>CANXME010002203.1:0-383434 GCA_948144175.1 Closterium sp. NIES-65
TAGGCACCCTCTATCGACCACTCCCTTGATGGTTTCGTATGCGTGGAAACATTCGGAACAGTGCGGACTGGTAATGCCCCATCACTGAAGGGTACAGGTGCTTTGCGGCGCACAGGAGGTACAATGTGCGGCTGTGTGAGTTCGATTTACAGATGTTCCTGCAGATGGTCATTCATCATTCGGTTAGTTGATGACGTGGCCCGAACATGAACGGCCTGACGTTGCAAAGTGCGCGACGTAACGATTTATTTTGTTGGAGTGTTACTCTGATATGCGAATGAGGATCGAGTGACTTTATTGAAGTTACAATTCCACTGTTACAATCCTTGTTACAGGGCGCCACGCGTTATTAGACTGATCTTGGTGCATCGAATTGACAAGATAATACTGTACCGTAGTGTACTATTAATCGAAAATGAATATATATAAAAAGCTTGTATTCTACAAATGTGCAATACAATTTAATCATATTATCCGGAAACTCGTTTCTGCACGTGTACATAGACCACATGAGTCATCAATTCCATCGACAATTAGAGGCCCCTACACTAACCTACTAAACCGGGCTAGTATTGCACCTGCTACACCTTTCTTCCAAAACTAGGACTCTAAGCCCTCCACCAGGATCTTGATGACAGGGCTCATGTTGAAGCCAGCAGGAGGCCTGTATTCCCAGATAGCCACATCCCCTACGTCATAGGTGGCCTTGATCCAGGCCGCAACGTGGTCTATCTTCAGAGCAACATTCCGGCGGTTCACTGCCTCAGCAGTGTCCAGTGCCGGGGTAAGGCGGCCCCTGGCATTCACCAAGGGCCACTCCACCTGCAGTTGCAACAGGGTTTAGGGTTTAGTTAGTTTCCTTAAAAATAAAACATTAGGAGGAATAAAGAAATCTCCTGCACTCACCACGTTCAACACATAGCCCACAGTGGGAATCTTCACAGCCATAGTTGTTGCACGCTTGCTTCCAAGCCCACGAAGAAGGGCAAGCTGGAAAGGATGGTTCGCGTACGGTCGGTTTGTTATCGGGTCAAAATGCCTGTTTGCGCCAAGGCCGTAAACATCTGCGACACAAGGCACGGAAAACGGGCGTTAGGAGTCATTCCATAAAAAATAATTAAATAGAATAAATTAGTACACAATAACTTACGATGTTAATAGAAACGGCACCACTCCAGAGGGGTGCGCGAGGTGGACGGCGCGACATTCTCCTCAGCGAGAATCTTCCACTTCGACTCTGGAACGCACCCACCGGGGCCCCTCCCGTAGGTCTTGGCGTCGGAGTTGACATTGGAGCGCTTCTCTGAGGCCTTCCTGTCAGAATAATATATAACTATATATATTGTTTTGTAACTGCCTATAGTGTAGAATACTGTAGTCATAGAAGTTTCTGTTTGGTGGTGCACCTTTCTTCTTTCTTGCCTATTTGTACTGCTCGCTCTATAGTGAACCCTCTCTTTTGTCTTGACAAAAATCTCTCGTCACTCACGTTCTACCCCACCTATGCTCCTAGGCTAGGGTTTCTCCTAGCCTAGGTAGCTTCTTAATTTTGTCACTTCCGCATGGCCAGCGCCTCTTTGTTGGGGTCGTTGCTAATGACGTAGTAAAATACGTCAGACTGCACGCCCGCGTTCTCGTACTTCATACACGCGACCTCCCGGAACTCCGCCCACTCAGGGTAGAACTGCATCGAACGTGCAGGCGCATCCAACAACAGGTACGTGAACGCCTCGGTTGCCTTTCTCTCGAAGGTAAAACACGGAAGGAGTAGAACACGGACGTTAATAAGTAAAAAATGCAAAAACCTAGACTTAATTTCGGAAGCAACTTCCGAGGATAGTAAAAATACACCCGCATGGAAAACGAGCACAAGGCACCGAATCTTACCCCAAAATGCTGATCATGGCTGACAAGTGGGGGGATGATGAGAGCGCCATTGGCGTCGCGGGGGATGCGATCCATGTTGAAAGTGGGAGGGACATGACGCGGTACAGCGAGTACTCCCGTACCCTGAGCAGCGGACAGATCCTGGATGAGCTGCTCGTTCAGCCTGATGAACTCAGCGCAGCGCTGGTTTAGCGCTGATACCTCGGCGTCACGCTCTGAGAGGAGGTTCGACAACTCCCTCTCGCGCTCCTGTGTTTGCCGAAGGGTTGTTCGAAGGTCATCAATCTGACCTTGCAGCTGGAAGGCCTCAACAGCTGCTGCGTGATCTGCCGGAACAATTGGCACAGAGAAATGCATGCACAAGCACAACACCGGTGATTAACATTACTATGCATCAATAAACAACTGTGGAAACGCATCCGGCATTGGAAAAGTATGACGACATAACGCGGACTTACTGGATCGGGCGTTTACTGGAACGGAAAACCCCAAAGGTGATTCGACAACTCTGCCAGCGGCAGTGCCGGCAGTTGGGTTATCAGCGGCTACGGCAGTGACGCCTGAAGCGTCAACAACAGTGGAGGTTTGATTTGCAGCACCAGCAGAGGCGAGAGCAGTGTTGGGAGATGGAGTGGAGACCGATGCTGCGTTGACCACTGTCACCGCGGGTGTGATTTCGGTGGTCGCGCCAACAGGAATAGAAACAGCAGCAGATGCATCGGTAGTGGTTCCGGTACTTGCGGCGAGAGGCATAGGATTGTCAGATGGAGCGGCCAACTCGGTTACGGCGGCAACCGTGAAGGCCGCCGTAGTGGCCGGCGTAGTTTGCGCTGCCGTGTCAGCAGGTGTTGACGATGGTCCCGCACCGTCGCTGCTAGGGCTTGCTAGGATAGTGCTTAGGCGACCCTTTTTCTTCTTCTTCTTCTTGCCGAGCTTAACCCCGCTCTGCTTGAGCTGCTGCATGTACCCCAACATCTCGTCCAGGTTCAGGTCATCCTCGCTGTCACCATCCTCCCCAGCCTCATATGGGAGGTCCCGCTGGAGGGTGACCCCTTCGTCGCTGTCGTCCGTCATGTTTGCGACCGCAAAGATGCGCTTGAGAAATTTGATGCCACTCATATTGCACTGTATGGATGAAAGTTGGTCGCTCTAGGCCGAGTTCCAGTCGTTTATGGCGGGAGATTTACAGTCTGGCGTCGCCTGAGCGCCAGCTCTGCGTGCCCAGTGTGCGACTGCTGTGCGCGAAAACCCAACTTGGTGTCTGACGTCTGTTGAACGAGGAATGAAATGACTAAGAACGAATGAGTACAAATATGGAAACCTAGAAGTGTGTACCCCCTACAGGCTAACCCACTGTAGCCTAAACAACTACAACATTAGATATAATGTTTGACACACCCCCATAGGCGAAGTGGGGGAGAACTAGGGGTCACAAGACCAGTCAAGTAAAGCAAAGCAAGCTCAGGGTGGATCACAACGTCACCACACAATCCAAGCACAAGTTCAAGGCCACAAGGCCAGTTCACATGCAGGAGTATATATATATATATAAGACTAAACAAGCAAGAGCAGTGATATATATATGGAACAGTACAAAGAGGGTCAAGAGGAGAGCAAGTGAGGCAAGACAGACACAAGACCCAGCTGGGTACAGCAGCGCTGATGATCACAAGGCGCAAGTGCCTTGGTGAAAACATCAGCAGTGTTGGCCTCAGAGGCCACGTACGCAAGTTGCAACTGACCACGCTGCCGGAGCTCACGAGCAAGGAAGTAGCGGAGAGCAATGTGCTTTGTTCTGTGCTCCAGTCTCTGCTCTCGACACAAGGCCAGCATGGCCTTGTTGTCGACGTACAGGACTGGAGGAGAACGAGGCGGCTCTCCAAGGCCGGTCAGCAGGTAGGTGAGGCAGCGAAGCTCCTGAGCAGCCATGGCCCCTGCGTAGATCTCAGCCTCACAACTGGAGCCGAGAACAGAAGACGAGCAAGTAGCCCGCCACGAAACAGAGCCGGAACCAAGGCTGAAGGTGTAACCCTGTGACGACCGCTGCGTAGCCTGGTCGTCAGCCCAAGAAGCGTCCGCGTGACCAGTGAGGACCACTGGACTCCGCCCTCCAAGCACTAGTCCCATGCCCGACGTACTGCACAAGTAACGCAACACCCTCTTCGCTGCAGCCATGTGCTCTGGTCGGTGTCTCCCAGGAGCAACATAGCGCGCAAGAATGCTAAGAGGGTATGCAAGGTCAGGTCGTGTGCAGGTCATCAGGTACATGAGAGAGCCAACAAGCTCTGGGTACGGGCCACTCGACTCTACGGACTCATCCGAAGGCAGAGCTGAGAGCGAGTGGCGAGTAGACAGAGGAGTGGCCTGAGGCGAGGAGTACGTGAAGCCGAAGCGCTGAAGGACCTGCTGCACCATGTGTGACTGAGTCAGGGTAATGGTGTGGCGTGCTCTGTCCCGGGTGATCTGCAAGCCAAGGTAGCTGCGCAGTTCACCCAGGTCAGTGCACGTGTGTCTCTTCTGCAGCTCGGACTTCACGTAGGCGAGTCCAGCAGTGTCAGCAGTGGCAAAGACCAAGTCGTCGACGTACACGAGGATGTAGAATGGCGGCAGAGAAGTGTCGGTGATGTAGAATGGCAGCAGTGTCAGCAGTGGCAAAGACCAAGTCGTCGACATACACGAGGATGTAGAATGGCGGCAGAGAAGTGGCGGCAGAGAAGTGTCGACGTACGGGTCGGCAGTAGAAGGAGCAAACCCAAGTGCCGCCAGCGTGGTCCTCAGTGTGTCGTGCCACTCACGTGGCGCCTGGCGGAGACCGTAGACTGGACGCCGGACACTCCACTGGGTACCAGGAGGGAAAGACCCAGTGAAGCCAGGTGGGCAACGCAGCCAGATCTCCTCGTGCAGGCTGCCCTGCAAGAAAGCAGTGCTGAAGTCGAGAGAGTGAAGCTCGTAGTCCCGGTGAGCAGCAACGTGCAGGAGTACCCGAAGAGTGGTCATCTTCGGGGTGGGGGAGAAGGTCTGAAAGTAGTCAACTCCCTGCCGCTGACTGAAGCCACGAGCAACGTAACGCGCCTTGAAGACAGGCGGAGAACCCGGCGGCCGCTTCACCCTGAAGATCCACATGCCACTGACGATGTTCGCCCCAGGAGGGGGGACAGCGTCAACGTAGGTGCCTGTGGACTTCCAGGAAGCCATCTCTGCATCCATAGCTGCCTGCCACTGAGAGGAGTAGGGACCCTCTATCGCCTCCGCGTAAGAGCGCGGAGTCGGGATGTCTAGTGCATCCGGGTCTCCCTCAGGAGGTAGCAGTACAGACGCGAGATGAGGTGAAGCGGCAGCCAAGCACTGAAACTCCTCCTGCCTGTCCTCAAGGACGTCCGTGCCAAGGGCACACGCACCCCCGACGGACGGAGGACAGACAGACTCAGACTCAGCGACAAGACTAGCAGCGTAGTCAAGACGACAGCGAGCAGCAAAGTCGACGAGCTCAGCAACTAGGGCAGACGCAGCAGAAGACTCGAAAGAAGGGTCAGTGACGGCAGTAGCAAGGAGACGCGTGACAGTAGGACTGGCAGCACGAAGAGAGTCCGACTCCGGGTCGGCAAGAGCAGGAAGAGAGGAAGCAGGAGGAGAAGGCAAAGGGGCATGCAGAGGGGCAGTGGACGGACGCAGAGACATCCGGTGCGTGACAGGGGCAGGAGGAGGACGTGGACGCGAAGTACGAGCTCCAGTGCTAGCAGGACGGACAAGCGACGCAGGGCGAGACGCAGGCTCACGACGCTCAGTAAGACCGTCAGTAGGACCAGAGTAAGGAGAAGGAGCAGGTAGTGACTGAACAGGCTGTGGACACACTAAAGGAGGGGGAGGACCAGGAGGAGGCGAGAGACCAAGAACCTGCTGAAGGAGCGGAACGAAGTACGGCTGAGGGCGCGCGGCGACTCCAAACACAGCAAGGACAGCACCAGTGCCCCCAGCGGCAGTACCAGCGCCCGAGTCCGCAGCACCAGCAGGGACTCCAACACCAGGGTCCTCAGCACCAGTCACAGCTCCAACGCCCGGGTCCTCAGCACCAGCAGCAGCTCCAACGCCCGGGTCCGCAGTACAAGCAGGAGCTCCACCGCCCGGGTCCTCAGCACCAGCAGCAGCTCCGACGCCCGGGTCCTCAGCACCAGCAGCAGCTCCAACGCCCGGGTCCGCAGTACCAGCAGCAGCCCCAACGCCCGGGTCCTCAGCACCAGCAGCAGCTCCAACGCCCGGGTCCTCAGCACCAGCAGCAGCTCCAACGCCCGGGTCCGCAGCACCAGCAGCAGCTCCAACGCCCGGGTCCGCAGCACCAGCAGCAGCTCCAACGCCCGGGTCCGCAGCACCAGCAGCAGCTCCAACGCCCGGGTCCGCAGCACCAGCAGCAGCTCCAACGCCCGGGTCCGCAGCACTAGCGACAGCAGGGTCCGTGAGACGAGGCGCGCCACTACGAAGTGTGCAACGGCGCTCGTACCACTCACGGATCCGCTCACGAGAGGGGAGCTCCCGACTAGAAGGAGAAGTGCCAGCACCAGTCTCCGTAGCGCGCCTGGTCCCAGAGGTACCCCTCCGGAGGCTGCAGTACTGTAAGTACCACTCACGCAACTGCTCCGAGGAGAGGTCTCGGCCAGGCGGAGGACCCCCTGGCGCAGTACCGCCAGGCTCAGCACCCCCAGTCACCGTACCCCCAGGCTCAGCACCCCCAGGCTCAACACCCCCAGTGTCCGCACCCCCAGGCTCAGCACCGCCAGAGTCCGCACCCCCAGGCTCAGCACCCCCAGTGTCCGCACCCCCCGGCTCAGCACCCCCAGCAGGACGAGAGTCGACAGTAACCTCAACAGGCTCGACCGGGTCTACCTGAGACACACCTGAGGGAGCGGCACCCTGAGGGGGAAGGGGGTCTACGACAGCAGCACCTGGCGCGAGGAAGAGAGGCGGGGGTGGGAGCGGGGCAGTGCGGTAGGGGAAGAGGCGGTAGTAGGGGACAGACTCGTCAAAAGTGACGTCCTGAGAGGGCAAGACCCGGCGCGAGGTGGCGTGGTAAAAGTGCCAACCAGGTGCGTCCGGAACAAAGCCGAGGAAGACGCAGGGAACAGCACGAGAGGAGAGCTTGTCCGCAGACGAATCGCGAACAAAAGCTCGAGATCCCCAGACCCGGAAACGCGACGCATCGCCTACCTCCCCCGTCCACAGCAGTGTGGGCGAGGTCTTCGGCAAGGAGACACGGGGCCAGAGGTTGAGCTGATGCGCAGCGTACCGGACCGCAAACGGCCACAGAAAATGGGGGGCAGCCGCATGGATCAAGGAGGTACGAGCGACCTCCATGACCAGGCCAATGCGGCGCTCCGCAACCCCATTCTGCTGTGGAGAGGCCGGAAGCGTGAACGACTGCTCAATGCCGTGCTCAGCACAGTAGGCTGCCAAGAGGTCGGAGGAGAACTCACCACCTCTGTCAGAGTGCAAGCGCGGGACAGGAAAGTCCGAGCGGAAACGCTCGCTGAGCTGGAGACGAGCTCTGCGGATCCAAGGGATCAAAACATCAGGGACCTCACCCTTGGTGCGCAAGGGGAAGACCGTGGTGTAGCGCGAGTAGTCGTCAACAACGATCAGGAAGTACCTCTCCTGACCCTGACCACGGACGCGGGCTGGGCCCCACACGTCCATGTGGAGCGTCTGCAAAGGAGCAGTCGTCGGGGGAAACGAGGAGGAGTGAGGAGCGGCGCGCTGCCGCCCCTCGACACAAGGAAGGCAGGGAGGAGCAGGCGAGGGTGGGAGAGGAGGGAGAACCCTGGGAAGACCAGAGACAAGGTACCGGGAGTGCATGGCACGAAGGCGCTGCACAGACGGGTGGCCAAGTCTGTGGTGCCAGAGGACAGTCTCGTGCGCTAGAGAGCGACACGAGCAGGGGGCAGACAGCTGACCTGACGCGGACGCAAACGCAGACGCAGACGCAGCGACCTGAGGGGAGGCAGTAGTCAGTGTGTACAGGTCCGACCCCGGCTGCCGGGTGAAGGTAGCCAAGTGGCGGCCCGTACGAGCACACGTGCAGTGTGTCACACGCTCGTAGGCAGGGGTGAACTGGTGAACACCCCCGTCCTGGAGAGCAGAACCTGCCACCAAGTTCGTGGAGAACGAGGGGAGGTGGAGACCTGACAGTGTGCCCGACGGGACCGCAGGGCAGGGAAGGACAGTGGAGGAAGTCGCAATGACCGGACCCCCAGAGGGGTCAGCAAGGGAGACAGCAACTGGCCGAGCAAGGGGCTCAAGGGCAGTGCGGTCACGAAAGAAATAGCGAGAGGCACCTGAATCCAGCGTGAAGGTGTGCAGTGCTGCAGTCGACACAGTACCAGGGGGGGCAGACACGCACGCACCTAGAGCAGCAGCCTCACCAGCACTTGGGGTAGCAGACACGTGGGTACCTGGAGTAGCAGACGCACTCGTCCTAATGCCCGGGTCGGGCGGGACACTCAGGTACTCAGAACCCTCTCCACTAGTAGACATCACATACATGGCAGAGAGAATAGCATCAAAGTCTAGAGCATAGATATCAATCCCCTTCTTCAGGAGATCAAGCCAGCGGGGCAGCTCAGTGGCCTGAGGGAACTGAACACGCCAAGCGTCGCTCAGACGAGCAAAGCAACGCTGTGTGGCGTGCGGTCCCCCACACGGCTGGCCAGTGCGGTCACCAGTGCGAATGACGTACGTGCAGCTAAGGCCACTCCCCCCCCCGTGCTGAGAGTACCACTCACGGACCTCCTGGGGCGAGGGAGTGTGCTGCTGTCCCTGGCCACCGCCAGTGCCGCCACGCCCACCACTCCCGCCACCACCTCCTCGACCACCCCAACCCCTGTCGCCGCCTCGTCCACCGCCACCCCCACTACCTCCTCCGCCCCGGCCACCTCCCCCGCCGCTGCCGCCACCCCCACCACCGCTGCCACCTCCCCCACCCGCGCCACCCCCCCCGCCACCACCTCCCCCACCACCGCCACCCCTGCTGTCACCACCACCGCTCTTGCCCCCCTTGCCCTTGCCGCTGCGGCGTCCGCCCGAAGCAGACGCAGTCCCGACCTTCTCAGCACCAAGGAGGTCGACAGCAGCAGCAGAGGCGACAGAGGGAAGAAGGGGGGAGGGAGAACACCCCTCAAAGAACGGGGTGCGGGGATCACCGCGAGAGGCACCTACAGCGACTATGCTAGTCTCGGCTGCAAGGAGTTCCTTCTCGAGGAGGGCAATGGTGAGCTCGGTGGGCCAGCGAGCGAGGAAGTGGTCCCTGACTGAGCGCAGCGAGTCAGGGAGGCGCGTGACTAGGTGGTAGAGAGTGATCCAGAGCGGGGGTGGGTTCGTGGCTAGGAACTCATCAGGCATAGCGGCGCGGAAGCGAGCCTCACTAGTGCGGAGGTGGGTAATGAGGTCAGCGACAGTGTGAAAGGAAGCTAGGTCGGGGAACAGGTAGGGAAGAGAGAGACGGCCTAGAGCAGCTGAGGCCGGTGAGGAGTAGCGGGCAACGACAGCAGTGTACAGTGCCTGTGCAGTCTTGTGCTGCCCAAAGTGCTCGCGCTCATCTATCGGCAGAGAGTTGCGGATAGCGAAGCGAGCATGGGCGTCATGAGTCTGCCACTGTGAGCGAGCACTGCTGTCGGCAGTAGCAGCAGGAGCAGTAGCGTGGCCTAGGGCGTGATCGTACAGCGAGATGTCTTCCTTGGCAGTGAGCTGTAGGAAGAGGTGTAGGTCATCAAGCCAGGTGTCGAACTTCACTGGGCGCCCCTCAGCATCGAAGGCTAGCACTGGAGGGCTAGCCATGGTAGTAGCAGTAGTAAAAGCAGCAGGAGCAGTAGGTAGGTAGGGCGGCGCGGCTCGGTACAGGTAGGGCGGCACGGCTCGGTATAGGTAGGGCGGCGCGGCTCGGTACAGGTAGGGCGGCGCGGCTCGGTATAGGTAGGGCGGCGCGGCTCGGATCGGGCGGCGCGGCTCGGTTCGGGCGGCTCGGGTCGGGCGGCGCGGCTCGGGTCGGGCGGCTCGGTTCGGGCGGCTCGGTTCCGTTAGGGCCGGGCTGTTCGGTGCGGGCGGCGCGGTCTAGGTGGGGCCGTTCGAGGCGGCTAAGGGGAGCGCGGGGAGCGGGTGGGGTTGAGGACGGGGCCGACGCGGGCTGTAAGGGGTAGGGACGGGGCCGACGCGGGCTGTTAGGGGTAGGGACGGGGCCGACGCGGGCCTCTAGGAGTAGGGACGGGGGCCGACACGGGCCTCTAGGGGTAGGATCGGGGGCCGACGCGGGCCTCTAGGGGTAGGATCGGGGCCGTCGCGGGCCTCTAGGGGTAGGGACAGGGCCGTCGCGGGCCTCTAGGGGTAAGGACGGGGCCGTCGCGGGCCTCTAGGGGTAGGCTCGGGGCCGACGCGGGCCTCTAGGGTAGGCGCGGGGCCGACGCGGGCCTCTAGGGGACGAGCTCGGGGCCGACGCGGGCCGTTAGGGTTAGGCGCGGGGCCGATTCGGGGCCTCTAGGTGCAACAGCGCGGGGCCTACAGGGCCTCTAGAGGCGTGAACGTCGAGGCGCCCTAGGGCAGGTAGGCAGATAGGCAGGTAGGTAGTGGTGGGCCCTTAGGAAAAACGGTCCTAGGAAGGACCTACTCTATACCATGTTGAACGAGGAATGAAATGACTAAGAACGAATGAGTACAAATATGGAAACCTAGAAGTGTGTACCCCCTACAGGCTAACCCACTGTAGCCTAAACAACTACAACATTAGATATAATGTTTGACAACGTCGCGGGCACGCCAGCTGTGCGTTGTGTATGGCCACAATTGTTTCGTGCGACGATCCTGGCTGGTCGATGCGACTGACGTGCTGCCTCGCTCCGGATATTATGGTCAAGCGGCGGGCAGAGAAAGTTCCGCAAACAGATCTTGAACTAAGTGTATTGACATCTTCACGCCCGCGAAGTGGTGACGGGCTGCCAGCGGTTGGCGCACTTACACGCGGCGCAGCCTGGTACTGTACCATATTGAGGGATGGTCATCCTTCGTGGGTGGTCTGCAATTTTTGCTGACATGGAAATTTTCAAAGGAGGTATTGTAGGACAGCACCTATAAACGGAAACTATTGCTTAGAACAACTGAGAGACATTTATCTTTGAGGGTGGTTCAATAGCGTTATATATAATAATGTTATATATATGTTAAAAGATAAACCTATTGACCAACCACAGTTGGTCTCTAGAATCAGGCTACACCAAGTCTACTGATCGCAAAATACTATTTACGGTTATGACCTGGTATCGCTGGTGTTGTAAATCCCAACGCAGTTGCGCGCATCCTGTTGCCGGATCTTTGTCCGGGAGCAAACGATAGTATTTAATGTATGCGTATGGATTCAGTTCCGTGCCATCTCTCAGCTGGAATAAAATCAGGGTCTTGGCATACCACTCTTCATGGTTGCCGTCCACCAGAGGTCCCCGCACTGCAATGTCCGAGTACCAAAGTCGCCCATAAAAGCTCGCCACTGTGCGAACTCGATGAGGCAACCGTCCGAAATCTGCATCCAGTGCCGCGGGCATAGCGAGCTCGTTGTGTACCTGAAGGTCACAACATGAGAACGAAAGCACAGTAAAAAGAAATATAAATGTATAAAATTATGTCACATTTAAGTTGTACAATATTTTGTGAGACTTTTTTCGCACTGTACTCGCGTCAAACCCGAAACTGCTTCTTGAAACCACAAGGCGGTATGGGTTTAGGAAAACAAATAGACTAGTATCGAGCAAGAAATAAGCGTCAAAAAACACGACAAACACAGCTGCTGGCAGTGTCGAGCGCAACTCACCTGGATGACGTGGACGTTGCTCCCTTTGCATCCAGGTGCCGCATCCAGGGCACGTCGCAGGTTCTGCAGGTCGGCTGCGAGTTGCCTGTTGAAAGCGGCGTCGCGCGCAGCTTTTGGCGCCCCTGGTTCTACGTAAGGTGGACTCGTTCGCCTCGTCAAGACCGCCAGCTTCCAGAAGGATCGCGAGAGAATCCGCGATCCTGTAGAGATCGCCTAGAAATTGAAAATGTGAACAGATGAAAATGAAATTGTAGAAACATAAAAAACATAAACAAGCATGAAGGGAATGGAAGCCTTGACAATTATACAAAATTGACTAAGTAGCCTTGCTCACCTGTAGCATCGCTGTCATATCGCTTCCGCTTGCCGAGCTGTGGTGCAAGTGCTTGCAACTGCAGCCTATTCACCTCGGCGTTCATCACTTGGGCAGCGGCGTTGCGCTTGTTCGAAGCTCGGTACGGGTTCTTCACGTACTCGATGTGAAGATGCTCGAATAGTTGTGCGCACCAATGCTTTGGAAGTCCTGCGCGGCGGATAGCGTCGATGTAGTGGCTCACCAGATGCACCTTGATGATGTTCCAGCTTGATTTCTGGGTGAACGCTTCAAGACCACGGAGCATCCTGTCGAAAGGGATAAATGCTCTTAATTAGTTAGAGGTGCACACCCATGTCCATAAAGGCTAATTGAATGGCACATGTAAACGTACCTACTCGCCATGAGCTTGACTTGGTGTAAACTCTCCTTGGTATGCTCGGTGACTCGTGCACAGTATGTGTACCACTCGATGTACGCGATGATGCCTTTGATCTGATCATCAGTTGCATATCCCTTAACAAGGAATGGGAAGATTTGCATGACACTACGATGTTCGTATGCCTGGTAAGATGCACCATTGCCAAAGTAAGACCCCGAGGGGAGTCTAAGATGCAGGTTGCGGTTGATACTTTTGTAGAATTTCAACCGCGTATCCAACGCTTCCCTCTGCGTTTCTGTGCATTGAGCGCGAATTGCATCAATGATGTACTCTAGGATGCCCGAATCCGCTTGGTGCATAATATCCGGCATTAGGCATAGATACGAGTTTAGAAGTGCATGAGACTCGAAACGCCATCCCCATAGGAATCATTTCACGGGGTGTGTCGATAGCTCCATGTTCTCCTCCGTGGGTAAGCAACGACGTTTTATCAAAGAAACAATCGTTCTTTGCATGGTCGGCAAGCGTGCTTTTGGTTGGTCAAGCAAATCCTTCAAGTTTTCCTTGTACACGGTGCAAATGGAGCAAGGGTGGCTTATGTTCCATCCTTGCTTGGTGCACGACACCTTGCATGTCTCAGGGTAATCGGCAACATATGCATAGAGCGCGGGCCATGCATTGTATGACACTCCGGCCACGTCCTCAATAGGAATACCATGATGTGACGCCTTGATCAAAGGCTCAAGAACGGTGTGCATGATATTTTGGAACAAAAAAAGCTTATCATCAGAGTTATACTCCGATGGGTACTCGGGCAATAGAGCTAGCAAAACATGACCGAATGGTTTCCATCGATCATCTTTATCAATGTTGGCCAAGGTAAGATATACCGGATGGCCTTTGGCTTTCCCCCGATGATCCAAATGCGTCTCATCACTAGCAAGGATGAGAGCACACACCACCCCATTAGGGTCCTCTTTCCGTATCTCTTTATGGAGAGCATCCCACCAATATCCCGTCTCGGAAGTAGAATACACATGTTTCACATTTGAGGCACGAGGGGTGGGGTGCAACACCAGTTTTTGGGCCACCTTTGGGTGTGTCAAAAGATCTTTGATGCCTTGGATGGCATCACAGTAGAAATATTCAACATACGGCTTACCCGCGAGCCGCACTTTAGCCTTTTTCCAATTCCGATGTGCATCGGGTGCGTGGTCGTCCGCATATTTCTCAACGTCTCTCATGTTTTTGAGCTCGCGCAATTGCTCGAGACACGCCTCGTGGTGGCTAAAAATCTGTAGCAACTCATCAACTTTCTTCTTGCTCACTCCACAAGTGAGCAACCAATGCACAAATGCATTCAAAAAACTAAATGGTGGACTCTCTTCGCCATCATTTGTGCTGCCCTCGGCCTCACCATTCGTAGGGGCAGAGGTGGCGTCATCGGGCAACACATCCGGCGTTGATTCGACACTATTTGAGGGAGTGGGGGCTGGATGGAATGAGTCGGGCACCATGTTGCCATGTGTGGATCCCTCATTGCCTCGTAGAGGCTCCGGATCTACTTCGGCGCTAGGAGGAGTGGGCATGGAGAGAGTGGGAGAGGGAATGGAGAGGGTGGGGGATGGCATGGAGGTGGCATTGTGCCGGTTCATGAGGAATGGGTTGCCACTATTTGCCGCAGCCGCATTACGCAGATTCCCGGGGCATCGTCCGCCATGCCGATGGTTCGTCACGTTGCCTCTTGTTGTGAAGCCCGTGGCGGTACAATCGGGGCAGCTGTACACCATTATCCTGAATTGTTTAGAAAAAAGGAAGAGGGTGCGGCGGATAGGGAGAGGGTGGGGCGGATAGGGAGAGGGTGGGGCGGATAGGGAGAGGGTGGGGCGGATAGGGAGAGAGTTGGGCAGATAGGGAGAGGGTGGGGCGGATAGGGAGAGGGTGGGGCGGGGAGAGTGTGGGGCATGAAAACATGAGCAGGAGCAGCGAGTTTCCCTGGGAGGGGCGGATGGAGATAGGGAATGGAGGCCAAAGGAGGAAACAGAGGGCACTGAGAGGAGATGGCGGGGTGAGATAATGGCGGGCAAACGGAAGGAAAGGAGGGCACAGAGAGGGGGAATGACAGGGCAGAACGAAGGAACGTCAGGCAGAGAGCGGGAATGGCGGGGTGAGGGAATGGCGGGCAGAGTGAAGGAAGGGAGGGCACATCGAGGGGATGACAGAGAGGGGATTTGGCAGGGCAGAGCGAAGGAAGGGAGGGCAGAGAGAGGGGATGGCGGGGTGAGGGAATGGAGGGCAAAGGGAAGGAACGGCACGCGCCATGAATCCGCTCGGCGCAAGGCCTGGCATGTGCCGAGCATCGTATTCGTGCGATGTGCGCCGTGAATCCGCTCGGCGCAAGGCCTGGCATGCGCCGAGCATCAATTTCACGGCGCTCCTCGCACGTGCGCCGTGAATCCGCTCGGCGCAAGGCCTGGCATGCGCCGAGAAGCAGATTCGTGTGATGTGCGCCGTGAATCCGCTCGGCGCAAGGCCTGGCATGCGCCGAGCATCAATTTCACGGCGCGCCTCACACGTGGGCCGTGAATCTGCTCGGCGCAAGGCCTGGCATGCGCCGAGCATCAGATTCGTGCGATGTGCACCGTGAATCCGCTCGGCGCAAGGTCTGGCATGCGACGAGCATCAATTTCACGGCGCGAGTGCGATGTGCGCCGTGAATCCGCTTGGCCAAGGCCAGAGAAAGATTGAAAGGCGGAGATAGAGAATGAGGGGCCTCGAGGAGGAATGAAGGGAAGGGACGACGCGATGTGCAGCAATCAGAGAGAATGACGGAGGGCGTGTGATAAGGTGGGGCGCGGACAGAGAATTTGGGGCAGGGAGAGAGCCTGAAGGCGCGATAGAGAGAATGAAGTGTTAAAGGGCTTGCGCCAAGCTGCCCATCCACGGCACGCCGCGCATGCACGCCGTGCATCAGCTCGGCGTGTACCGGGTTGCGCCAAGCGTCTCATGCACGGCATGCCCCGCAATAGCGACGCGCACACGCACGGCGTGTTCACGGGGATGCGCGAAGCAAGGAATGGTCTAGCGCCGAGCATCACTTGCACGGCGCGCAGCGCATCATGCACGCCGTGCATCCGCTCGACTTGAACATGATGAGGTGATGCGCCGAGCATCACTTGCACGGCGCGCACCGCATCACGCACGCCGTGCATCCGCTCGGCACAATCATGACGAGGTGATGCGCCGAGCATCACTTGCACGGTGCGCATCGCATCACGCACGGCATGTTCACAGGCTTGCGCAGAGGTTCTCATGCTACGGGCTCTCCGCATTCGCGCCGAGCCTCAGCTATTGCTATGTTTTAGGTGCAAAACGGATCGCGTCGCCCACGCGCCGAGAATGTGGGTTCATCCTTTACATTGCAGTTTTTTCCACTAACACGGATGGTGAAAGAAGAGAATGCGTGAGGAAGGACGAACCTGGTAGGAGATTAATCGTAAGAGCCGAAAACGGGCGCAACAAGCTCCGCAATGACCTTCTAAAGCTCCGCCAGTGACCACAGCAGGGGCGGTGAAGGTGTCTGAATTTCACGGGGCGAGGGTTAATGTTCAACTTCGAGTGGAAAAACGCAGCCTGAACACACTACTCCAGAACGATGTACCCCACCAAATGCCAGTAACTTAACGGGATTTTGCTCTTAGCACAGGTCCAGCAATGTAGATATTCTAGAGGATCCCTGCCAAACCGTACTGGATGTCAAGTATACCGCGTTAAAACATTGTTTACCATTTTCAACCGCACTCGCACAATCTCGCAACATGCCCCAGCGCCAAAGCGCATCCGATTTCGAGGTGCATTTCGTTTGTGAGAGGTGCTGAATATGTTTGAAATGGTTGAAGAATCCAGCGCACCGCATCAGCACAAAATGAATGTGCACATGTTGACGATGGGTAAGGGAATGCCGATGTGAATTTGAGCCCAAATTCGAACACGACTCGAAACAAATTCGAGCCGCGACATCCCCAAACGGCGCGTTGACTGATGGGCTGTGGTTTGTCTCGTGGGAACAAAAGCGAGATTGAGTTACTCTACAGATACAGTTCAAACAATATTGCGTCAATATTAAAAAAACACTTTCGAAGGCTTGCAAGTACAAAACCCATTACATCACATTATGGAAAGTGAAAGAAATGGAGGTCGAAGCAAATAAAAATAACTATCCCTAAACTCACCATCAAAACAAAAATAAATACGACCACTATATGTCCACAAAAAAAAAAAAACCATAGTTAGGGCAACCAGAAACAAGAACAACCTTTCTGAATATATCTTACTATTTACTAATCAACAAAAAAACATATAACCATTACATCCTTGATCAAACACACACCAAAACAAAAATCCCCTAACTCCTCAAATGAGTGTAAGACATTTGTCAGTTATCCATCCACACTGTGTACCCACAATACAAATCGCATCTACATAATGTCACGGGACTTGCTTCGACATAGGCTAGGTGAAGCCAAACGGAAGAGGTGACGTGTCAACCCAAGTCACCCGAAACAGAGCTTCCAGCTGAAATAAGTGTCCACGTACACAAAACGCCCGTTTGCAGCCACGTCGCAGAATCGTGTCAGATTTATATGACATAGTTGCTGTAGGCTATAGTGGGGTAGCACATATGGGATACAGGGTTTCTAGGGTTGTATTTGTACCCAATCTTTCCTTAGTCATTTCATTCCTGTTCACTTGTTTCACATGGTATAGAGCGGGTCCTTCCTAAGGACCGTTTTTTTAGGGCCCACCGAAGCGCGCCCCGAGGCGCGCACTTTTTTAGCGACCCCTCGGGTCGCCATTTCCCTCGCGGCCCCGCCGCCTGCTTGACGCGGCCCCGCCGCCTCCATTGACGCGGCCCCGCCGCCGGCTCTGACGCGGCCCTGCCGCCCGCTACGTCGCGGCCCCGCCGCCTGCTTGACGCGGCCCCGCCGCCTCCACTGACGCGGCCCCGCCGCCGGCTCTGACGCGGCCGTGACGGCCCCGCCGCTGCACCTGCCGGCCCGCCGCTGCACCCTACGGCCCGCCGCTGCACCCTACGGCCCGCCGCCTCACCTGACGGCCCCGCCGCTGCGCCTGCCGGCCCGCCGCTGCACCTTACGGCCCGCCGCTGCACCCAGCGGCCCGCCGCTTCACCTGACGGCCCCGCCGCTGCACCTACCGGCCCGCCGCTGCACCCTACGGCCCCGCCGCTGCACCTGCCGGCTCGCCGCTGCACCGGTCGACCCGCCGCTGCACCTGCCGGCCCGCCGCTTCACCTGACGGCCCCGCCGCTTCACCTGACGGCCCCGCCGCTGCACCTGCCGGCCCGCCGCTGCACCTGACGGCCCCGCCCCTGCATCTCCCGGCCGAGCCGCCCCAGCAGCAGAGCCGCCCCAGCAGCCGAGCCGCCCCAGCCGCCGAGCCGCCCCAGCAGCCGAGCCGCCCCAGCAGCCGAGCCGCCCCAGCAGCCGAGCCGCCCCAGCAGCCGAGCCGCCCCAGCACCCGAGCCGCCCCAGCTGCAGTGCCGCCCGAGCCGCCCGAGCCGCCGAGTCGCCCGAGCCGCCCAGCAGTCGAGCCGCCCGAGCCGCCCGAGCCCTCCCTGCACTGCCCTGTCTGGTGAGCACTGAGCTTTACTCTGCGCACTGCCCTCTCTCTACTGCTGTCATGGCTACCCCCAGTGTCCTCGCCTTTGACGCTGAGGGCAGAGCCATTGACTTTGACGTGTGGGTAGACGACCTACTGCTTTTCCTACAGTGCGACAGAGCTGACGGACTCTCTCTCTTTGATCTCACTTCTGGTGCCTCTCCCGCCCCTGCTGCTACTGAGGATGCCACTGTTCGCTCACAGTGGGCCACACGCGATGCTGCTGCACGTCTTGCTGTGCGTCGCCACCTCCCTCCCGCTGAGCGTGCGCACTTTGGGTCGTACAAGAGTGCTAAGACCTTGTACGACGCCGTTATCGCACGCTACTCCACCCCTGCCACTGCTGCACTGAGCCGCCTCATGCTACCGTACCTCTTTCCCGACCTTGCTGCTTTTGCCACAGTCGCCGACCTCATTACCCACCTGCGCACTAGTGACGCTCGCTTCCGCGCTGCACTTCCTGCTGAGTTCTGCGCCAAGAACCCCCCCCCCCAGTACTTCACTCTCTACTACATTGTCACCCGCCTCCCTGACTCCCTTCGCGGACTAAGGGACGACCTACTCGCAGTCTGCCCCACCACTCTCACTGTCGAGATCCTCGAGAAGTCCCTCCTCGCAGCCGAGAAGAGCATTCTCGCTGTAGGGGCCTCTCGTGGTGACCCGCGCACCCCCATCTTTGAGGGGTGTTCCCCCTCCCCCCTCCTGCCCTCTGTCGCCTCTGCTGCTACGGCCGACCTTGTTGGTTTTGAGTCGGTCGGAGCGGCGTCTGCCCCCAGCGGGAGACGTCGCTCTGGCAAGAGCAAGGGGGGCAGGGGCGGTGGTGGAGGCGGCGGGGGCGGTGGAGGCGGAGGTAGAGGCAGCGGCGGAGGTGAGGGTGGTAGCAGGAGTAGTGGCGGGAGTGGAGGTGTCGGCGGAGGCAGTGGAGGCGGGGGCGGCAGCGGCGGTGGTAGTGGGGATGGAGGCGGCGGTGGCGGTGGCGGCGGCGACGGTGGGAGTGGCGGTGGCGGTGGAGGTGGTGGCGGCGGCGGCGGAGGAGGCGGCGGAGGTCGTGGCGCGCCGAGGAGGAGTGGCTCCGGTGGTGGTCAGCGCCAGCAGCAGCAGCGTGGTCAGGAGACCCTCTCCGCGCAGCAGCTCCGTGAGTGGTACTCTGCGCGTCAGCGGGGTGGGGGTGCTGGTCCGTGCACTTACGTCCTGCGCACTGGCGACCGTGCGGGTGAGCAGTGTGGTGGTCCACACTCCGCCCAGCGTTGCTTCGGCCGCCTGACTGACGCTTGGCGCCGCCAGTTTCCTGACGCCTCTGAGATCCCTCGCTGGGACCAGCTGTCTAGGGCTGGAGTAGCTATCTTTGATCTTGACTTTGATGCTATTCTTGCTGCTATGTATGCTGTGACTATTAGTGAGGAGGGTGATTGTTACCGGTGTTTCCCGCCCGACCCGGGCATTGGTACTGCGGCTCTAGGTGCTGTTGAGGCTGCTGCTCTAGGTGCTGGTGAGGCTGTTGCTCTAGGTGCCAGTGAGTCTGAGTCCTCAGGTGCTGGTGAGTCTGCTCTCTCAGGTACTGTGTCGACTTCACCCTCTCTCACTTTCACTCTTGACTCCGGGGCGTCTCGCTCCTTCTTTCGAGACCGCACCACACTCACGCCGCTTAGTCGGCCAGTGGCGGTCTCCTTGGCAGACCCCTCCGGGGGTCCTGTTCTGGCTCGCTACTCCACTGTCCTGCCGTGCCCTGCGGTCCCGTCTGGCGCCCTGTCCGGTCTCTACCTCCCCTCGTTCTCTACGAACTTGGTGGCGGGTGCTGACCTACAGGATGCAGGGGTTGACCAGTTCACCCCTGCGCGCCGACGAGTCACCCACTGCACGGACGCGGACACGGGTCGACACCTGACCACATTCACACGTGGTCCAGGGTCGAGCCTGTACACACTCACTGTTCCGTCTCCTTCTCCTGCGTCTGGCCAGGTAGCTGCGTCGGGTCAGGTGTTTGCTGCAGCGTCCAGGTCTGGTCCTGAGTCTGCCCCCTGCTCGTGTCGCCTCCTGTCCCACGAGACCCTCCTGTGGCACCACAGGATGGGTCACCCCTCCCTGCCTCGTCTCCGGGGCATGGCCTCTCGCCTTCTTGTCTCTGGCCTTCCCCGGTCCCTCCCTCCCCTTCCTCCGGGGCCTGGCCCTCCCTGTGTCCCCTGTGTTGAGGGTCGCCTGCGGGCTACCCCTCACTCCTCCCCGTTCCCTCCGACGGAGGCCCCGATGCAGACGCTTCACATGGACGTGTGGGGCCCAGCCCGCGTCCGTGGACAGGGTCACGAGCGCTACTTCTTGCTGGTGGTTGACGACTACTCGCGTTACACCACAGTCTTCCCCTTGCGCAGCAAGGGTGAGGTCACTGAGGTGTTGATCGACTGGATCCGCGCAGCTCGTCTCCAGCTCAGGCGGAGCTTCGGCTCGGACTTTCCTGTTCTGCGTCTGCATTCGGACAGAGGCGGAGAGTTCTCCTCCGGCCTTCTGCGAGCCTACTGTCGGGCACGAGGCATCCGCCAGACCTTCACGCTTCCGGACTCTCCACAGCAGAATGGGATTGCTGAGCGCCGCATCGGCATTGTCATGGACGTTGCCCGTACGTCCATGGTGCATGCGGCTGCCCCCCATTTTCTGTGGCCGTTTGCGGTTCGGTACGCCGCGCATCAGATCAACCTTCAGCCCAGAGTCTCCCAACCGGAGACCTCCCCAGCTTTGTTGTGGACGGGGAAGGTTGGCGATGCGTCGGCGTTCCGTGTCTGGGGATCTCGGGCGTTTGTCCGCGACTTGTCTGCGGACAAGCTGTCCCCTCGTGCTGCTCCCTAAGTCTTCCTTGGCTTCCCCACAGACGCTCCCGGGTGGCAGTTTTACCACCCCTCCTCTCGTAGTGTTCTGTCCTCCCAGGACGTCACGTTCGACGAGTCAGTCCCCTTCTACCGCCTCTTCCCCTACCGCACTCCTTCCCTCCCCCCTCCGCCGGACTTCCTTGTGCCAGTTCCCCCCCGGGTAGACCCCCTCCCCCCTCAGGTTCCTGCCCCCTCAGGTGTGTCCCAGGTAGACGCAGTTGACCCGGTCGAGGTTACTGGTGACTCTGGTGCTGCTGCGGGTGCTGAGCCTGGGGGTGCTGACTCTGGGGGTGCTGTGCGCGGGGGTGCCGAGCCTGGAGGTGCTGCTACTGGGGGTGCTGAGCCTGGGGGTGCTGGGCCTGGGAGTGCTACTGCGGAGGGTGCTGAGCCTGGGGGTGCTGAGCCGGGGGGTACGGTGCCTGGAGCTGCTGAGCTAGGGGGTGCTGGGTCTGGGGGTGCTGGGTCGGGAGCTGCTGCCCCTGGGGGTACTGAGTCTGGAGCTGCTGAGCCTGGGGGTGCTACGTCTGGAGCTGTTGAGCCTGGGGTTTCTCCTGCTGCTTCGTCTCGCCGGGAGCCCCTCTCTCCACAGGAGCTGCGCGATTGGTTTGCTCGCCGCTGGAGGCGTGCTGCTGGAGCTGGAGCTTCTTCGACCGTCGAGGGTGCTGGTGCTGCCGGTCCCGGAGCTGCTGGGTCTGCGGGTACTCCTGGAGTAGGAGCTCCTGAGGGTGTTGGTGCTGAGACTACTGCTGTCTGTCCCGGCGGTGGTTCTGCTACTGGTGCTGCTGGAGGTCCTGCCGCTGGAGGTGTTGGTGGCGCTGGTGCTGTCGCTGAGGGTGCTGGTGCTGCCCCTGCTGAGTCTGGAGTTGCCGCGCGGCCTCGGCCGTACTTCGTTCCGCTTCTGCAGCAGGTTCTTGGTCTTTCTCCTCCGGTAGAGTGTCCACAGCCTGTCCAGTCGCAGTCCCTGTTGGAGCCTTCCTCTCCACTGCCTGCTCCCTCTCCTTACACTGGTCCTACTGGAGGTCTTACTGAGCGTCGTGAGCCTGCGTCTCGTCCTGCGTCGCCTGTTCGTGCTGCTCGCACTAGTGTTCACGGTTCGCGTCAGCGTCCTCCTCCTGTCCCTGGCACGCACCGGATGTCTCTGCGTCCGTCCACTGCTCCTCTGCGTGCCCCTTTGCCTTCTCCTCCTGAGTCCTCTCTTCCTGCGCTTGCCGACCCTGAGTCGGACTCTCTTCGTGCTGCCAGTCCTACTGTCACGCGTCTCCTTGCTACTGTCGTCACTGACCCCTCGTCTGAGTCCACTGCTGCGTCTGCCCTTGTCGCTGAGCTCGTCGAATTTGCTGCTCGCTGTCGTCTAGACTACGCTACTAGTCTTGTTGCTGAGTCAGCGTCTGACTGTCCTCTGTCCGTCGGGGGTGACTGTGCTCTTGGCACGGACGTCCTAGAGGACAGGCAGGAGGAGTTACAGTGTCTGGCGGCTGCTTCACCTCATCTCGCGTCTGTACTGCTTGCTCCTGAGGGAGACCCGGATGCACTAGACATCCCGACTCCGCGCTCTTACGCGGAGGCCGTAGAGGGTCCCTACTCGTCTCAGTGGCAGGCAGCTATGGATGCAGAGATGGCTTCCTGGAAGTCCACAGGCACCTACGTTGACGCAGTTCCCCCTCCTGGGGCGAACATCGTCAGTGGCATGTGGATCTTCAGGGTGAAGCGGCCGCCGGGCTCTCCACCTGTCTTCAAGGCGCGGTACGTTGCTCGTGGCTTCAGTCAGCGGCAGGGAGTTGACTACTTTCAGACCTTCTCTCCCACCCCGAAGATGACCACTCTTCGGGTGCTGCTGCACATAGCCGCTCAGCGCGACTACGAGCTTCACTCTCTCGACTTCAGCACTGCATTCCTGCAGGGTAGCCTGCACGAGGAGATCTGGCTGCACCGTCCACCTGGCTTCACTGGGACTTTCCCTCCTGGCACCCAGTGGAGCCTCCGTCGGCCAGTCTACGGTCTCCGCCAGGCACCGCGTGAGTGGCACGACACACTGAGGACTACGCTTGCGGCTCTTGGGTTTGCTCCTTCTACTGCTGACCCGTCGCTGTTTCTGCGCACCGACACTTCTCTGCCGCCGTTCTACATCCTCGTGTACGTCGACGACTTGGTCTTTGCCACAGCGGACACTGCTGGACTCGCCTACGTGAAGTCCGAGCTGCTGAAGAGACACACGTGCACAGACCTGGGTGAACTGTGCAGCTACCTTGGCTTGCAGATCACTCGGGACAGAGCACGCCGCACCATTACCTTGACTCAGTCACACATGGTGCAGCAGGTCCTTCAGCGCTTCGGCTTCACGTACTCCTCGCCTCAGGCCACTCCTCTGTCTACTCGCCACTCGCTCTCAGCTCTGCCTTCGGATGAGTCCGTAGAGTCGAGTGGCCCGTACCCAGAGCTTGTTGGCTGCCTCATGTACCTGATGACCTGCACACGACCTGACCTTGCATACCCTCTGAGCATTCTTGCACGCTATGTTGCTCCTGGGAGACACCGACCAGAGCACATGGCTGCAGCGAAGAGGGTGTTGCGCTACCTGTGCAGTACGTCGGGCATGGGGCTAGTGCTTGGAGGGCGGAGTCCAGTGGTCCTTACAGGGCACGCGGACGCTTCTTGGGCTGACGACCAGGCTACGCAGCGGTCGTCACAGGGTTACACCTTCAGTCTTGGTTCCGGCTCTGTCTCGTGGCGGGCTACTCGCTCGTCTTCTGTTCTCAGCTCCAGTTGTGAGGCTGAGATCTACGCTGGGGCCATGGCTGCACAGGAGCTTCGCTGGCTCACCTACGTGCTGACTGACCTTGGAGAGCCGCCTCGTTCTCCTCCAGTGCTGTACGTAGACAACAAGGCCATGCTGGCCTTGTGTCGAGAGCAGCGTCTGGAGCACAGAACGAAGCACATTGCTCTTCGCTACTTCCTTGCTCGTGAGCTGCAGCAGCGTGGACAGTTGCGGCTTGCGTACGTGGCCTGTGAGGCCAACACTGCTGATGTGTTCACCAAGGCACTCGCGCCTTGTGACCATCAGCGCCTCTGCACCCAGCTGGGTCTTGTGCCTGTCTTGCCTCACTTGCTCTCCTCTTGACTTTACTTGTACTGTGACATATATATACCTGCTCTTGCTTGTCTAGTTTTATATATATTTGTCTGTACTCCTGCATGTGAACTGGCCTCTGGCCCTGCTCTTGTGCTCGGACTGTGTGGTGACGTTGTGATCCACCCTGAGCTTGCTCTGCTTTGCTTTACTTGACTGGTCTTGTGACCCCTTGTTCTCCCCCACTTTGCCTATGGGGGTGTGTCAGATTTATATGACATAGTTGCTGTAGGCTATAGTGGGGTAGCACATATGGGGTACAGGGTTTCTAGGGTTGTATTTGTACCCAATCTTTCCTTAGTCATTTCATTCCTGTTCACTTGTTTCACAAATCGAACGATCCACCCACTCCCATGCCACCCAACTCCGTGCCCTTACACACTAGTTTCGACCATTCCCCCCCTCAAACACCCCAACCCAGCCGCACAGGTAAAAACCCACTGTACAGAATCATTTCCAGAGCACCCCCTGGTGCTCCTCGAAACTCGATTTGCTGGATGCCTGTTCGAGGATGGCTCACAAACTTTCTGATGCTCTGCAAGCAAGGGTCGGCTATTGATGGAGGAACAGCAACCGACAGCACGCTTAGAACTAAGGAGGACGAACGAGCCTGGGAAACAAACAAACAGAAGCTTGGATTAGGTGAGAATGTCTTACAAAGAAAATCAGCGCCATACGACATCAGCATGGCATTTGGTGGGTGTGGGTGTGGGGCTAGCTTTAGCGCCAAGGATGGGTGTTGCATTTCTTTCTTAGCTTATGCTCGGTTTGTTATCTGATGATCGTGTTTTCGTACGTTACATATAGCTTTCCGTGCGGTTCTGCATTTTTTTTCAGCATGTCACGTTGTCGGTGCGGCGCGGCGCGGTGTGGGCAGTAGTGGTTGGTGTGATCCATTCGCGCCTATAACGAGGTGTAATGGTCGCCACACCAAGATAAAACAAAGGCACCAATTTTATTTTCGGTTACCCTTCCACCACATTTCCATACAATTTTCTCTGGTTCAGATAGAGTCGAATGAGGAACCCAAGACCAAAGTGACGAGGCCTTTCTCTCCTACCTGGCAAGTTCGAGAATTTGTACTCTAGTAGCATCCAACGAAAATGCTTGCCAGCGAGGAGGAAAACATACCAGACCTGCCCTTGAAATTGCTAGAGGTTGCCCGGACAGGGTTTGAGTAAAATGAAAGTGATAAACACATCCCATAATTCCTCCTGCCAACCGATAGGCCCTGTAAAGGGTACAGCCCACTAGAGCAAGGTTTGTATGGAGTAGGAACAAAAATACATCTAATGTGCTGAGTTACAATCATGCTACTAAATCATCAACAGACAACCTTAAATGACGGCGAGGGTATACTTTGGTGGCGGTCTCTCAATCATAAAATATATTAGTATCTGCTCTGTACAATATCATATTAAGGTTGTACTTTCTCTGTACACTGCCAAGAAACGGCCATCATTCACTCACTAATTCCCCGAAGTCCTCACTATTGTCATCCTCACTATCGTCCCAATCGACCTCAATCTCTACAGTGGCGGCGTGCAGCTTATCCAAGCCTGTGATCCTCTCTAAATACGTGGGATCGTTAAACGCGCCCATAAGGAACGCAAAACCACGCTCCCTGTATGCTGAAACCACCTGCGTTGAGGATAACCAGCCATATGAGAGCAGGAAAAGGATGTGAGATTTATCTCCATATATAAACATACATATTAAGATAAATTAATTCGCAATGCTGAATTCTCACTGTATGGGAGCAGGCGGTGCACTGGTGGAAGGCGAAGCCAGTGATGGGCAGCTGGGAGAAGAAGGAGAGGAAGCCGCGCAGCTGGTGAGGCAGTGGACCCAGAGGCGAGCAGAGGTGGGAAGAAGCAGAGGCAGAAACCCCATCAGCACTGGTGTCTTCTGCTGGTGCTGCGATTCTGAGAGGGTGGCGGAGGGTTTTGGGAGGGGATTAGACTGTGAATGAGTCACAAGAGCGGGAGAGGAGGGAGTTGTCTACAGGCTAGCTATCGTGGAAATGGAGAGAGAGCCGCCCAGCGAGTTGGTTGGTGGGGGAGTGACTTCGATGAGTAGAGTAGAGATGAGGACAAGACGAAGTAACTGCTATTAAAACTACAGGATGGACCTCCTAACACCACATCTTAGAGATGTGTGCGGTAGTAACACTGTGAGTACAACTCAACCAATGGGATTGTGCAGTGCAGCAGTGAGTTGTTGTACCCCACACCACACCACAGCATCAAGGGGAAACCAGTCACTCAGCTTTGCTGTGTGCCTCTAAGCACTTACCCAACGGGATGGTGCAGCAGCCCCGCTAGCAGCTCCACTGCCACAGCCCCCACTATGGCTACCAGATCACTCGCCTGCTCCTTCAAACCCCAACTCTAGAAGCCACAGAATCCGAACCCTTTCAGCCAGCCCGTACCCCAGTGGATGGTGCAGCAGCCCCACTAACTGCTCCACTGCCACAGCCCCCGCTGTGGCTGCCAGCCAGATCACCACCTGCTCCTTCATCCGCAAACCCCCATACACACTAGAGCCTCACAGCCGAACCTTCTCAGTGTATTATAGTCTCCTCCTATGTCGCCTCCTATTACATTAGAACCCTTACCCGAGTGGGTGGTGCAGCAGCCCCACCAACAGCTCTGTAGACTGCTCCATCAACCCCGGACTGGCCACCTGCAACCTGCCACGTTCCAGCCCAAGGCCCCCCTAACACTGTGAAGTGAACAACTCACCCCATGGGATGGTGCAGCAGACCCACCAACAGCTCCACTGCCAGAGCCCCCGCTATGGCTGCCAGCCCGGGGCGAGTGACTGTGCACTGCTGGTCTAGCGTGCGATGAGCCGTGGACTGCCAGGTGTAGGGAACATGGGAACAGGTATAGGTGGAGATGAAGTGATGGAATTAGCTGGGGGCAGCAACGCACAGAGAAAGACAGTCAGACATCAAGAGCCTCTGCTATGGCCGCCAGGCCAGGGCGCGCGACTGTGCACTGCTGGGCTAGTGTGCGATGAGCGGTGGACTGGCGGGGAAATGTGGGAAGGGAGGGGGCAGCAAGGAAAGATGGAGGTAGCTGGGGGAAGCACCTCAAACAGTCAGACAGCAAGACCACCAAAGCCCCCGCTATGGCCGCCAGGCCAGGGGCGCGTGACTGTGCACTGCTGGTGTAGCGTGCGATGAGCCGTGGACTGGCGGGGGGATGCATGGGGAGGGAAGGGGAATGGAGTGAGAGGGATGAGGAGTGAGAGGGATGAGGAGTGAGTACGAAGTCAGCAACACAGACAGCAAGGTAGCAAGAGACCCCACTTGACTGCCAGGCCAGGGCGCGTGACTGTACACTGCTGGTCTAGTGTGCGATGAGCCGTGGACTGGTGGGGATGTATGGGAAGGGAAGGCGTAGAGAAGCAAGGGTGGAGTGCGAGGGGAGAAGAGCAAGCGGTGGCAGACACACAGACGCAGCCAGAGCCCCTGCTATGGCTGCCAGACCAAAGCTGCTGTGTACTGCTGGCCTAGCGTGCGATGAGCCGTGGACCTTTGGTAAATGGGGACGGGTGAGAGGAGAAAGCATGGAGTGAGAAAAAAAAAACACCCACGGAAAAGCAGCCAGGGCCCCCGCTATGACCGCCAGGCCAGGGCGCGTGACTGTGCACTGCTGGCCTAGCGTGCGATGAGCTGTGGAGTGGTGGTAAATGGGGACGGGTGAGAGGAGAAACGATGGGACAGGGATGCGAGGAGCAGGAAGGGAAGGGCAGCAGCGTACAATGGGTGGTGGACTGGCGGGGTCATATGGGAACGGAAGGTGTAGAGAAGCAAGGGCGGAGTGGGAGGGGAGAGGCAGCTGACTGTGCACTGGTGGTCGAGCGTACGATGGGTGCGGTTGACATCTGGGGGGTGAGATGGGATGGAGAAGAAATAATGACCATGTCGATGGCAAGGGGGACATGAGACCTTGCAGGAGGTTGGGGTAAGGTTAGATAGCATATGAAGAATGGTGCAGAGAGCAGGTGACAGGGAGGGGAAGCAGCACAGAAAAACACATTGAGGGAGGCAACGACATTGCTGCAGTGATCGTGTGTGTGGTGTGGAGGAGTGTGTGGGAGTGTGGGGGAGTGTGGGAGTGTGGGGGAGTCTGGGAGTCTGGGGGAGTGTGGCATACGGCAGGGAGGTCGTGAGAAGCTGGCGGCACTGAGGAAAGCTGGCGGTACTGAGGAAAGCTGGCGGCACTGAGGAAAGCTGGCGGCACTGAGGAAAGCTGGCGGCACTGAGGAAAGCTGGCGGTACTGAGGAAAGCTGGCGGTACTGAGGAAAGCTGGCGGTACTGAGGAAAGCTGGCGGCACTGAGGAAAGCTGGCAGTCCTGAGGAAAGCTGGCGGCACTGAGGAAAGCTGGCGGTCCTGAGGAAAGCTGGCGGTACTGAGGGGCAGCGGTGTTTGGTGACCCACATTGGGAGGAAGCAGTTCAGCGGACACGAGGGTAAGGTAGCTCACATTGAGAGGGGCAACAACATCATTGCAAAAGTAGCAGCCGAGGCGTTTGGATGGCGCAGATTCAGACGCTGCTGGCGCTGACTCAGATGCTGCTGGCACTGACTCAGACTTCTCTGGCGCTGACTCAGACGCTGCTGGTGCGGACTCGGATGCTGTTGGTGCTGACGTGGCATGCACAGGCAGTGGTGGCGCCCCGTGGCGCATGACAAGGAAGGAGTCGAAGCCGAGAGCAGCATTGATGGCCACCTGAGAGGAGTGTGGCATGGTGTGGTGTGGCGTGGTGGAGTGTGGCATGGTGGAGTGTGGCATGGTGGAGTGTGGCATGGTGGAGTGTGGCATGGGTATGGTAAGTGGTGTTGTCCCGTAGGGTATGGCATGGCACGGTAAGTAATGGTGATGCCACATGTGATGTGGCGCATGACAAGGAAGGAGTCGAAGCTGAGAGCAGCATTGATGGCCACCAAAGTGGGTTGTGGTTGCAAGGGAGGGTGGTATGGAATGTAAGGGGAGGGATGGTGGCGTCCCCACTCACTCACCCTAAATCCTGGATTTTAAACCCCGAAACCCCTGACTGGTACCCTTCCCCTCCCCCTCACCTTTCCCTCAGTAGCGCACAGCAGGGTGGGAGACCAGCGGCCCTCCTTCCCTCAACCCCTCTCCTTACCTCAACCCCTCTCCTTCCCTCATCCTAAATCCTAAATCCTAAACCTAAACCCACCCCTCCCTTTCCCCCTTTGCACCCCCCTCACCTTTCCCTCGGCCGCGCACAAAAGGGTGGGCAGCCAGCGGCTCTCTCTTGTGTCGGTGAGGAGGAAGACGGCGTCCGACTGGCGGATGAGCGCCAGCAGGGCTGCCACGTCAGCCTGCACACGTGGCGCCTCAGAGGGCGACACGGGGTGACCTGGCATGGGAATGGCGAGGCGATGGCCCGACGTGTGCTGGATGGGGGGCAGAAAGAAGGGCGGGGAGGGGGGGAAAGTGTGGGAGGTGGAAGGATGCGAGTGGGAAGGGTGGGAGGCGGAAGGGTGGGAGGGAGATAGGGGAAGGGGAATGCGAAGGGGATAGGGGATTGCGAAGGGGATAGGGGATTGCGAAGGGGTATTGGAGGGAGTTTTTGAGTGCTCCAGAGATCCAAAAGGCACCTCTCAGAGGCTCACACAGGGTGACCTGGCATGGGAATGGTGAAGCGATGGTGGGAGGAGCGCTGGAAGAAGGAAAGGGAGAGGGAATGGGGAATAGGGGGACGCGAACAGCAACAAGGACAGCAACAAGGAATAGGGGGACGAGAACAGCAACAAGGACAGCAACAAGGAATAGGGGGACGAGAACAGCAACAAGGACAGCAACAAGGAATAGGGGGACGAGACCAGCAACAAGGACAGCAACAAGGAATAGGGGGACGAGACCAGCAACAAGGACAGCAACAAGGAATAGGGGGACGAGAACAGCAACAAGGACAGCAACAAGGAATAGGGGGACGAGACCAGCAACAAGTACAGCAACAAGGAATAGGGGGACGAGACCAGCAACAAGGGCAGCAACCAGGAATAGGGGGACGCGAACAGCAACACGGACAGCAACAAGGAATAGGGGGACGAGAACAGCAACAAGGACAGCAATAAGGAATAGGGGGACGAGAACAGCAACAAGGACAGCAACAAGGAATAGGGGGACGAGACCAGCAACAAGGACAGCAACAAGGAATAGGGGGACGAGAACAGCAACAAGGACAGCAACAAGGAATAGGGGGACGAGACCAGCAACAAGGACAGCAACAAGGAATAGGGGGACGAGAACAGCAACAAGGAATAGGGGGACGAGAACAGCAACAAGGACAGCAACAAGGAATAGGGGGACGAGACCAGCAACAAGGACATCAACAAGGAATAGGGGGACGAGACCAGCAACAAGGACAGCAACAAGGAATAGGGGGACGAGGACAGCAACAAGGACAGCAACAAGGAATAGGGGGACGAGAACAGCAACAAGGACAGCAACAAGGAATAGGGGGACGAGAACAGCAACAAGGACAGCAACAAGGAATAGGGGGACGAGACCAGCAACAAGGACAGCAACAAGGAATAGGGGGACGAGAACAGCAACAAGGACAGCAACAAGGAATAGGGGGACGAGAACAGCAACAAGGACAGCAACAAGGAATAGGGGGACGAGACCAGCAACAAGGACAGCAACAAGGAATAGGGGGACGAGACCAGCAACAAGGACAGCAACAAGGAATAGGGGGACGAGAACAGCAACAAGGACAGCAACAAGGAATAGGGGGACGAGACCAGCAACAAGGACAGCAACAAGGAATAGGGGGACGAGAACAGCAACAAGGACAGCAACAAGGAATAGGGGGACGAGAACAGCAACAAGGCATTTCAGGGTTCAGGGTTGGCTATGTGAGGGGGATGGGATGCTGAATGGGGATAATTGCAAATGATTGGAAAGGAAGAATACAAGGAAGGCTTGTGTGATTTTGAGGTTTCCTCCAAGAAGAATGAGTCATTCACAGCTGTCATTCACAGCTGTCATTCACAGGTGAAGGTGGCTTAAACACAGCCATTTGAATCTGCATTCACAACCTTATATTCTCCTGTTGCCACCTGCACCTTCGGCACGCTTCCATTCAAGCAGTGTTCAAAAGAGAAAATGGCTTGAAGTTGCTTCTACTGCTTCATTTGGTACAAAGCCGCGATTCAGACAGTGCTTATAAATGCTTCATTGTACTGGCTCTTAACATCAACGCCACACCACACCACACTCACAGCAGTGGGAAGTATTTCCTTAAGTGCTTCTGCTGCCGCCTGCGCCTTTGGAGCGCCGCCATTCAGGCAGTGCTTGACAGAGAAGAGGCACTGCCGCACGGGGTTAGAATACGAAACCGCCCCGTAGTCCACGAGGGTAATGTCGCGAATGCCCCATGCCTGGCGGATTTGGGAAGTGGCGGGATGGCAGCACTCGAAAGGAATAAAACATTAAAGAACCTCAACAGCAAGTGCTTTGCGAGTTTTGGATTAAGTTCCATGAAATCTTAAAAGTCAATCGAGTGGTGGAATGGGAGAAGGACGCACAAGCCCCAGCAGCATGTGGATAGCGAATCATGACGAAATCCAGCGCTTCATGATAAAAGTAAAGTTTTGAGACGTCTCAAAACTCAACTTTTATTGAATGGGAGAAGGACGCACAAGCCCCAGCAGTGTGTGGATTGCGGATTATTAAGACTTGCAGCGCTTCAAAGCAGGTGCTTCATTCGTTCTCCTGCTCTCTTATCCTGAGCAAGCAAGCCACCGGAGGCCCGAGAGAGTGCCAACCAGCCCCCAGCAGCAAGCACTTGGTTGCATGCAGCCGCTCCAGCTGCTGCTGTGGCAGCACGCGCCACCGCCTCATCAGCTTCAGGTTGAGCCACGATGCCTTGTCTACCTCACTCCACCTCTTTCAACCATGAACTCACCTGACACCTCAGGGTCCCAATCCTCAACAGTAAACACTTGCTTGACTGCAGTCGTTCCAGCTGCAGTTGTGGCAGCACGCGCCACCTCATCAGCTTCAGCTGTGAACTCTCCCTTCTCTTCCTCTCACCACAAGCTCACACACACACTCACCAGCAGGGAGCGCGCTACCTGACACCCAAGGGTGTCGGCCCCTAGAAGCAAACACTTGGTTGCATTCAACTGCTCCAGCTGCAGCTGTGGCAGCACGCGCCACCTCATCAGCTTCAGGTTGAATGAAAATGCCCCACGAAAGAGAGGCTGTTGGAAGGAGGCTGTTGGAAGAAAGAATCTACTTACCAGGAGAGAGCGAGCCACTTGGCAACCAAGGGTGCCGGCATTCAACCTCTCCAGCTGCAGCTGTGGCAGCACGCACCACCTCATGAGGTTCAACTGTGGCCTCTCCCTTCCTCTCACCACAAGCCCACACATAGACAGACAGACTCACCAGCAGGGAGCGTGCCACTTGACACCCAAGAGTGCCAGCTCCTAACAGCAAACACTTGGTTGCATTTAATCGCTCCAGCTGCAGCTGTGGCAGCAGCACACACCACCTCATCAAACTTCGACTGAAGAGAGGGTTTTAGAGGGAGGTTTTTCCTTACCAGGAGAGAGCGGGCAACTTGGCGACCAAGGGTGCCAGCCCCTAGAAGCAAGCACTTAGTTGAGTTCAATCGCTCCAGCTGCAGCTGTGGCAACATGCGCCGCCGCATCAGCTTCAGGGTGAGCGACGATGCCCTACCAGAAGAGAGGCTGTCGGAGGGAGGCTTTTCCTTACCAAGAGAGAGCGAGCCACTTGGCAACCAAGGGTGCCGGCGCCTAGAAGCAAACATTTTGTTGCATTCAACCCCTCCAGCTGCAGCTGTGGCAGCACGCGCCACCTCATCAGCTTCAGGTTGAGCGACGCCGCCTCGTCTGCCAGCCTGGCAGGGTCCATCAGCGGCGCCAGGTCAGCGCACCGTGCCCCGGTTCGCCCATTGGCGTTCAGCTCCCAGCCAGTGGCAGATGGACACGTGGCAGGTGCTGTGAGAGGGTCCAGCCAATCAGCTGCGAGGGAGAAGAGTGAGAATGGCACCAGTGAAAGTAGCTAAACCCTCAGAATGAGGAAATACAGGGAAGAGAGCACTAGCAAGCAACACTTTATATTTCAAATGCCTAATGGAAGGGTCGCATCACTTGCCTGAGGGAGGAGGTATCTGTGGGGGAAGTGGCATCACTTGCTTGGGGGAGGTGTTATCTGTGGGGGAAGTGGCATCACTTGCTTGGGGGAGGTGTTATCTGTGGGGGAAGTGGCATCACTTGCTTGAGGGAGGTGGTATTTGTGGGGGAAGTGGCATCACTTGCCTGGGGGGGGTGGTATCTGGACGTGCAGCAGCGGCGAGTGGTGCAGGCTGATGCAACCGTGGCGCTGCCGCAGGCAGAGCACGTGAAGAGAGGTGGCCTGAGAGGGGGAGGGGCAAGGGAGGGGCGAGAAGGGTGGGTGGGGGGTGATAGAAAGGCATCAAGCGAGAGAGAAGTGCAGGCTTATTCGACCGTGGCGCTGCCGCAGGCAGAGCACATGGTGGGAGGTGGCCTGGGCGGGATAGATGCATAGAGGGGGGGTAAGGCATGGAGAGGGATGCAACTGTGACTGGAGCATGGTCAGAAGCGAGTGGTGCAGGTTGATTCGACCGTGGCGCTGCCGCAGGCAGAGCACATGGAGGGAGGTGGTTTGGGAGGGGTAGATAGAGGGGGGGGGGGGGGGGGGGGTAGAACACGGGGTTGTGCAGTTGCAGGTGGTCAGGATTAGCAGGTTGCGAAGGGGTCAGCTATGGGAGAGGTGCAGATGGTAGGGGTCGAAAAACAGATTTTGAGGCATGTCAGATCACTGACCTGCCAGCGAAGCGAGGCGAGGAGGAGCAGGTTGCGGAGGGGCCAGCCGGGGGAGAGAGGCAGATGGCAGGGGTCGAAGAATGCAACGAGGAGCTGCGGAGGAGAGGAGGGGGAAGAGGAGGAGGAGGAGGATTCGTTTTGGGCTGCCAGCTGCCTGTACTCTGTTAACGGATGTGCTTTTACTGAAGCCTGCGCTGCTACTGAGGGCTGTGTTGAGCTGGTACTGGTGGTGGTGGTGGAGTCTATATAAAGTAAGAAGTACGGGGAGCCTCTCTCCACTAGTGTTGCTTCCAACTCAGATTCTCCTTCCTTAGCTGGCCCCTCCTTTTGAGTCGACTTAAAAGCTTCCTTAGCCAGCCCCTCCCCTACTTCCTCCAGCCCTCCCTCTTCGCCAGTCAACGAAGCTGCTTCCTCTTCCCTTGCCCCTCTCCCACTCCCGTCTTGTCTCCATCGCTCACACTCCTTCTCGATCGACTATGCCTGTATGGTAGGAGGAACGGGGGGGGGGGGGTGCAAGAGGAGGGAAAAGGATGAGAGGCAATTAGCCAATGCAGCTGCTTTCTCTTCCCTTGCCCCTATTTCCCGCCCTCCCTGTCTCCATCGCTCACACTCCTTCTCGATCGACTCTGCCTGTATGGTAGGGAAAACCAAGGAGGGCAGAGGGGGGATGAGGGGGTAAAAGAGGAGAGTGAGGAGCACTCAAAAATCAGAGTAAGAAGGGCTGAGTTGCAGGAAGAGGAAGGGAAGTTAGGATGGCAGAGGAGGGGAGGGAGATGGCAGAGAAGGTAGAAGCAAGCAGGAACGCAAAAGTGATTTTTGAGTCGACTCAAAAATCGCCTCATCACACGGGAGATGGCAGGGAAGGTAGAAGCAAGCAGGAACGCAAAAGTGCAGCAAAGTGAGTTGAGGCGAGAAGGGGAGTCAGAGGATAGGAACACTCACCAGTTGGGAGTGAGAGGATAGGAAGACTGACCAGTTGGGAGTGAGAGGATAGGAAGACTCACCAGTTGGGAGTGAGAGGATAGGAAGACTCACCAGTTGGGAAGAAAAGGCTTGCGTTGCCGGCAGCGGGGAAGAGGCGAGGGTGGCAGGCGAGGGGAGGGCGACGGCGGGGAAGGCAAAGGCGTAGTGGAAGCGCCAGTGCTTGATGTCCGGATAAACGAGCAGGAAGAATGCGTTCAGGAGAGACGGGTGCTTTTCTGCCCTGCCGGACAGAATGTCCTGCCATAGCTGAGAGGGTGGTGGGGGTTATGGAAGAGGCACATAGAGAGAGAAGAGGAATCGCCAATGCTTGATGTCCGGGAAGACGAGGAGGAAGAACGCGTCAAGGAGAAATGGGTGGTGCTCTGCCTTGCCAGATAGCATGCGTGCCACAGCTGAAGGGAGGAGGGGCAGAGGGGAAGGAGGCACAGAGAGAGGAGAGGAAGTGCCAGTGCTTGATGTCCGGATAAACGAGGAGGAAGAAAGCGTTCAGGAGAGACAAGAGACGCTCTGCCCTGCCAGATAGCATGTTGTGCCACAGCTGAGGGATGGTGACGTGGAGGGGAGGAGGAGGCATAGAGAGGGAAGAGGAAAGACCCTCTAAGTGCTTGGTGCCGGATAGACAAGGAGGAAGAATGCGTGGAGGAGAGAAGAGTGCTTTCATGCCCTGCCGGATAGAAGATCCTGCCAAAGCTGAGGGGAGGCTGGGGCGGGAGGTGGGCGATGGTAGCACACTGACGGGCGGGAGACGGAGAGGAGAGGGGCGGGTGCTCACCTGTTGCCCTACTCTCCCAGCCATGCTGTTAACCGCACCAGTCACCACACCGGTAACCACAATCCCTCTCATCCTTTCTCACCTGCTGCGCCACTCCCTCCATCATCGTCCGCCGGTCAAACGCTCGAAACGACTCCACTGTGTTGGCAATTCGAAGCACTCCCGCCACCACGCTCCTGCCATCATTGGTGGTAACCACCAAATTTCTTTCACCCCTGGTTACCGCACTCCGCCCATCTCTGCTGCTGCTCCTGCTGTTGCTGTCGGTAACATCTGTGCTGATACCGCTGCTGCCGCCAGAAGCAGTGACGCCAGCAGTGCTGACGTCAGCAGTGGTGACGGCAGTAGCATGGGTGGCATCAATCGGTTGGATGAGGTGGAACCGAGGAGGTGGGGGAGGGGAAGGGGGAAACGAGGCGGAGGAGAGGGAGAGGAAGGAGGGGAGCTGAGAGTGTGAGGACGGCGTGAAGAAACCTGTGAGGGAGGAATTTTTTTTGGGGAATTACACAGGTTGATGAAGCGACATAAGCGGACCGCAGAAAGATATACAGTGGACGAAGGATTATGCCGCTGACAGCAACACGGAACAGATACAGCTAACCAGACTTCCCTAGTCCAGATTCAACTATAAATTCCTCCTCCCCTTCTGTGCAGACCAGTGATAATACCACGAATCAGATATTAATCCAGCAGATTTGTCGTTTTCTTGCAACTCGAATCGAATCTTCAGCAAGCGACACCCAGCCTACCATAAATTGCCACGTCTTCCTCTTTCAGTCCTTGCGAGTCGACCTTCAGCGACGCGAGTTTTTCCCAAAACGACACGTCAACGGAGCTCTGCCACGTGGCGAACTGCAGGATGGATGACGTGGCCTCAACCGCCATTCTGCGTTCTTGCGCAACTTCTACAATTAATGCTTCACCTATAATAAGCTGTACGGAGCCTAGGCGACCTCAGAATGTACAATCTATCGTACACACAACTTGAGTAAGATACACGGCCGCTCTATTTTACCAACAATCGTAGAAAGAAATCTTCTGTACAGTGCCGCGGTACTTCGAATGGGTGCGCTGCGAGCATGAAGCCACAAGTACACCACGGCTAGCAGCTAAAATAACAGTCGATACGACTGAATCGCAGGCGAGCGAATAGCCTAGTTCACTAGAAGTGAGCAGCTACCGAAAATGCAGTGAGCAGAATTTGGCTCACCCGCGTTTGCAGTTGCTCATTCTCGTGTTTTCTCGGGTCGCTCGACATGAGGCTGTGGAAAGATTCGCCCAATTATCTTGTATTCCCGTTCCCGAAACACCCCGCAAACTACACAAGACGTTTTCCGCACGTTCTTGATCTGACACCCAATCGAACCCGTCATTCTGAAATGTCTTGGGATCCCGAGGCTGTTCGCGATAGGTCGCTAGTTGTAGCATTCCCTACCAATATTAGCCTGTGCAAGTGGAAGTTCATAAGATACAAAACCTCCGAAATACAGCAAATACTTCTGGTATTATGTAAAAGCATGACATTGCTGAAATATGCTGCAGTTTCATTGCACGGGCTAACAGCACACTATTATCAAGCTCATTAATTGTACATAGCATAATATGGGTGCAAATTTCAATCGTGGGACATGACCAAGTCCCATCGCCATAGCCAGCCATCGTCATCACAGCTCATTATTATCCTGCAAGGGGGGGAGAGAAAAGGGGGATCAGGATCTATCTGCCGTGGTTCAGAAGAATACAACAAGCATATCTAGCATATACATATATAAGGACGCATAGTGAAAGAAAACCAGACACATGCACGTTCAGGATACCGGAAAGGTGGCCCCTGATGTTACCTGCCGTCATGTGACACAGCTGTTTGCCTGATTTGCGTTTTACAGTCCTTTCTTGAAAGCCTGTTGGGAATTGGGACGAAAGAGGGGAAAAAAAAAAAAAACAAACATAGAGACATAAGACTATTCATGAAGGCAAAACCTTCACCGGCATTGGCAGGGTCATCAGCTGTAAACGCTTTGGAGAACACAAACAAGAAAAAGGCAAAAAGCAAAGAGGAAAGAATAGAAGTAAACCCATCTTCTCCATACAACACCATGCCACACCTAGACGCGCCATGACATGCCTTGACACTGACATATGTGCCATGTCATGCCCATCCCACTCACGTGCTGAGGAGAATAGGAGGGCTGGATTGCAGGTCGTACACATACACCTTGCCCACACAATTGCCTGCCATGGAGGCAAAGGGTGGCACGGTAACAAACGGATCCGGTGTCACTAAGAGCGAATGGGAGGGCTTGATTGCAGGTCGTACACATACACCTTGCCCACGCAATTGCCTGCGGTGGTGGTGGTGGGTGGGTGGCACGGTAACAAACGGATGCATGGCATGGTGTCATTAAGAGCGAATAGGAGGGTTGGATTGCAGGTCATACACATACACCTTGCCCACAAAATTGCCTACCATGAAGGCAAAGGGTGGCATGGCAATACATGACCATGATATGCCACAGTAATCAATTGCAATCACTGGTCTAATTATTGTACCAGGACAGGAATCTAGACACACAGGAAGAAAGACAAAAGAAGAAGAATAAAAAAACCTCTATTCTAAATATAAAAACTAAGGAAAGTTGGTAAGAAAGAAATAAAAGGCACACCTATAACCAGAGAGGGTGATGACTGAACTAACTCAGAAATTATGGATAAGCGAGGAAAGCATACCTATGGCCATAATATTGGCCATGTAGTCAAGATCGAACTTAATGAACCAGAACCCGCAATCCGGCACTGGATAACGCTGCAAAATGTCCAAGGTTCCCTGATTCGGCTCAAATGTGTATGGGTAACACAAAACGGAAACTTTCAATTACAGGGTAGAGATGCACATGCATGAATGACCGGATGGAATGGCATGCGGCTATGATTAACGGGGCAGTGGGATGCTTACAACAGCAAGGCAAGATGCTTACATCAGCATCACAAGACGCTCACCTCAGCAGTACAAGATGCTTACAACAGCAGAGGAAGATGCTTACAGCAGGACATATGCTTACCTCAGCAGGGTGGGCGGAGCCGGGTTCAGTTCCGGGCTTGTGGCACCAGCGCCATAGGATGACCTCGTTGTCTACACTCTATATAAGATGAACGCACAGATATACATAAGCATAAGAATCCAATACACATTGAACAACTTCGGTGCTTGTGGCACCAGCGCCATAGGATGACCTCGTTGTCCACACTCTACAGATAAGATATGCACAGTGGGACAATGGAAGTTATATGTGAAGGCGTAGAAAAACATCAGCATATTGGAAACGTCAGTGTAACAGGCTTGTGGCACCAGCGCCAAAGAATGACCTTGTTGTCTACACTCTAGATCAATGTGCAATCAGAGGAACATACCATAAGAGGAAACAAAAAATCGGAAGTAAGCATGGACACAGCACGGGGACAAAAAAAGGCGGAGCGGAGGTATAAGACTCCACAGGCAGTCACGCAGACAGTACACAGAGAATATATTTATACATGCATATATACCACACTTCAATAATATATATATTAGAGGGATGTACCTTAGAGAGCACGAAGTCGCCATACCACCGCAGGCAGTCAATGTAGTTGGTGTGCACGTCACACACCACATACAGCTGGGTTGGGTGAGGTGGGAAACGGTGGGGCAGAGGGGGGAGAGGGGGGGGAAAGGGTTGAGCAAGGATGCATGAGAGGCAGTCAATGTAGTTGGTGTGTGCGTCACACACCACATATAGCTGGGTTGTGGGTGTGGGATAGGTGGTGGTGGGGGGGGTAAAGGGGAGGAGGGGCAGAAAGGGGCGAGGAGGGGCAGAAAGGGGCGAGGAGGGGCAAAAAGGGGCGAGGAGGGGCAGAAAGGGGCGAGGGGGGGCAGAAAGGGGCGAGGAGGGGCAGAAAGGGGCGAGGAGGGGCAGAAAGGGGCGAGGAGGGGCAGAAAGGGGCGAGGAGGGGCAGAAAGGGGCAAGGGGGGGCAGAAAGGGGCGAGGAGGGGCAGAAAAGGGCGAGGAGGGGCAGAAAAGGGCGAGGAGGGGCAGAAAGGGGCGAAGTAAGGATAGGGGCGGCTGAGTAAAGACTAAAGAGAGTGTCGTGAATCCTCCTCTGCAAACTCTCATTCCCACTCTCCCGTGAATATCCAACTGATTACTCCTTCTCTCCTTCCCTCCCTGTCACCCGCACAGCTGACCAGATTTATCCCTTCTTCCTCCTGGTATACGTAATCACCCTGTCCTGCACTCCTCGTATCTCAGGCTTCCCATGCAACAAGTCTTAAACTCCCTCGCAAGGGCTCAGTCAGATTGCTGTTAGCTTCTCCTACTGCTAGTTCCCTTCGGATTAGGAAAGCAAATTGCAGTAAACGAGAAACATACAAGCAAAAAGCAAGAAGCCCGGGTGCTACTCCTGCCTACATCTATTCCCTCCCCTTGCCTAGATTGCTTCCTCCACAAGCAAGCTCCTGTGCACCAAACGAGTCAGCCGAGCTGCTCGCGAGGTCTCCAAGGTGCTAGCTGGGTTTCCACTGGGCCCACTAGGCATGCACCGCCTTCCAGCCTGGTGACTTCGGGTTGAATTCCCAGGCTGGCATTGAATTCGCCTTCCAGCCTGGTGACTTCGAAATTGAATTCCCAGGCTGGAATTGAATTCACCTCCCACCAACCACCTTGAATTCACCTCCCACCAACCACCTTGAATTCCCCAGCTACTCGGCTCTGCAGTACAGAACAATACACTCCAAGCACACAAATGAAATTAGAGTACAAAAGCGGTAAACTATAGTACACCCTCACCTTGGCTGCTGTGGTATTCACACTTAGTTGCCAGCTAAGTGTTAATAACGCGACAAGAGGCAGTCTATTATTGAGGCGCCTCAAAAGGCGGCTGAGTAAAGAGTAAAGAGAGGCAGTCAATAAGAGTAGGGATAGGGGCATGGTCTTGACAAGTTTCGTCACAGTTGAGATTCAACTGTGACGGGACTCATCTATTAGAGTTTGAGGTATTGACGCTACACTCCACGAACAGCTGCATGGGGTGAGGTGGGAAGAGGTGGGGCAGGAGGGGGGAGAGGTGGGGGAACGGGTTGAGCAAGGAAGCATGAAAGAGAGGCAGTCAAATGTAGTTGGTGTGCACGTCACACACCACGTAAAGCTTGAGTTGTGGGGTAGGAGAGGGTGAGGCGCAGCAGGAGGGAGCGAGGAGGGGCAGAAGGGTGCGAAGTGTGATTCGAATTTTAATTTACGAGGAATAAGAGGCAGTCAATATGATATGGTGTGCATGTTACACACCACTGGAGCTGGGTTGTGGCGAAGGAGAGGGGAAAGGGAGGAAAAGAGTTCGTGCTTGTTCATCCGTACGAAGCAACGAGGAATGAGAGGCAGTCAATATGATATGGTGTGCATGTTACACACCACTGAGGGGGGAAGAGTTCGTGCTTGTTCATCCGTACGAAGATGCAAGACAGGCAGTTGTGGTTGGTGTGCAGTTGTGGTTGGTGTGCAGTTGTGGTTGGTGTGCAGTTGTGGTTGGTGTGCAGTTGTGGTTGGTGTGCAGTTGTGGTTGGAGTGCAGTTGTGGTTGGTGTGCAGTTGTGGTTGGTGAGCAGTTGTGGTTGGTGTGCAGTTGTGGTTGGTGTGCAGTTGTGGTTGGTGTGCAGTTGTGGTTGGTGTGCAGTTGTGGTTGGTGTGCAGTTGTGGTTGGTGTGCAGTTGTGGTTGGTGTGCAGTTGTGGTTGGTGTGCAGTTGTGGTTGGTGTGCAGTTGTGGTTGGTGTGCAGTTGTGGTTGGTGTGCAGTTGTGGTTGGTGTGCAGTTGTGGTTGGTGTGCAGTTGTGGTTGGTGTGCAGTTGTGGTTGGTGTGCAGTTGTGGTTGGTGTGCAGTTGTGGTTGGTGTGCAGTTGTGGTTGGTGTGCAGTTGTGGTTGGTGTGCAGTTGTGGTTGGTGTGCAGTTGTGGTTGGTGTGCAGTTGTGGTTGGTGTGCAGTTGTGGTTGGTGTGCAGTTGTGGTTGGTGTGCAGTTGTGGTTGGTGTGCAGTTGTGGTTGGTGTGCAGTTGTGGTTGGTGCGCAGTTGTGGTTGGTGTGCAGTTGTGGTTGGTGTGCAGTTGTGGTTGGTGTGCAGTTGTGGTTGGTGTGCAGTTGTGGTTGGTGTGCAGTTGTGGTTGGTGTGCAGTTGTGGTTGGTGTGCAGTTGTGGTTGGTGTGCAGTTGTGGTTGGTGTGCAGTTGTGGTTGGTGTGCAGTTGTGGTTGGTGTGCAGTTGTGGTTGGTGTGCAGTTGTGGTTGGTGTGCAGTTGTGGTTGGTGTGCAGTTGTGGTTGGTGTGCAGTTGTGGTTGGTGTGCAGTTGTGGTTGGTGTGCAGTTGTGGTTGGTGTGCAGTTGTGGTTGGTGTGCAGTTGTGGTTGGTGTGCAGTTGTGGTTGGTGTGCAGTTGTGGTTGGTGTGCAGTTGTGGTTGGTGTGCAGTTGTGGTTGGTGTGCAGTTGTGGTTGGTGTGCAGTTGTGGTTGGTGTGCAGTTGTGGTTGGTGTGCAGTTGTGGTTGGTGTGCAGTTGTGGTTGGTGTGCAGTTGTGGTTGGTGTGCAGTTGTGGTTGGTGTGCAGTTGTGGTTGGTGTGCAGTTGTGGTTGGTGTGCAGTTGTGGTTGGTGTGCAGTTGTGGTTGGTGTGCAGTTGTGGTTGGTGTGCAGTTGTGGTTGGTGTGCAGTTGTGGTTGGTGTGCAGTTGTGGTTGGTGTGCAGTTGTGGTTGGTGTGCAGTTGTGGTTGGTGTGCAGTTGTGGTTGGTGCGCAGTTGTGGTTGGTGCGCAGTTGTGGTTGGTGCGCAGTTGTGGTTGGTGTGCAGTTGTGGTTGGTGTGCAGTTGTGGTTGGTGTGCAGTTGTGGTTGGTGTGCAGTTGTGGTTGGTGTGCAGTTGTGGTTGGTGTGCAGTTGTGGTTGGTGTGCAGTTGTGGTTGGTGTGCAGTTGTGGTTGGTGTGCAGTTGTGGTTGGTGTGCAGTTGTGGTTGGTGTGCAGTTGTGGTTGGTGTGCAGTTGTGGTTGGTGTGCAGTTGTGGTTGGTGTGCAGTTGTGGTTGGTGTGCAGTTGTGGTTGGTGTGCAGTTGTGGTTGGTGTGCAGTTGTGGTTGGTGTGCAGTTGTGGTTGGTGTACAGTTGTGGTTGGTGTGCAGTGCTGTCACACTCACACAAGCTGGGTTGTGGGGTGAAAGAGGGGGAGGGGGACTAGGAGGCGGCGAGGTGCGGGGTGGAGTTACTGGTTGTTCGTTCTTGTGAGGCTTTGAGCAAGGATGCGCGAGAGAGGCAGGCAATGCTCTTGGTGTGCATGTTACCGACCATGTATCACTGGGTGGGTACAGACATATAGCACTGGGTGCTCAGGGTCAGGGCACCAAAAAGGTTGAAGAAAAAAGAGGGGACACTGCGGAAGAAGGCTCACCCCCTCACAGGGTACTGTACAGTCTTGGTAGGGAATCCAAGGCACTGTACAGCTCACCCCCTCATAGGGAATCCAAGGCACTGTACAGCTCACCCCCTCATAGGGAATCCAAGGCACTGTACAGCTCACCCCCTCATAGGGAATCCAAGGCACTGTACAGCTCACCCCCTCATAGGGAATCCAAGGCACTGTACAGCTCACCCCCTCATAGGGAATCCAAGGCACTGAAAGGTGGTTCACAGAATCGCCTTGCAGCTCGTTTGATGCTTGAGGTAGCTCGGCAAAGGTGGCTCAAGAGAGAAGACTCACAGGGTACTGTAGAATTTTGGTGGGGAACTTGGATGGGACGTCTGCCCAGGTGTTGGAATGGTCTACCACGTGCCAGCACTCTGGTGAGGAGGAGGAAAAGGAGAGGAGACCAATGGAGGAAGACAGGGAGAGAGGGTGGAGAATTTACTGAGAGGATTTGATGAGACGTCTGCCCAGGTGTTAGAGTGGTCTACCACGTGCCCGCACTCTGGTGAGGAGGAGGAAAAGGAGAGTGAACAAGAAACAGAGGACAGGAGTGTGAAAGTTGCAAATTGAACAAGTAACCTCATTAGAGGAGAAACCTAGCATACATAGTTGGAAAAGAGGCTTGGAAGAGAAGGGTGAAGGTAACCATAGGTTGGGTTGACCTCACTTAGGGGAGTGAGGCTACCATGGGTCAAGTGGGTTGGGTTGCCCACACTTTGTGGAAGTGAAGCAACCCTAGGCCCACTTGGCTTGAGATGACCTCACTTGTGGGAAGTGAGTCACCCATAAGCCAAGTGGGTTGCATTTGGGGGCTCCACCACAATTGGGTGGATTGGCACCCCAAAGTGCAAGACTACACCCAAAGTTGGGTGTAGTCCCAACCCAACTGCACACCACAATTGGTGTACAGTCACATGTGTTGGCATGCTACACAATATATAGTTTTAACAAGGAGGACAAGAGGCGCGGAGGAGAGGAGGAGACAAGGAGGAGAGGAGGAGAGGAGAGGAGGAGCTGAGAGGGGGGGGGAGAGGAGGAGAGGATCTCTTGGCTGAGACAAAAGATCCACGTTTTGAACTGGTCCACCACATGCCAAGCACAGTGGAAGGGAGGAGAGCGAGCGAGCAAGAAACAGGGAGGATTTGAACGGAGGAGAGAGGAGACGGATCTCTTGGTAGATGAGAGGTCTTCTATGTGGTGTGTATGCGTGTGTGTGCCAGTGTGTGTGTGTGTGTGTGTGTGTGTGTGTGTGTGTGTGTGTGTGCGTGTGTGCGTGTGTGCGTGTGTGCGTGTGTGCGTGTGTGCATGTTTGCGTGCGTGCGTGCGTGCGTGCGTGTGGGCGTGTGGGCGTGTGGGCGTGTGGGCGTGTGGGCGTGTGGGCGTGTGTGCGTGTGTGCGTGTGTGTGTGTGGGCGTGTGGGCGTGTGGGCGTGTGGGCGTGTGTGCGTGTGTGCGTGTGTGTGTGTGTGTGTGTGTGAGAGAGAGAGAGAGAGAGAGAGAGAGAGAGAGAGAGAGAAGCAAGGACTTAGCCTCTTCCCTCCTAGCCTCTTCCCCTCTCTTCCCCAGCTATATAATGGCCTCCTGGCCTCTGGTTTAGCTCATTCTTCATTCGGTGTTCCAATTTTTCCGGCGCTCGCGGGCGCGGCCTGCGGCCGCGCGTTCGGGACGACAAGATCAACAAGGATGACGTATAGCAAGATGACAACACCGACGAACATGGCAGGCAACGACAACTAGGAGAGCAAACATGGAGCGGGTCTACTCACGCGCGAGAGGGGCGCCTACATGCGGTCGGCCTCAAGCTCACCAAGCGTTTCGCGCGTGGTCAACCACATCAGGCGGACCACTGACGCGGTGGCGCCGACAACGTCAACAGGAGTTCCGCGAGATCCAACAAGCGTCTTCAGATCCAGGGCCTTCTCGGCCAGCTGGGTGGCCGAGACTACTCCCGGCGAGGGCGCAACCTGCAGTGGCGATACGTACGAGAATAGCGCTGACGCCGCCGCATGACACCGTGCTCGTGGCATCTGAGAGAATGTGCTCGGTGGGGTCACCGCCATGGAGCCATGGGACTCCAGGAGTATCAGCTCAAGGCTCTGCAGGCTCTCCGCCAGCGACCACAAGCGCGCCAGGGTCACCGTGGGCACTTCCTTCATCGGCGGAAGGACAGCAGCGGCGCGCGTTCGGCGGGACGACACAGCGAGATCACGTGGAGGGGAGCGAGGACGCAGGGGTGCATATGCGGCCCAGGGATCCCCACCACCTGCGCCCACGAAGCCAGCCCCTGCTGGCAGCGGACGACCAGGACGCGCAAGGGAGCCCTCAGGGTTGTGCGGCAGGAGGGCAGCAAGAGGAACGACGGGGCCAGCCGGCGGCACGGAATGGGATGATGCCTCCGCGTTCGAGGGGTGGAGCGCTTTCTCCACGCCGTCCAACCTTCGGAGAACGCGCTCAAGCTCGGACGGCGCTTGACGCGCAGTTCCGCCGCGTCCATACCCTCCCCGCTGCCCACGACGCCCACGTCCACTTGCATTCGAGTGAGCGGGCGACTGCTGGCGAGATGGGACGCGTTGGCGCTGGCGAACAGGGGATCGGCCCCCGTGACGAGGAGAGTAGAGCCGCTGGCGCTTTGACGGCCGCGGCGAACGCGCATATGGGGACCGCGGGCGAGACACGTGCGGAGCAGGCGATCGATAGTGTGTGGCTTGGCGACCGGGCGAACGGTGACGACGCGACCGGCGGTCCGGAGATCGGCTCCTCGATGCCGCGCGGCGCGGTGAACGTGGTGAGTGCGGTGATCGCGGCTTCCGAGGCGACCGAGGCTCGGCGTGACGCTCCGCACGGTGGCTCTCCTGCCCGTCACCGCGCGCCACTGTCGATCGGCGACGAGGCGAACGTTCCCGGCGCGCCGCAGCCTCTGCGTCGGAGCGCACGACGGACTCCGCACGCGCAGGCGCCGGCGCGGGCCGCTGATCTTCGAAACGGCGACGAATCTGATCGGCGGCAGCCATCGGAGCGACAGGGACGCTCGCGGCAGGACGTGCAGGAGGAAGCGGACGGGGAGCGAGATCGCTCACTGCGGAACACCCGCGCTCAGGAGCAGCCAGGAGATCCATCGGAGCAGAGGGATGATAGCGCTCGCCCAACGGGCGGCCGACGCGGCGGAGGTAGAGCTGCAGGCCGGGGAGGGCGAGCAGCTGGGCGTGGCGGGAGGGCTCGAGGAGGCGGTCCGGAGAACGTGTACCAGCAGGCGGGACGGAGGGCTTTAACTGAGATGAGCAACGATAATAATTCAACCACTTCAGACGGCAGCTTTGTAGCTGCAGAATCTACGGACTCGACCTCTAGCTCTGAGTCACTGGAAGACGAGCAGCAACAGACCCCTGCTCGAGCGAGCAGGCCAGCCGCAACTCACCTGCCGGGGGGAAACTCAGCAGTGAGATCCAACAGGAGGGGTCCCCCAACACCAACCCGTGCCGCATCGGGAAATTTCGCCACTCCACCAATCCCAACCCCGATTTCCAACATTCAGACCCCTACCCACACCGCCCCCCAACCTGCACCTGGCGGTAACCACGTCCCAACCCAACCCTTAGAGGAAAAATCCCCAGAAACGCTCGCCAAGGACGACACGCTATTCACCAGCGTTGTAGCCTGGGATCTCACGAAACTACGCGACTCTCGCCACGCACCCCTTTCCCGCCACCTCCCTCCAGACCCAAGCAAGCTTTTCGCCACAGCCTTGTTGGCGCCGCTGCTGCGCTTGGCGAAATATCCAGACTCTACCTCTGCTTGGACGGTCGTTCTATTCCTGGCGCGCTTAACACTTCGCCAGCTGTCCCCACGACGTCCAGATTGGAAGGCTGTCAGTGCCCGCCTTCGTCAGTTTCTGTCCGGGGAGTGGGATAAGCTATACAATGAGACAGTGGGCTCACTGACGTGGCCCCAACCACCTAGACACCAGCCCGATGACATTGGTGTCATCGCTAGGGCAGAGGGGTTGGCACGACGTGGCAGCCTACGACGAGCCGTGATGGCACTGGAAGCCACGCCAGTCAGCATTCCCTCCCCAACTGTGCTGGAGGCCCTGCGCGCCAAACACCCACCAGCGCCCGCCTCCCCACCTGACTGGACTTTTCCAGCACCTGACCCCCACCTATCAGCACCATTTGCAGTCTTCTCCAAGGTGCTGGGAAGCTGCGAGATGGGGGTAGGAGCGGGCCCCTCTGGAACCACGTTTGAACACTTACGCGATGCAGCGCTGATCAGCCACTCCGTTGGGAAGCACCTTCACGCACTAGTCAACACGATTCTCACGGGAAACCTACCTCCTGCAGTGGCCGAGCTCCTCACCGCCTCGAGATTAAGTGCCCTGAGCAAGCCCGATGGGGGGACGCGGCCGATCGCCATCGGCGAAAGCATAACGCGCCTCGCGGCCAAGACGGCGCTTACCTTGACCGCAGGGGCCGCCCGTGAGTTCTTCCTACCGCACCAGTTCGGCGTGGCTGTCCCTGGTGGGGCGGAAGCGATTATCCACATCACATCACACGCACTTACCTCACGGTGAACACAGGAGCTTTGGTCCTGCAGGCTGATCTGGCGAACGCATTTAACAGCGTCAACCGCGACGCCATCATCAAATCTCTTCGGGACTCCACCCTCGCCTCGCTCTTACCGTTAGTTAAACTGCTGTACGGCCTTCCCTCGGCTCTATGTCTGGATGCTGGCTTCTCACACCCACCTCTGCTGAGCGAGACCGGGGTGCGACAGGGAGATCCCCTCGGCCCGTTGTTGTTCGCTGCCGCCATACACCCTGCACTGACGAAAACAGCGCTCACCTTCCCCTCTGTCGTCTGTCTTGCCTATGCGGACGACGTAACCTTCCTTGGAGATGCAGCCACGTGTGCAGCAGCGTTTGAGGACTTCACAGGAAACCTTGGGGAGATTGGGCTGCGCCACAACCCCGCCAAATGCGCAGCCTGGTCCCAGGCAGGCCGACAGGGAGCTGCGCTACCAGTGGGCGTACCTTTCACTGAAGATGGGGTGAAGGTGCTTGGCAGTTTCATCGGTGGCAGTGACGCAACTGCCGCGTTCCTACGTGCCAGCCTCGACACCATGGGCGGGCCGTTGCCCTTAATAGCGCGGATGGAGCCACAGCTGGCTTCCCTTCTGCTCTCTCGGTGCATCTCACGAAGGATCGCTTACGTCGCCCGCACCACGCCGCTTTCAGCCCTGCCAGTCGAGGAGTGGTCAGACTGGGGTAAAAGGCTGTTTGAGACACTGCTCAATGCCTGCGGCATTCGCCACCCACGGGGGGAGGCCGAGATTTCACGTACCTGGGCGCAAGCGTCACTCCCCATCTCGCTCGGCGGTTTAGGTCTCACAGACCCCTCGGTGGAGGGACGTGTTGGGTTTCTCGCAAGCTACACACAAGCGCAGCACCTGCTCACCTCCATTGATGAGTCGGCGGTCGGCGCCCTGGCGGAAACGCGGATCCAGATGGTGGGGCCCTTCATCAACACGTCCCCGCTCTTTGACTGGCTGGAGAGGTGTGAGGAGTCACTGCCGGATGATGGGAAGGAGCTGCTGCAGAGCGACCGAGTTGATCCCAAGGGCGTCAAGCTGCAGCACGGGCTGGCAATCGCGGTCCACGGACTGCGCTACGCGGAGCAGGTGCAGGCTACACGCATCATGCCTCTCAACCCAATGAGCGGGCACACTCAGCGCATGCTCTCACTCTCAGGGTATGGGGCAGGAGACTGGCTCAATGCAGTCCCCTTCAACTCGACACTACGGCTTGCCCCTGCTCACTTTGCGCATGCGCTGCAATTCCGGATGGGGCTACCCTCCTCAGCTCCAGGCGCGTGTGACTGCCGCAAGGAGACAGCGATCCCAGACAGGCGGCTGCCCAACCACCTGCTGCGCTGTGACACAGGGAAGGGGCGGACCAACACGCACAATGAACTGCGCGATGCGTGTCTGCACATGGCCGCCGACGCTGATTTCATGACTCACAGTGAGACGACCACGTTCTGCCCCGTCACCCTTAAGAAAGCAGACATAGCGATCCGGGACAAGTCCTCAGGGGCGGTGTGGATAGGGGACGTGACCATCACGGACCCCATTAGCACACGGGATCCCAACGCGGTTAAGGGCAGGGAGTGGGCGGCCAGAGAGGCGGCAGAGAAAAAGATCTCCGACTACGAGGGCTCAACGGCCTCGTGGGTCGGATTCTTCCCTCTCGCCGTTGATACCTACGGCTGCCCCTGCGCGGAGGTCCCTCAATTCCTCAAACTTCTGGCCGACACCGGCGCGCGCAGGCTCTTCAACGCGGCCCCCTCATCTTACCAAGCAACAAAGCTGCTGCATCAGTTCCGCCAGCGGTGGTCCGTGGCGCTGCAGCGGGCGCAGTCGGTGAGCTTCATGACGAAGTGCAACTATGCGGCTCAGGTAGAGAACCCACCTGTGGCGCTGCCGGGCGAAGGCATGTCCCTCGGGGACTGCCTTGCCATCCTGGAGCCTGCACTGGAGCTGCCTTAGAGGGTGAACGAGAGTAGGTAGGATATGGGGGTTATAGAGGATGAGGTGCATTGCTCCTTATAACCTTGTGCATGTCTGTACCGTGCTCGGATCTAATACACGGACCGCTTGAGAGAGAGAGCTTGTGAGTGTATGTGTTTCAATCGTTGGGTGAATGTGTGAGTGCGTGCGTGTGTGAGAGAATGTGTGTGAGAGAGCAAACCTTGCAGGCTCCACACGCGGATGCTGCTGTCCATGCCACAGCTGGCGATGATTGCCTGGTCACCGGGATGGAAATCCTGCTACACACAGCATGAGGGAGAGCGACACGGCATGGGAGAGAGAGAGTGTGCACGTGAGACAGCATGCAAGGGAGGTGGCATTTGAGTCGACTCAAAAGGAAGCTGGCGCCGATGACCTCGTCACCCGGAGGGAAGTCCTGCGAGACACAGTATGCATGCAAGACATATTCTCTAGGACGCCTAAAAGATTAGCATGGAGATGATGGCCTCGCCTGTGAGAAATCTCAAAAGTGATTTCAAATAAACATGGCAATGCCGGGCTTGTCACCAGGACCGGATGGAAGTCCTGCGACACACAGCATGCATGCAAGACAAGACATCACACAACATTACGCAAGACATATTTTCTAGGATGCCTAGAACATTAGCACGGCAATGAGGGCCTTGTCACCGGGACCGGATGGAAGCCCTGCGAGGCACACCAAGTGATGTGAGACAGCAGAGCATTATGCAAGACAGCATGACGGAAACACTAACATCTGCACTCTAGTCCCACTCACTCATAATCGCCACGCACATGCCCGTGTCTGCGTTCCACAGCCGCAGCGATTCGTCTTCTACTCTAGTGCGTGTGCGCCAGGTGTGCGTGTGTGCCCCGTACAGTACATGGTTAACTAGACTAATGAAAGTTACTGTACCGCGCTGAGCACTTCATTCCGGTGCCCGTCCGTGCCGCCCATGATGGCCACGCACACGCCCGTGTCCGTGTTCCACAGCCGCAGCGACTCGTCCTTTCCGGCTGAGAGCAGCAGCGCAGGGTGGGACGGATGCACCCTCACCTCGTTCACTGCACCTCCGTGCCCAATGAAACTCTGAGGGAAGGGAAGAGTTGGGGGTGGGGTGTAGGGGGGAGACGGGGAGGAAGAATGAATCAGACAAAGAATGATTGAAATGCATGCCTCTCTCGTCCTTCCCGGCTGAGAGCAGCAGCGCGGGGTGGGGTGGGTGGGATGCACCCTCACCTCGTTCACCGCCACACTGTGGCCAATACAACTCTGGAAGTGGGGGAGACAGGTGGGGAAAGGAGTATGGAGGGCAGGGGAAGGGGCGGGGAGCAGCTTCTGCCTGCCGATCTCTCTTCTCTCGTCCTTGCCGGCTGAGAGCAGCAGCGTGGGATGGGTCGGATGCACCCTCACCTCGTTCACTGTGCCTCCGTGCCCGATGAAACTTGAAGAGGGGGAATGGGAGGAGAGGAGGTGCGGGAGAGACGAAAAACGAAGAGCAGCTTATGCCTGTCCCTCTCTCTCTCTTCTCTCGTCCTTTTTGGCTGAGAGCAGCAGTGCGGGGTGGCACGGATGCACCCTCACCTCGTTCACAGCGCCTCCGTGCCCGATGAAGCTCTAACTGAATGGAGTGGGTGGGGGGAAAGGGATAGAGGCGCCTCAAATGCAGCCTGCGCATGTCTCCTTGCCGGTGCACATATGGGGTATGTCTCCTGCGCATGTCTCCTTGCCGGCCAGCAGAGAGAAGCAGTGCGGGGTGGCATGGATGCACCCTCACCTCGTTCACTGCTCCCCCATGGCCAATGAAACTCTGAAGGAAAGGAGGGTGTGTAGAAGGGTTTGAGTTCACATGAGCACATGCTCACACACACTCAGCTGCCCTTGTACGCACCAACATCGACTCGCCCACACACTCACTCACCCTCCCTCCCTCGATCACTCACCCACTCACCCACTCACTCACTACCTCACTCGCTCCCTCACTCACTCACTCACTCACTCACTCATTTACTCATTCCCTCATACACTCATTTACTCATTCACTCGTTCACTCAATCACTCACTCACTCACTCCCTCACTCATTCACTCACTCAAATGCTCACTCACTCCCTCACTCATTCACTCACTCAAATGCTCACTCACCCATCCACTCACTCACTCCCTCACTCACTCATTCACTCTCTCACTCACTCATCCACTCACGCACTCATTCAATCATTCATTCACTCACTCACTCACTCACTCCCTCTCTCACCCATTCACTCATTCACTCACTCACTCACTCACTCACTCACTCACACACTCACTCGTTCACCCACTCATTCACTCGCTCAAATGCTCCCTCACTCATCCACTCACTCACTCCCTCACTCACTCACTCATTCTCTCCCTCACTCGCTCATTCACTCACTCATGCACTCATTCACTCACTCACTCACTCACTCCCTCCTTCCCCTCCCTCACGCCCACACTCACTCACTCACATGGACAACTGTCTCTCGCCAGCAGTCAATGATCCGAATCACCCCGCTGCTGCCACTAGCTGCCAACAGCGGCCGCCCCTGCTGCCCCCTCATCCATGCCACTGTGTAAAACGACTCATCCTTCTGGTGATGGGGATGTGATGGCATGGCAGCACATGGATGCACATGGATGCACATGGATGGACATGGATGCACATGGATGGACATGAATGAGGATCGGTGAACTTGAGGCACAATGAGAGAAGAACAATATATCCTTAGTAGGAAGATGGTACAAGCCTGAAAGGCTAGAGCAATGTCCTTTCCAAGGATGAGTTCTAGAGAAGTGGGAAGCCACATTTATGTGGCTGAACTCTTGAGGCTAGCTGCAGCACCTCAAAGCTGAGGGCAGGGCTAGCCAACCTTGCCAAGCTAGCAATTGAGGCCACATGTTGCACATGTGGGCCAGGCTGGAACAACAGCCTACATGGCAGCATGTGGCACACCATAGGAGCCAACAAGGTGAGTATGGGATGGGTGGACTGATGGCAATGCCAACTGTGACCACACTTCACTGTGGGTGAGTGTGGTGGAGTGTGGGAGTGTCATGTTCGGCATAATGAGAAGAGAAGGTGCTGCCGATGAGAGTTGAACCCGCGACCACTAAGACCAAAGGTACCCACTGGGACATTCTTGCTTCCACAACACCCCCCCTCAAGGATGTCCCCGGGGTAGGGTGCCTCAAGAGGAAACATGGGTGAGACCGAGAAGACCACGGATGCGAAGAAAAGGGTCACGGGGCAAAGGCTTGGTCCCAATGTCAGCGAGGTTGTCTTGAGTAGGAACATAGTGAAGGGTGATGGAGTGGTCGGCAACATGATCGCGAATGAAATGGTGCTTGATGTCGATGTGCTTGGCCTTGGGATGAAAGACGCCATCGTCCTTGGCGAGAATGATGGCACTGTTGTTGTCACACGAGATACGGGTGGGGCCGGTAGGGGGAAGTCCAACTGCAGTAAGGAGCGAACGAAGCCATAATGCCTCGTGCACCGCGGCGCCCAGAGAGTAATATTCAGCTTCACATGAAGAGGTAGCAACGACGGCTTGGCGTTTGGACTGCCAAGAGATGAGTGACGGACCGAGGAAGAACAAGTAGCACGTAACGGAGCGACGCAGCTCCCCCTCCGGTCCCCAAGAGGCGTCACACCAGCCATGAAGTTCGAGGGTGTCGGGAATGCCACCAAGGAGAAGCCCAAGGGAGGTAGTCCCTTTCAAGTAGCGAGCAATGCGTTTGGCAGCCGAGACGTGAGGAGTAGACCAATCGTGAAGGTGACGAGCGAGAACTCCAGCGCTATATGCGAGGTTGGGACGGGTCCCCACCATGGCATACATGATGGAGCCGACAAACGAGGTGTAAGGGAAGGAGGAGGAGTGCGGGGAGGAAGTCACGGGTGGCTGAAACTTTGTGTCCATGGGAGTGGCAGCGGGGTTCAGTGGAGAGAAGGAGTAGGTGTCTAGAATGGAGGTGATGAATTTGGATTGATGAAGGTGGAGAGTGCGGGAAGTTCGATCACGAGTGATGTGAAAGCCAAGGTAGTAGGAGACAGGTCCGAGGTCACGAAGTTTGAAGCGAGATGAAAGGGCATGCTTGAATGAGGCAAGAAGAGAGGAGGAGGAGGAGAGAATGATGAGGTCCTCAACATAGACGAGAAGCATGAAGAAGGATGCAGCTGTAGGCCGATAAGGTGAGTGAGGAGGAGCAATGAAGAGGCCGGGGTCCGCACGAGCAGCAAAGAGGTGAAAGGCAGCAAGCTCCTCACGAAGCTTGCGGTACCAGCATCGCGGAGCTTGCTTCAACCCGTATAGCGGTTTGTGCAAGAGACAAACTTGCTCAACACCATGGACCGCCGGAAGGTCATAACCGGGAGGCTGCATCATGTAGAGAATCTCATCAAGGGTGCCGTTGAGGAAGGCGTTGGAGATGTCCAGCTGATGGACGTCCAGGTTGAAAGCGGCAGCTATGGTGAGAAACAAGGGTGGCGAAGCGGACGGTAGGAGCAAAGGTGTCATGAAAATCAACACCATCACGTTGCTTGAAGCCTTTGACAACAAGGCGGGCTTTGCGGCGTTCAATAGAACCATCAGCGTTCTCCTTGACCTAGAAAATCCATTTGCATGGAATCGGCTTGCACTTGGGTGGTCGAGGAACAATGCTGTAGGTGTCATTAGCGTGCAGGGCAGCGAGTTCCGCATCAGCAGCCTTGATCCATTCGGCAGCATCAGGGCCGGTACGAGCCTCATGAATGGTTTGAGGTTCGTAATGATGGTGAAGGGCAGCATTGGCAGAGGTGTTGGAAAGAGGAGGAAGAGTGAAGTCAATGGGTTCGGAAGGGGATGGTAAGACCTTGAGGAAGGAGAAAAGGGAAGGATCGGGAAGAGCTGAGGGGGATGGCGGGGAGGAGCGAGTCGTGCAATGGGGAGGGGGAGGCGAAGAGGGAGGAGAGAAGGATGGAAGGTGAAAGTCTTGCGGCGTCGAGGGCAGAGGAAGGTTGGAAAACAATGGAGGAGGAGAAGATGTGGCTGGTGCGGGCAGGTTTGGGGATTGTGGGTGGGGGTTGGTGGAGGAAGGTATGGTGGGGGAAGGAGAGGGAGGGGAGATTGGGTCCAAGGAAGAAGGGTGTGTAGGAGGAGGTAGTGAGGAGGATGTGGGTGGAGATGACGATGGAGGGTCGCGAGAGTCGTCGGAAGGCGGTGTAGAGGGCTCCATGAAGATGACATCACGAGAAAGGATGACACGGTGCTGAGATGGGATATAGATGCGGTAAGCTTTGGTGCCGTCGAGATGACCATATCCAACCATGATGCCGGCCGTGCTTCGGTCGTCGAGCTTAGAACGCCGTTGGGAAGGAATGAGGACCGAGACGGGTGAACCGAAGATGCGGAGGTGTGATACATCCGGACGTGCACCGGTCCATAGTTCCATGGGAGTCTTAGAAGTTGAACCACCCCGACTTATGGCATGATTACGAAGATAGGCAGCAGTAAGAGCGGCTTCACCCCACCAGCCTTTGTCCATGTGTGCATCATGGAGCATGGAACGGACCATCTCAAGTAAAGTCCGGTTGGCCCGCTCAGCTACTCCATTTTTCTCAGGTGTGTATGGCGTGGAGAGGTGGCGGGCGATGCCATGAGCTGTAAGGAATGAAGTGAAGGCTTTGGAAGTGAACTCCAAGGCACCGTCAGAGCGAAAGGTTTTGATGGTGTGTGGGGAATGCATGTTGTGCACCCGAGTGACGTAAGCCTTGAAGCATGAAAGTGCCTCCGACCGGTGGCGTAGGAGATACACTGTAATGTGGCGGGAGTAGTCGTCGATGAAGGTGAGAAGGTAGCGAGCGCCGCCAATGGTAGTTCCATATGAAAGCGGTCCAGCAATATCTGAGTGAATGAGTTGGAGTGGGGCTGTGGTGCGAGAATGGGACACGCCAAATGGCTGACGTGTTTGTTTCCCACGATAGCACGAGATGCAGGGGGGAATCGAGGTGGAGGAGAGGTGAAGACCGGTGACCAGCTGCTGCCGATGAAGTGTTGACAAGGCCTGCATGTTGAGATGCCCGAAACGACGATGCCAGAGGTACGAGGAGGTGGTGGTGGAGGCTGGACATGCAGTTGGCTTGATAGAAGGAGGAGCACTGCTCCCATGATGCAGTTGAAGATAAAACAGATTGTTGCGGGTGTAGCCCTCGCCAATAGGAACGTCATCAGATGTGAGAACAACGCGCCCAGCAGCGGGGAACGAGACGGCAACGCCGGCAGCACCAAGCGCACGAACAGAGAGCAGGTTGTGAACTGATGAAGGGAGAAATAGAACGTTGTCAAGCTGAATGGTGGTTTCCGATGTTGGTGACCGAAGAGTAGCCACCACCGTGCCGACTCCCAAGACCTTGTAAGTCTCTCCTCCACCAAAACGAACAAGGATCTCTTCGTTGGGCTTCTTGAGAGATGAAAACAGCGAACGATCCGAGCAGATATGGGAGGATGCGCCGCTGTCCACCAGCCACGACGAAGTCCGCTCCATATTGAATGAGGAGGCCGTGAATGCCGATGCGTAGGGAGCCCCATAAGGGAAGAGGAGGAGGAGAAGGAGGATGGTGAGAATGAAGACAGCAGCGACGAGAGGAGTCCATGTGGAGAAGATGGGGTGGTGGCTGGTGCTGACAGCAATGTCCACGTACCGGGAATCAGGTACGGACTGAGGGGTTGATGGGGCAGGAGGTGGTGTGGGGGTCGGAGTAGCTTCAGCAGAAGAGCTGGTGGAGACATGCACCGAGGGTTGGAAGACGGATTTCTCCCGTTTAGAGCTTTCTTCAAGCTCTTTCTTCTTCTTCAATTTGAAGCATTCATCGATGGTGTGACCCGTTTTCTTGCAGTAACGGCAGGTGGGCGACTGGCGTGAACCGGAGCGAAGAGGGTGGGAGGGCTGGGAATTGAGGTTGTATGCACCCTCCATGTTACGGCTTGTACCAGATTGTGACCGCTCCCAATCGGCATCGAGTAGGTGTGACTGTAGGTATTCAACCGTCATAGACTTTATGTCTTTCACGGTGCAAATGGTTTCAGTAAGGGTCTTGAACGAGTCCGGAAGGTTGAGGATGATGGAGATTACCACCACCCATGATGGTAGCTCAAAGCCGGCAGATTTGAGTTGGTGTGTAAGGTTTCCAACTCGATCAAAGTAGGAGCGAAGACTTGTTGTTGGGTCCATCCGTGTAGTGATGAGATCCCGAAGGAGAGCCACTTGTGCATGGTTGCCCATGCAGTCGAACCGCGCCATGATGCATCCCCACATATCCTTTGTCGTGTTGGCTTGAGCAAGAGTGAGCGATAGTTGAGGATGGACGGCTGACATGAGAAGATAGTATGCATGCTCCTCTTTTTCTTCATCCGGCAGCGAAGCAATCGAATGGGCTGTCTTAGGGGCTGCACCGCTGTTGCCTTCGGTAGTCTCTCCACCGCTGGTTGTGGAAGAGGAGATTGAAGGACGCGAAGCAACCTTGGGATCTCCAAGGAGGGAGATCAGCCCGAGGACATTGAAGATGTAGCAGATCTTTTTCTTCCATGGAATGAAGTTGGAACCATCTGGTTCCAAGGTGGGAAGGGTGTGCCGACCGAGAGGCATTTCAACTTGAGCCATGAAGTGTGCAACGTTCACTAAGCTAGAAGCCTTGCTCTGATAGCATGTAGAATGAGGATCGGTGAACTTGAGGCACAATGAGAGAAGAACAATATATCCTTAGTAGAAAGATGGTACAAGCCTGAAAGGCTAGAGCAATGTCCTTTCCAAGGATGAGTTCTAGAGAAGTGGGAAGCCACATTTATGTGGCTGAACTCTTGAGGCTAGCTGCAGCACCTCAAAGCTGAGGGCAGGGCTAGCCAACCTTGCCAAGCTAGCAATTGAGGCCACATGTTGCACATGTGGGCCAGGCTGGAACAACAGCCTACATGGCAGCATGTGGCACACCATAGGAGCCAACAAGGTGAGTATGGGATGGGTGGACAGATGGCAATGCCAACTGTGACCACACTTCACTGTGGGTGAGTGTGGTGGAGTGTGGGAGTGTCATGTTCGGCATAATGAGAAGAGAAGGTGCTGCCGATGAGAGTTGAACCCGCAACTACTAAGACCAAAGGTACCCACTGGGACATTCTTGCTTCCACAACACACATGACGACACATAAGTGAGTGAGTACATTTGGGAGCACATGGTATGGCAGCACAGCATGGCAGCACGAGATGACACACGGCAACAGCACTCGCAACCTATACAGAAATACACATGCATGGATGCATGCGTCTATGCAGTGCAGGTATGGTATGGATGACCTTAGACATGCACACGGCATGGCGGTTTATGATGTACACAAGCGTTTCAAGAGCACACATAACTGACGTACCCCTACGCACTTGGAAGGAAGGTAGGCATCTGGCATGCGCAGCACATGTATAATGATAACTCCCGAAATGGAAATTATTCGCAAATGTCCCCTTACACTACATTTTCATCAAGGAATAGTTGCACGACGATGGTTGCGCCGCCAGACTCGCACTTGTACACTGTAACCTGCAATACAAGCACAATAATCAGGCACAATAATCAAGCATAATAATCGGGCACAATAATCAGGCACAATAATCAGGCACAATAATCAGGCACAATAATCAAGCACAAAAACCAGGCACAATAATCAGGCACAATAATCAAGCACAAAAACCAGGCACAATAATCAGGCACACTAAATCAAGCACAACAATCAAACACAATAATCAAGCACAATAATCAGGCACCTCAGAGATCCTCTTACAAATATTGAAGGGAAAGAAATTTAGGTTGTGGGAAAGCTTGTGTTATGCATTGTACTCTCCATTCACGCACAAAAAGCAGCTCACAAGCAACTCCATCCCGGATCCAACACACAAGCCCATCAGTTAAATTCCAAATAGCATCTGCATACCCTGTTGCTAGACGCGCTAGCAAACAATCCGTGAGATGTCTCAAAAAGCAGCACACAAGCAACTTCCTCACATTCAATACACAAACCCGTTCGTTCACTTCCTGAATCGGATTCGCGTACCCTGTTGCCAGAGACGTTCATTGTTGTACCCTTAACCCTGTCTCGTACCCTGTTGCCAGACACGTTCTTTGTTGTACCCTAAACCCTGTCGTTAAAGTCGTACCCTGTTGCCTGAGACGCTAGCGAACATGTCGAGGTAGCGAGGATCGATGGTGTTGAAGCATCCCCCGAACACCGGCTTCCGGCCTTCACTGACCTGCACAAGAGGGTGATAATGAGGACGGGAGGATGCTTATAAAGGGGTTAACAGGAGCAAATGTCGAGGTAGCGAGGGTCAATGGTGTTGAAGCACCCCTCAAACACGGGCTTGCGGCCATCGCTAACCTGCACTGCACGGGAGGATGGTGATGAGTGGGACAATAGGAGCAGAACTAGTCAAGATAGAGAGGGTCAACGGCTCAATAACGTTGAAGCATCCCCCAAATACGAGCTTCCAGCCTTCGCTAACCTGCATGGGAGGGTGGTTATGAGGATGGAATAATGCTTATAAAGGGGACAGCAGGAACACATGTTGAGGGTGCGAGAAGGATCAACGGTGTTGAAGCACCCCCCCAAACACGGGCTTCCGGCCTCCACTGACCTGCACGGGTAGGTGATTATGTGACTTTTGAGTCGACTCAAAAGTCACCATGAAGCACACCCCCAAATACGAGCGTCCGGCCTCCACTGACCTGCACGGGTAGGTGATTATGTGGATGGGAACATGCAGCAAGGGTAGATGTTGTTGAACCATTCCCCACCCCAAACACGGGCTTTAAGCCTTTACTGACCTTTGTAAGTGAGGCGAGGGATGACAGGACAGAAAGACCAAGGAGACGAATGACTGGAGATCGTGATTTATGACAGAAACGATAACCATCAACCATCATCGCATTCGCATTCACCTTCATAACGGCTTTGTACTCGCGTCGCTTTCCTCGCAACGCGGCGCCGCGATTCGGCCCTCCCGGCGCCATCCCGAAGTTATTACGCTCTACACTATGTCTTCTTAACCTCACCAAAACAGTATCGAGCCACGCTCTACACCGAGTACTTGGCGGAACACACGCGCACTGCCATCGAGAACCACAGCGATCCCACGAGTCCTACAGGAATGTTCGAAGACAATTGGTAAACCGAAGAGGAAAGTACCACGATCAATATTTACTCATATAAGAAAAATGCTTGCCAATCTAGAAGACTCAATCATTCTCCGCGCAGATGCTGCACGCCCGGCGCTCTCGTTAGAGCCCTCGGAATTGACGGCACGACTGAAATCGCTACTGCACGGTAAGCTCCCTTATTCTCAGGACACGCGACGCGCGAAACTAATCTAAAATCGACACTCGCGCATCTGATGGGATGTACAGGCCAGGATATGCTAGAGGACGGAGATAAAACAGCAGAGGCTTTTACAACTCCATCGATTCGTATGGTGCAGTACGACTCTCGGACGTATGGACTGTTACGATACGATACGGTACGGTGGAATGGGTTTCAACTTTCCCCCAACTGGTGATCTCACATTGCTTCGCGAAGGAATCACTACGCTGTTCACGATACCTCGCAAGAGAGTCACAAAGTTCGCTAACCTGTATGTAGAGCGGTCGACAACAAGCGAACTATCATTTGGTTACCAAATACAGGAAGGGAAAACCAAAAGCAGAGTTTCTGCATTCAATGTTTCTTCCACTTCAAAAACTGCTGGCTGCCAAGCATCTTTCGCGCCGCCCTTTGCGCGTAGTGGTGGTAGCGAGGAAACCCGTTGGTGTAGTTTCCCTTCTTCTACCGCGCTCTCGCTCTAGGTAAGACGACGCAGCCGTTGAACTGATTTAGTTCTTTGGTTATTATGGGAAGTGGACTGCTCGGTGCGTTAGGATGGTTTTTAGGGTTTCATTGACGAATGACACGTAGTTAACTGGCGACATCAAATTATACTCTCGTTCGAGTCTCGATTCAACTTCAAAGTCTTTCACTGTCCTCGCAAAATTCATAACCCCACCATCCTCGCACAACCTTTCCCGTGTGTCCTGTCCCCCTCCCTGCCCTTCTCACGCCCGGCTTCCCCTTTCGCTTTGCAAATCCGTCCCATTCCTCATCTCGCCTTTAACTCTCCCCTTATCGTTCTCCCCTTATCATTCTGCGTGTCTCCTCTCATTGGCCCCGCTCCAGGCACAGGAAGATCCAATCTGCATCCAATCCAAGATTCGCTCCATCAATAAAGCAGAACAGCACTCACTCTTTCGTCCACGGAACCCACATTCAGCAGTCCAGCAGTTCCGCCTTGCACACTACAGCTACACCGGCCAGTCCACAGCGCACACAAGTTGCCCAGCATGCTTTCATGCGGCCACGTGCCAATCACCCATCACTGCACACCCAGCAGAGTGCGCACACCTTCCTGCAGAGTGACAAGGAGCACCAGCCGTACACCTCCTCCTGCTGCTGCTGTCTGCCATGCTCCCTCGTGCTGCCAAACATCTTCTGCTGCTGTCTCGTCCTGGAGCAGCCATATCCGCATCAGCAGCAGCATAAGTTCTCGCAGTAGCTTAAGTCCTAGCAGCAGCAGCAGCAGCAGCAGCAGCACGGGTCAACTCAAGGGCGGGCTGTCAGGGTGGGGATTTATGCCAGGGAGAAACTCAGGGCTGGAAGGCTCAGGGGCAAGGCGAGGGGTTGTTGCTCATGCCAGACGCAAGAGGGTGAGTTTTCATCCGTTTTCTTGTTTGCAGTAGCCTCCTGCAGCAGGAAAATTCCTAGCAATAGTATGGGCCACAGCAGGGGTGGGCTATCAGGGTTGGGATGTGAGACGCCAAGGGGAAACCCGTGGATTGGAAGGCTCATGGGCAAGGTGGGGAGTCGTTGCTCATCCGAGACGCAAGGGGGTGAGTTTTCAACATCACTTCATGTCTTCGCTTGAGCGTAAGTCCTAGCAGCAGCAGCACGGGTCACAGCAGGGGCGGGTTGTCAGGGTTGGGATGTGAGGCGCGAAGGGGAAACCCAATGCCGGAAGGCGAGGGGCAAGGCAAGGGGTTGTTGCTCACGCCAGACGCACGAGGGTGAGTTTTTCAAAGTCAATTCATGTCTTCGCTAAGGGTGGAAGGCTCAAGGGCAAGGCAAGGGGTTGTTGCTCACGCCAGACGCACGAGGGTGAGTTTGAAACGCCATTCATATGAGCACCAGCACCAGCAGAAGTCCTAGTAGCACCAGCACGGGTCACAGCAGGGTCGGGCTGTCAGGGTTCGGATATGAGATGCCAATTGGGAACCCGTTGGTGGATGGCCCAGGGGCAAGGCGAGGGGTTGTTGCTCACGCCAGGGTGAGTTTTCCAAGTCATTTCATGTCTTCGCATTAGCAGCAGCAGCACAGGTCACAGCAGGAGCGGGCTGCCAGGGCTGGGATGTGAGACGGCAAGGGGAAACCCGTGAGTAGAACGCTCAGGGGCAGGGCCAGGGGTCATGCCAGACGCAAGGAAGTGAGCTTTCAACTGTTTCCTACTTTCGTTCCTGTGGCCTCTGCTGCTGGTTGCTTTCGGCTGCAGCCACTTTCGCAGCTAGTGTCCTTGCATACTCGAATTTTGAGCCGACTCAAAAAGCGACTTATCAGCTGCAGTCACTTTCGCAGCTAGTGTCCATGCATACTAACTACTACCTGTGCAGATAGCACTGTCCCATAAGTGTGGACTGATATCCAGCCATGCATACTACCACCTCTGCTTGTGCTTCTCACTCTTTGTAGACCACCTGCTCGTCCCGTCTCGCCCTGTCCTATGGTTAAAGTGCATGGTTCAACCATGCACTATCAATATAAAGCTCACTGACATATGATCTCATGGGTTTTTCCCGGCTCTCCTCTGTCACCATCTCATCCCCTTTACAGAAGAACCCGCAACCAGATAAGCTCATGGGTGGTGTAGAACAACTAGTTGACGAGCATGACATTGAAAAAGTCGCGTCAGCCAATCAGCTCTCAGCTGATGATGTGGCAGCAGGGGAGCTGTCGCTGGACTGTAACCGCTTCCTGATTGGCCGCAGCATGATCAACGACCGAGTGAGCGACCATGAGGAGGGGATCACGTGGCTGCGGTCGGCCCCGCGCCTGCTGTGGGTGGCTCGGGAGAGGCGTGCCGAGGCTGATGCAGCTGAGAGGCAGAGGAGGCAGGAGAAGTAGGGAAGATGGACATAGGGTGGACACTTCCTTGCATGTTTGCTCTGAAATGGTACATTAAATGAAGTGCTACAAGCATGCTGGATTTATGATGGTACAGAAAACAGGTCCTTTTCACGACTAAGTGAATGACCGCGAGGGAGGGATTACGTGGCTGCAATCGGCCTGGGCCCCTGCGCCTGCTGTGGGTGGCTCAGGAGAGGCGTGCTGCGGCTGACGCTGCAGACAGGCAGAGGAGACAGGAGAAGTAGGGAGGATGGGCAATAGGCGGACGCTACTTAGTACTGTATGTGTTGGGCTGAGAATTTCAGCCTTAGGATCTTTGCAGAGAATAGGCTAGTAGGTGCTAGAGTAGCACAGCGGAAGACTTGAGTGAATGTACTTGTGCTGGTGTGTGAGAACAAGTAATTGATTAAAGCAAAGAGCATACAGGAATATATAGGAAAGATGGATTACAGGAAGCGGTTGTGTTTATCGAGACGCGTAACGCTTCGACTATCGAGGCGGTTACTGTTCACTGAAGCGTCGCTTGCCGTTACGTAACCTCCAGGCGGTTACAGATCGCAACCTCCAGTTGCGGTTTGATGTGGTACGCGCCCTTTCGACTTCGTACCCCTTTTGTTGTGCTTCAGTATCGGGTGAGGTTCGATACTACAGAAACGCACCAAGTCATGCGTTTATATTCCCAACAGTATGTTTTATGAGTAGAATGAGACGTCTAAGACACGTTTTATCAGTCAAATGCAGGCGGTGTTGTGCCCCCCTACAGCAGTTGGCGCCTTGATATGAAGACCTTATGAGAATTGTAGGTTCATGTACAGTGTTACGACCTTAGGTGTGCAGTGGTGCAATGCTCAGTAGGCGAGGTCTTTATTCGTCAACTAGTGTCAACCATGAGGTGTCGAAGGGGACAAATGCTACCGAGGCAAGGGGCCGCGAATCATGGTTGAGCCACGAGCGGTGCGACTTCAAACAAACCTCCCATGCTGAACAATGCATTCCAGCCTCTCTGCCATTTGCTGATTTCAACCACTCTGGCATTTGCTGATTTCAACCACTCTGGCATTTGCTGATTTCAACCACTCTGGCATTCGCTGATTCCAGTCTCACGCCCACTCGCTGATTCCAGCGTTGCTGGCATTTGCAGCATCCAGACCGAAGATCCTGACTCCCGTGGGACATCAACGGACGTAAGTCTCGTGATTAGATGTCCGGAAATTAGGGCCTGTCCATAGTCGTTCCTCTGGCATGTCAAGTTCAGCCTCGCCTCTACAGTACCCTTGTTCACAGACGTCGAATGGTGCTTGCGGGCAGGTGAATAGTTTCACTGTACTTGATACTACACCCTCTTTCTCGCCATTGTGAATTCGGTTATAGTGAAGTCAAGATGGGAAAAGCACGGTTGACGGTGGTTAGATTAAGTCTAGATATGGTTAAATCAGACAAATCGAAGGTAACTAGGTTTTCCATCAGTTCAGCCCAGTTCAGTGTAGTGAGAAACAGGGTGTACTCAGCATACTCAAGATAACTGTACATCACTTTGTTGCGTGATACTTCGTTTGTGGGCAGAGCAGTGCCAAGTAGCACGGGGTGACTGTTTGCCTATCAAGGTGTGCAGCAAACTGTAGCAGGAAGTTAAATTTCCGTTGAGTTTCGTTGACGGATGTCCTCAGAAGCTAACGCCTCCTTCTGAGACGCCCTAAGCTGCGTCAGCCACACACAGCACAACACAGCACAGGCGCCGAGTCATCGTGACGCAATGTCTGTGCCACCGAGGCAGGAAATGAGGAACGAGCCGCGTTGAAAAAACAGACCCCTGCCCTATCTGATGGGACTATCACTGTAGTGAATTGGTTGGGCGACAACCCAGCGGCATCAGCGGAGATTAGGAATAGCTAGTGAGGGTGGGTCCAAGAATGTACATATTTCGCAGAAAACCCTACCCAACCATCTCGTTTTTCAAATAAACAGCTCTAGCTCGGCTCCAAACCTTTTACAACCGCATTCGGACGTACTCTCTGGACACGCCCAAAGGACCAAAACCCTTGTTTCTTCCGAAGATGCTCTGCATACAAGCAGGCGACTTAAGGTCCAAACTCCGCGTAGAAAGTAGAAGCTGAGACAAAGCTGCCAGCATTGCGCCTACGTTGAGATATTTCGCCGACTTGGTCCCTCTGTTTAACGTTTTCTCCCTAAGTTATAGTGTGCACGTACAACAAGTTATCCAAGCCGGTCACGCAACTACTTACGATAATGAATACCGGCAGATTACCAAGTAAACTGGCTGTCCCCGCGACGGCCGTGATCGTTACTCTCCTAGGACTCGTTATGATCATGCCTGTGCGGCCGTGCTCTGCGGTCCATCATGTAGCACAACCAGGTATAGCCCCCCCCGGGCACGTCAACCTCCGCCCTTATCGTCTGTGCCATCAGAGCTCAGACCAGCTAACTCTGCTCTTTCCCCCCTGCTTTCCCCCTCCCACTTTTCATAACAGCAGTCGGAAGCCCCTTTTCTTTATTGGCAATACATCGTGCATTCATCAGTTCAGACTCACAACTAACTCCCTGCTCTGTCACTAACAGCCACTGCTCTTTCCTCCCCTTATCTCTCCCCCTTTCCTCCCCACCTCTATATTCGGAAGATCCAACACGAAGGAAATACATTCGTGCCAATGGGATTAGACCCTAACTCCCTGCTCTTTCTTCCCTGATTTTCTCTCCCCCCCTCCGCCCCACCCCCTTGCTTTCCTCCCTGCTTTTCATAGTCGGAAGGCCCAACACGAAGCAGTACATGGTGCATCTATCGTCGGTGCCGTCAGTGCTGTCGTACCAGGGGGGAGTCAACGGGCTGCGGGCCACAGCGACCGTCGACGATGAGGACGACGAGTATGAGGACGAGGAAGACGTGGATGACTTGGATTATGAGAATCTCGTGGATGGAGATGCTATTGGTGATGGCAATGGTGGCATGGGTGGAAGCGGTGTCAATGCCACTGCACCAGGATCAGCACCAGAAGCAGAAGCAGGGGCAGCAGCAGCAGTGGCAGAATCAGAAGTGAAACTGACAACGTCTGAATCTGGTGACGATGGCTTCGATGCCGATATTCACTTTGCAAGTGCGGCTGCTGCAGAGGCGGCAATGGAGATGGCAGGAGTGGTAACAGGTGCAGGAGCAGCTGCAGGAAAGGAGGGGATTGCAGGGGTAGCAGCAACGGCTGTAGCAGGAGGAAGAGGGGTGGGAGGAGGAAGCAGAGGAGGAGCAGTGAGGGTGAGCGCACTGCCGTTTGGGCGAACCGGGGTGGATGCGCTGGTGGAGAGGGTGGGTCAGCGGCTGAGAAGGATGAAATCGCGGTCTGTTGGCCGGCGCCTGCTGGCCCGCGTTGCTGCTGCTGCAGTGGCCGCAGCAGCAGAGGAGGCCGCAGAGGAAGCAACAGGAGCAGCAGCTGGTGCTGCTGCTGGTGCTGCTTCTGTCACAGAGTCATTCCAGAACTCCTCCCTTTACCCTTCAGCTGTTTCTACTACAACTGTCAACGCCATTCATAGCACGTCAGCAGCAGTGCTGACGGTGCAGCAGCTGAGTGCACGTGCCGCGCGCATCATGCGCTCAACGCCGTGGGGCCGACTCATGCGCCCCGACGTGCGGTTACCACACGTCCAGGCCTTCACCCGCTTCCTGGAAGCTTCTCACCGCAGCCTGCTGCAGTCGCTCAAGATCCCTTCCTCAGCCATTTTCCACAGGTGAGGAAGAGGGGAAGGGTATAGGGAGGTGGCGGAGGGTAGGCGGGAAGGAGGGGGAAGAGGGGTAAGTTGGGGGGCGGTATGTATGTGTGGAGGAAGGGGAAAGGGTGGGAGGGGTAGTGTGGTTGGAGAGCGGGGGTCTATTTGAGTTTCAGAGTTGGAAGTGGATAAATTGGTCCAATCAAACGATTTTTCCGGGCTTTAACCTCGGTCGTTTACCACAGGTGGATTTGGGGACCAGGGTTTACCATTCAAACCGGCGGTCATGCCTTATTTACCCCCTTCCATCACCTGCTTCCCGCCCACCTTTCCCCCTTCCACCCTCTCCCATTTCCACCCTCTCCCTCTTTCTACCCCTCAGCTACACATATCTGATGAACAGCTTTGCAGCGCAACTGACTGCTTCTGAAGCAAGGCGACTCAAATTGCACCCAGCAGTGGCAGAGGTGGAGAGAGACAGGTCAGTGGAAGTGGCCTCGGTGCACTCCCCTGAGTTCCTCAAGCTCGACTCGAGCCTGTGGCCGGCGAATGGCGGGCAGAGCAACGCTGGAGAGGGAGTGATCATCGGAGTGATCGACTCGGGGATCTGGCCCGAACACCCCTCCTTTTCTGACCATGTGAGTGCGCCGAGTGACTGACGGCTATTTCTTTAACATGGTAATCGAGGTTTGGACGAGCAACGTTGGAGAGGGAATTAGTATCAGAATAATTGACCCAGGGATCTGGCCTGAACGCCCCTCCTTTTTTGACATTGTAAACCCAAATGTTCCCTGCTTCTTGACCCTGTAAGCCCAAAGATTGTCCTTGGTCTCAAACCAACAGTTTGAGGATTTCCAACCGTTCCAAGCCATCCTCTCCTCTCCTCCTCTCCTCCTCTCCTCTTCTCCTCTCCTCCTCTCCTCTCCTGTCCTCCTCTCTTCTCCTCCTCTTCTCCTCTCCTCTTTTCCTGTCCTCCTCTCCTCTTCTCCTCCTTCTCCTCCTCTCTGTGGAGAGTCACTCTACAACGGATAGGCTGGACTAAGTGGGAAGGCACGGGGTTGTACACGTGATCGCTGCGTTCCTTGTGTTCTCTCTACCTGCTTGTTCACGGGGCAAAACGGCAAAAGCTTCACAAAAAAATGAGAACAATAATGATGCACAGTGGTAATGGCAAATAGATTACATCAGAAGCCTAGCAAACAAGCAAGTCGACCTCCAGCGCAGATCGGCGGCCTGTCAGCGCAGCTGGGAGGAGGCTTGCCAATGCTACAGGATGGCAACCTACCAGTGTTGCACCGGCGGCTTGCCAATGCTACAGGATGGCAACCTACCAGTGTTGCACCGGCGGCTTGCCAACGCTGCAGCACGGCGGCTTGCCAACGCTGCAGCACGGCGGCTTGCCAACGCTGCAGCACGGCGGCTTGCCAACGCTGCAGCACGGCGGCTTGCCAACGCTGCAGCACGGCGGCTTGCCAACGCTGCAGCACGGCGGCTTGCCAACGCTGCAGCACGGCGGCTTGCCAACGCTGCAGCAAGGCGGCTTGCCAACGCTGCAGCACGGCGGCTTGCCAACGCTGCAGCACGGCGGCTTGCCAACGCTGCAGCACGGCGGCTTGCCAACGCTGCAGCACGGCGGCTTGCCAACGCTGCAGCACGGCGGCTTGCCAACGCTGCAGCACGGCGGCTTGCCAACGCTGCAGCACGGCGGCTTGCCAACGCTGCAGCACGGCGGCTTGCCAACGCTGCAGCACGGCGGCTTGCCAACGCTGCAGCACGGCGGCTTGCCAACGCTGCAGCACGGTGGCTTGCCAACGCTGCAGCACGGCGGCTTGCCAGCGTTGCAATTGCAGGTGCCCATGTGCGCATGTGTACACCTGCCCATTAGGTGCAGGTCGACGGTTAAGCACGTCGTGCACCTTCACGCACATTGCGCAGGTGCCAAGTTGGCCACGTGCCGACGGCTGCTCCCAGGTGTGCCATGTTGACCTCGTGATGCCACCACGCAAGTCGACTTCGCCAAAACCTCTTGGACGATGCTCGCGCACCGCCGCAGAACGTCGTCGACAAGGTAACCGTGTCGACCAGATGATGCCCTGGGCGCCTACAAGTCGGCGCCCGCGACGAACTCCTTCGTCCACCGCCTAGGTCGAAGCCGCCCGCCGACTTCACCTCGTCGGCGACATTGTAGTGGTCCCGTGGAAGTCGACCAAGTCTGTCGACTTCTGCCCAAAAGTCGGCGTCGACCGGCTGCACCTCCAGCACACTCGACTGCAAAGTCGGCTTCACCCAAGTGAGGTCGGGCTAATTTTCTGTCAACACTCTCCTCCTCTCCTCCTCCATTCCTCTTCCCCCAGGACACAAGCGGAGTGTCTTAATCCACTGCCCCGGTCCCTGACGCCCGCACCTCCCCTCCTCTCCTCCTCTTCCCCCAGGACACAAGCGGAGTGTCTTACTCCAATGCCCCGGTGCGCTGGAGAGGCGTGTGCAGCACAACAGACGACTTCACTGCGTGCAGCCGCAAGGTGGTTGGAGCGAGGTATTTTCTCAAGGGTGCGGAGCGGGCGTTTGGCCAGGTGAACACCATAGTCAATTACCGGTCGCCACGGGACATGCTGCAGCACGGCACGTGGTGCGCGGGGTGAGTAAGTGAGGCATGCAATTCTTTTCCCCTCCGAGACATGCTCTTCTTTTCCCCTCCTAGACACGCTCGCCATGCAGGACATACTGCACATGCTGCAGGACGGCACGAGGTATGCGAGGTGAGTGGACCAGTCATGTGCAGCACGGCAGAGGCGTGCTTTGGTTCGAATGCTGCTTGGTTGGTGTGAACGTGATGTGGTGTAGGCATGGTGTGGTGTGAGTGAGCATGGTATGGTGTAAGCATGTTTTGGTGCAAGTGCTGCTTGGTGTGAGTGAAGTGACAGCCGGAGTCACACCGTCTTGCATGGCACGACTGTCATATCATGGAAATACCCTACCTACTCCCCACCCCCCCCTTCCCTCTTCTCCCCCCTCTTCCGGGCTGCTGCGGCAAACGCTGGTGTGGCAAAGCAAAGGCCATGCCGTGAGTGTCACAAGGTCAGACTGACGGCACAGGAAAGGGCATGACATGCGTGTTACAGAAATGCAGCACCTACCTACTCCCCACAACTCCCCTCCCTCCTCCTTCCCCTTCAGAGCTGCTGCTGGAAACGCAGGTGTGGAGGTGACAGTGGGAGGCCGGACCTTTGGCACAGCCTCAGGCATGGCACCGAGGGCCAGGCTGGCGGTATACAAGGCGCTGTGGATGTATGGTCATTGGAATACGGTGAAGGGACAAGGAGCGACTTCTGACCTCATAGCCGCTGCAGAGAAGGCGGTGGCTGATGGAGTGGACGTGATCTCGTGCTCGTGGGGCGGCCTTGCCCTGTACTTCCAAGACTTGCCGTACCTGCGAGGGCTTAAGGTGAGAGTCTAGGGCTACATAGCTGCATTGGCAGCAGCCTTGGTAACAACCTTGGCAGCACCTTTGGCAGCACCTGCATTTGCAAAGCTTTGATGCCTCCCAATCTACCAGGCTGGATGATCATAACCCATCAGGAGTCTCATGCCTCCCATTCCCACCCTGCCATTCTCACCCTCCTATTCTCGCCCTCCAATTCTGACCCTCCCATTCACACCCTCCGATTCACACCCTCCGATTCACACCCTCCCATTCACACCCTCCCATTCACACCCTCCCATTCACACCCTCCCATTCACACCCTCCCATTCACACCCTCCCATTCACACCCTCCCATTCACACCCTCCCATTCACACCCTCCCATTCACACCCTCCCATTCTCACCCTCCATTCACACCCTCCCATTCACACCCTCCCATTCACACCCTCCCATTCTCACCCTCCGATTCACACCCTCCCATTCACACCCTCCCATTCACACCCTCCCATTCACACCCTCCCATTCACACCCTCCCATTACAACCTCCCATTCACACCCTCCCATTCACACCCTCCCATTCACACCCTCCACTTCACACCCTCCCATTCATACCCTCCCATTCACACCCTCCCATTCACACCCTCCCATTCACACCCTCCCATTCACACCCTCCCATTCACACCCTCCCATTCTCACCCTCCCATTCACACCCTCCCATTCACACCCTCCCATTCACACCCTCCCATTCTCACCCTCCCATTCACACCCTCCCATTCACACCCTCCCATTCACACCCTCCCATTCACACCCTCCCATTCACACCCTCCCATTCTCACCCTCCCATTCACACCCTCCCATTCACACCCTCCCATTCACACCCTCCCATTCTCACCCTCCCATTCACACCCTCCCATTCACACCCTCCCATTCTCACCCTCCCATTCTCACCTGTTCAACTTCCAGGCCGGGGTGGTCACAGCCTTTGCAGCCGGGAATGCGGGCCGGCCCAACCTCCTATTCTCACCCTCCGATTCTGACTCTCCCATTCGCACCCTCCCGTTCTCACCCTCCCATTCCCATCCTCCCGTTCTCCCCCTCCCATTCTGACCCCTCTATATTGACCCTCCTTTTTTATTCTATCCCTCCCATTCTCACCCTCCATATCCTCACCTGTCCAACTTCCAGGCCGGGGTGGTCACAGCCTTTGCAGCCGGGAATGCGGGCCGGCCCAACCTCCTATATGGAGTCCGGGGCACTCCTTTAGCCTCCTTCTCTCACCCTCCCATCCTCACCCTTCTTTTCCTCACCTGTTTAACTTCCAGGCCGGGGTGGTCACAGCCTTTGCAGCCGGAAATAAGGGCCGGCCCAAGCGCATGAACATGCTGGGCACGCTTTCTAATGCCTCCCCCTTCTACCTCACAGTGGGAGCAAGGTACGGCTGGAGTGGGGGGCAAGGTGGGGAAGGCGTGTTGAGGGAGGATGATGGTAACGAGGGTTGGACCAACCCCCAGGGGTTCCCCACCAATCCTTGTGGGGAACTCTTTTTAGTGCCTCTCCTTATACCTCACAGTGGGAGCTAGGTGCAGTTGGAGTGTGGGGGAGGTAACAGGAGGAGGGGAGGGAGAGGCGTGGGGGGGGGGGAGTAAGAAGGGGAGCATGCAGGGCACTCTTTCGAATGCGTCTCCCTTCTATCTCACAGTGGGTGCAAGGTTCGGTTGGAGTGAGGTGGAACCACCTTCACAGCACGCAGTTAGAACATGGAGTAAAATCAACACAACAACCTCTCACCCCCACTCTTCGTCTCCATTTTCCTCACCCCCACTCTTCACATTCCCCACCCACCATTCCCAACCCCCCACTGCTTTTTCTTTCAGCACCATGGGGAGGGAGTACACGGCTGTGCCCACCCTGGGCGATGGAACCACCTTCCTCTCAACCTTCCCCTTCCCCCTGACCGCCTACCAATGCTCCCCCTCAGCACCATGGGGTGGGCGTGGGAGTACACGGGGGTGCTCAACCCGGGAAGTGGCTCGAGCCTCCCTCCTCCCCTTATCAAACTCCCCATCCACCCCCACCGCGCACCACTGCTCCCCACTGCAGCACCATGGGGAGAGAGTACACGGCGGTGCTGACTCTGGGCGATGGAACCACCTTCACAGGGCGCAGGTTCGGCGGCACCGCTGCCCTGTGGTACAATGTTTGTGCTCACCTTCAAAGGGCCCAGTCAGAGGATTCATTGGGACCAACCCACGTTTCGTCTCACTTCCCCTCAAGCCCCAACCCCCCCCCCCCTCTCCCCTGTACCACCATTTCTTCCCAACTCAGCACAACGGTTGTTCTCACCCAGGGAAATGGAACCACTTTCCTCTCCACCTCCCCATCCACTCCCACCGCCCACCACCGCTCCCTGCTGCTTCCCACCACAGCACCATGGGGCGGGATCACACGGCAGTGCTCACCCTGGGCAATGGAAACACCTTAACAGGACGCAGCTGCGTCGGCACCGCTGTTATGGCGTCACCTCTGCCCCTCAACCCACCATTTCTCCCACCGCAGCACCATGGGGCAGGAGTACAAAGCGGTGCTCACCCTGGGCAATGGAACCACCTACCTCTCCACCTGCCCATCCACCCCCACCGCCCACCACTGCTCCCCACTCCTCCCCACCGCAGCACCATGGGGCGGGATTGCACAGTGGTGCTCACCCTGGGCGATGGAACCACCTTCACAGGGCGCAGCTTTGGCAGCACCGCTGCCACGGTGTCACCTCTGCCCCCTCAAACCCCCCCTCTCCCCTCCCACCCACCGCTGCTCCCACCACAGCACCATGGGGCGGGAGTACAAAGCTGTGCTCACCCTGGGCGATGGAACCACTTTTCTCTCCACCTGCCCATCCAGCCCCACCACCCACCACCGCTCCCCACCGCTCCCCACTGCAGCACCATGGGGCGGGATTACACAGCAGTGCTCACCCTGGGCAATGGAACCACCTTCACAGGGCGCAGCCTCGGCGGCAACTCTGCCACGGCGACACCTCTGCCCCTCATGCTCGCTGGGGATTACACCACTGTGGGCCTCCCAGACGATGTGAGCCTGAAGGGGTTTTGAGACACATCCTAGGACCTAGCCCCATGTACATTGCTCAGTTGGCACTGTCTATGTTTGAGGAATCTGAAATGCGGGTGATGTGAGCTTGAAGGGGGGTTGAGATGCATCCTCGCCCCACTTATATGGCCGAGAAGGCTGTTTTTCTTGTGAAGAGAAGGGCGCGCGGAACTTTAAGGGGTTTTCAGAACCCATCCAGTCATATCTCAGGGTTTTTTTATGTGCTTTCTGCCTAGTCGAAAGGCTCAGCTTTCTATGGCTTCTGGCAGGTACAAAAGCGAGGTGAAGCCTAAGGAGTATCTTGGCCCAGTCTACAAAACTGAGTCTGCTGTGTGTTTTGCTGGGGAGAAGGGCGAGGTGAACTTTAAGGGGACAAAGCCAATCACAGGTTAAGCCATGGATAAGGCATGTTTCCAACCTGTGCTGGTCTAATCCGTGGCACCACACCCGACACGCTGTCAGCTCTGCCCATTTGTGACTTTTGAGTCGACTCAAAAGAGGTGACTTTTGATTCGACTCAAAAGTCACCAAGTCACCTCATTTGTGAATTTTGAGTCGACTCAAACGTCTAATTGGTGCTACAACATGGCCCTAGCGTGCTGCACCATGAACTCAAGTCGCGGGAAAACTACTCGTGTACACCATGCAGGCTTTAGAGTCGACTCAAGAGCCACCATGCCTTCTCCACCTCCCTTTCCCGCCACCCCACCAGGCCTACCAGTACTACAGGGGGTATTTATATGCCACTCAAATCGAATTATCTTTTGAGTCGACTCAAATTCAACCCACCGTGCCTTCACCTCCTTTCCCCCCACCAGGCCTACCAATGCTACAGAGGGTATGTAGATGTCACCCGAGTTGCCGGGAAGTTCCTCGTGTGCTCCCTGTTCGATCGCACCCTGTCGGGGATCGTTGCAGACGTGGACAGGATGGGAGCGGCTGCTGTACTCGTTTTAAACGCAACGGTGCCGCGCGAAACGCAGTACAGCATCCCGTTCTCAAGGACCCCGATCATCTTCTTAGAAGAAAGGCATTTGTGGACCATTGAGGATTACATCAGAGCTGCAAGCAGGTGAGGACCTATTTCTAGTTTTAAACGGGACAACAAAGCGCAAAATGCAGCACCACATCCCGACAATGTGAGTCGCATCCCTTCTCAAGAAACCCGACCACCTTGATAGTTTTGATGCATTTGTTGACCATTAAAAGACATATCAGTGTCGAAACCAGGTGTGGACCTATTTTTCTCTTGCGTTTGGTGTTGCTCCAAGTGCCCTTTTCCAAAACACTTGATCGGCCTTACATCTTCATCAAGCACTCGCCTCTTGTAATATTCCTTCTATTCAAACCCCACCTACAAACCCACCCCACCTATCTCCCCCCCAACTCTCCAATCTTCCTCCTCTCTTCCCTCCTCACTTCCCTCCTATCTTCCCTCCTCTCTGTCGCCCTCTCTTTCCTCCTATTTTCTCCTCTTAGTCCTGCTCTCCACTTCTCCACTCCCACCATACACCGCCTCCTGTTTGACAAACTCTCACTCCCTTCCCACACCCACTTGTTCCTTGCCCCTTCTCCCTCCCCTCCACTCCTTGCCAGTGCATCCCCACTGCCACGCTTTCCGCTTTCACCAACTTCTACTCCTCCACTTCTCACTCCCTTCCCTTTTCACCCTTCCCCTCGCTCCTTCTGAATGCAGCCCCATAGCCACGCTCTCAGCGTTCACTGCCTCCTACTCCTCCAACGCCCCCCAAGTCGCTTACTTCTCTTCCACTGGGCCGCCGCGCAGCCCACTGTTTCCTACTTTCGTTCCTGTGGCCTCTGCTGCTGGTTGCTTTCGGCTGCAGCCACTTTCGCAGCTAGTGTCCTTGCATACTCGAATTTTGAGCCGACTCAAAAAGCGACTTATCAGCTGCAGTCACTTTCGCAGCTAGTGTCCATGCATACTAACTACTACCTGTGCAGATAGCACTGTCCCATAAGTGTGGACTGATATCCAGCCATGCATACTACCACCTCTGCTTGTGCTTCTCACTCTTTGTAGACCACCTGCTCGTCCCGTCTCGCCCTGTCCTATGGTTAAAGTGCATGGTTCAACCATGCACTATCAATATAAAGCTCACTGACATATGATCTCATGGGTTTTTCCCGGCTCTCCTCTGTCACCATCTCATCCCCTTTACAGAAGAACCCGCAACCAGATAAGCTCATGGGTGGTGTAGAACAACTAGTTGACGAGCATGACATTGAAAAAGTCGCGTCAGCCAATCAGCTCTCAGCTGATGATGTGGCAGCAGGGGAGCTGTCGCTGGACTGTAACCGCTTCCTGATTGGCCGCAGCATGATCAACGACCGAGTGAGCGACCATGAGGAGGGGATCACGTGGCTGCGGTCGGCCCCGCGCCTGCTGTGGGTGGCTCGGGAGAGGCGTGCCGAGGCTGATGCAGCTGAGAGGCAGAGGAGGCAGGAGAAGTAGGGAAGATGGACATAGGGTGGACACTTCCTTGCATGTTTGCTCTGAAATGGTACATTAAATGAAGTGCTACAAGCATGCTGGATTTATGATGGTACAGAAAACAGGTCCTTTTCACGACTAAGTGAATGACCGCGAGGGAGGGATTACGTGGCTGCAATCGGCCTGGGCCCCTGCGCCTGCTGTGGGTGGCTCAGGAGAGGCGTGCTGCGGCTGACGCTGCAGACAGGCAGAGGAGACAGGAGAAGTAGGGAGGATGGGCAATAGGCGGACGCTACTTAGTACTGTATGTGTTGGGCTGAGAATTTCAGCCTTAGGATCTTTGCAGAGAATAGGCTAGTAGGTGCTAGAGTAGCACAGCGGAAGACTTGAGTGAATGTACTTGTGCTGGTGTGTGAGAACAAGTAATTGATTAAAGCAAAGAGCATACAGGAATATATAGGAAAGATGGATTACAGGAAGCGGTTGTGTTTATCGAGACGCGTAACGCTTCGACTATCGAGGCGGTTACTGTTCACTGAAGCGTCGCTTGCCGTTACGTAACCTCCAGGCGGTTACAGATCGCAACCTCCAGTTGCGGTTTGATGTGGTACGCGCCCTTTCGACTTCGTACCCCTTTTGTTGTGCTTCAGTATCGGGTGAGGTTCGATACTACAGAAACGCACCAAGTCATGCGTTTATATTCCCAACAGTATGTTTTATGAGTAGAATGAGACGTCTAAGACACGTTTTATCAGTCAAATGCAGGCGGTGTTGTGCCCCCCTACAGCAGTTGGCGCCTTGATATGAAGACCTTATGAGAATTGTAGGTTCATGTACAGTGTTACGACCTTAGGTGTGCAGTGGTGCAATGCTCAGTAGGCGAGGTCTTTATTCGTCAACTAGTGTCAACCATGAGGTGTCGAAGGGGACAAATGCTACCGAGGCAAGGGGCCGCGAATCATGGTTGAGCCACGAGCGGTGCGACTTCAAACAAACCTCCCATGCTGAACAATGCATTCCAGCCTCTCTGCCATTTGCTGATTTCAACCACTCTGGCATTTGCTGATTTCAACCACTCTGGCATTTGCTGATTTCAACCACTCTGGCATTCGCTGATTCCAGTCTCACGCCCACTCGCTGATTCCAGCGTTGCTGGCATTTGCAGCATCCAGACCGAAGATCCTGACTCCCGTGGGACATCAACGGACGTAAGTCTCGTGATTAGATGTCCGGAAATTAGGGCCTGTCCATAGTCGTTCCTCTGGCATGTCAAGTTCAGCCTCGCCTCTACAGTACCCTTGTTCACAGACGTCGAATGGTGCTTGCGGGCAGGTGAATAGTTTCACTGTACTTGATACTACACCCTCTTTCTCGCCATTGTGAGTTCGGTTATAGTGAAGTCAAGATGGGAAAAGCACGGTTAACGGTGGTTAGATTAAGTCTAGATATGGTTAAATCAGACAAATCGAAGGTAACTAGGTTTTCCATCAGTTCAGCACAGTTCAGTGTAGTGAGAAACAGGGTGTACTCAGCATACTCAAGATAACTGTACATCACTTTGTTGCGTGATACTTCGTTTGTGGGCAGAGCAGTGCCAAGTAGCACGGGGTGACTGTTTGCCTATCAAGGTGTGCAGCAAACTGTAGCAGGAAGTTAAATTTCCGTTGAGTTTCGTTGACGGATGTCCTCAGAAGCTAACGCCTCCTTCTGAGACGCCCTAAGCTGCGTCAGCCACACACAGCACAACACAGCACAGGCGCCGAGTCATCGTGACGCAATGTCTGTGCCACCGAGGCAGGAAATGAGGAACGAGCCGCGTTGAAAAAACAGACCCCTGCCCTATCTGATGGGACTATCACTGTAGTGAATTGGTTGGGCGACAACCCAGCGGCATCAGCGGAGATTAGGAATAGCTAGTGAGGGTGGGTCCAAGAATGTACATATTTCGCAGAAAACCCTACCCAACCATCTCGTTTTTCAAATAAACAGCTCTAGCTCGGCTCCAAACCTTTTACAACCGCATTCGGACGTACTCTCTGGACACGCCCAAAGGACCAAAACCCTTGTTTCTTCCGAAGATGCTCTGCATACAAGCAGGCGACTTAAGGTCCAAACTCCGCGTAGAAAGTAGAAGCTGAGACAAAGCTGCCAGCATTGCGCCTACGTTGAGATATTTCGCCGACTTGGTCCCTCTGTTTAACGTTTTCTCCCTAAGTTATAGTGTGCACGTACAACAAGTTATCCAAGCCGGTCACGCAACTACTTACGATAATGAATACCGGCAGATTACCAAGTAAACTGGCTGTCCCCGCGACGGCCGTGATCGTTACTCTCCTAGGACTCGTTATGATCATGCCTGTGCGGCCGTGCTCTGCGGTCCATCATGTAGCACAACCAGGTATAGCCCCCCCCGGGCACGTCAACCTCCGCCCTTATCGTCTGTGCCATCAGAGCTCAGACCAGCTAACTCTGCTCTTTCCCCCCTGCTTTCCCCCTCCCACTTTTCATAACAGCAGTCGGAAGCCCCTTTTCTTTATTGGCAATACATCGTGCATTCATCAGTTCAGACTCACAACTAACTCCCTGCTCTGTCACTAACAGCCACTGCTCTTTCCTCCCCTTATCTCTCCCCCTTTCCTCCCCACCTCTATATTCGGAAGATCCAACACGAAGGAAATACATTCGTGCCAATGGGATTAGACCCTAACTCCCTGCTCTTTCTTCCCTGATTTTCTCTCCCCCCCTCCGCCCCACCCCCTTGCTTTCCTCCCTGCTTTTCATAGTCGGAAGGCCCAACACGAAGCAGTACATGGTGCATCTATCGTCGGTGCCGTCAGTGCTGTCGTACCAGGGGGGAGTCAACGGGCTGCGGGCCACAGCGACCGTCGACGATGAGGACGACGAGTATGAGGACGAGGAAGACGTGGATGACTTGGATTATGAGAATCTCGTGGATGGAGATGCTATTGGTGATGGCAATGGTGGCATGGGTGGAAGCGGTGTCAATGCCACTGCACCAGGATCAGCACCAGAAGCAGAAGCAGGGGCAGCAGCAGCAGTGGCAGAATCAGAAGTGAAACTGACAACGTCTGAATCTGGTGACGATGGCTTCGATGCCGATATTCACTTTGCAAGTGCGGCTGCTGCAGAGGCGGCAATGGAGATGGCAGGAGTGGTAACAGGTGCAGGAGCAGCTGCAGGAAAGGAGGGGATTGCAGGGGTAGCAGCAACGGCTGTAGCAGGAGGAAGAGGGGTGGGAGGAGGAAGCAGAGGAGGAGCAGTGAGGGTGAGCGCACTGCCGTTTGGGCGAACCGGGGTGGATGCGCTGGTGGAGAGGGTGGGTCAGCGGCTGAGAAGGATGAAATCGCGGTCTGTTGGCCGGCGCCTGCTGGCCCGCGTTGCTGCTGCTGCAGTGGCCGCAGCAGCAGAGGAGGCCGCAGAGGAAGCAACAGGAGCAGCAGCTGGTGCTGCTGCTGGTGCTGCTTCTGTCACAGAGTCATTCCAGAACTCCTCCCTTTACCCTTCAGCTGTTTCTACTACAACTGTCAACGCCATTCATAGCACGTCAGCAGCAGTGCTGACGGTGCAGCAGCTGAGTGCACGTGCCGCGCGCATCATGCGCTCAACGCCGTGGGGCCGACTCATGCGCCCCGACGTGCGGTTACCACACGTCCAGGCCTTCACCCGCTTCCTGGAAGCTTCTCACCGCAGCCTGCTGCAGTCGCTCAAGATCCCTTCCTCAGCCATTTTCCACAGGTGAGGAAGAGGGGAAGGGTATAGGGAGGTGGCGGAGGGTAGGCGGGAAGGAGGGGGAAGAGGGGTAAGTTGGGGGGCGGTATGTATGTGTGGAGGAAGGGGAAAGGGTGGGAGGGGTAGTGTGGTTGGAGAGCGGGGGTCTATTTGAGTTTCAGAGTTGGAAGTGGATAAATTGGTCCAATCAAACGATTTTTCCGGGCTTTAACCTCGGTCGTTTACCACAGGTGGATTTGGGGACCAGGGTTTACCATTCAAACCGGCGGTCATGCCTTATTTACCCCCTTCCATCACCTGCTTCCCGCCCACCTTTCCCCCTTCCACCCTCTCCCATTTCCACCCTCTCCCTCTTTCTACCCCTCAGCTACACATATCTGATGAACAGCTTTGCAGCGCAACTGACTGCTTCTGAAGCAAGGCGACTCAAATTGCACCCAGCAGTGGCAGAGGTGGAGAGAGACAGGTCAGTGGAAGTGGCCTCGGTGCACTCCCCTGAGTTCCTCAAGCTCGACTCGAGCCTGTGGCCGGCGAATGGCGGGCAGAGCAACGCTGGAGAGGGAGTGATCATCGGAGTGATCGACTCGGGGATCTGGCCCGAACACCCCTCCTTTTCTGACCATGTGAGTGCGCCGAGTGACTGACGGCTATTTCTTTAACATGGTAATCGAGGTTTGGACGAGCAACGTTGGAGAGGGAATTAGTATCAGAATAATTGACCCAGGGATCTGGCCTGAACGCCCCTCCTTTTTTGACATTGTAAACCCAAATGTTCCCTGCTTCTTGACCCTGTAAGCCCAAAGATTGTCCTTGGTCTCAAACCAACAGTTTGAGGATTTCCAACCGTTCCAAGCCATCCTCTCCTCTCCTCCTCTCCTCCTCTCCTCTTCTCCTCTCCTCCTCTCCTCTCCTGTCCTCCTCTCTTCTCCTCCTCTTCTCCTCTCCTCTTTTCCTGTCCTCCTCTCCTCTTCTCCTCCTTCTCCTCCTCTCTGTGGAGAGTCACTCTACAACGGATAGGCTGGACTAAGTGGGAAGGCACGGGGTTGTACACGTGATCGCTGCGTTCCTTGTGTTCTCTCTACCTGCTTGTTCACGGGGCAAAACGGCAAAAGCTTCACAAAAAAATGAGAACAATAATGATGCACAGTGGTAATGGCAAATAGATTACATCAGAAGCCTAGCAAACAAGCAAGTCGACCTCCAGCGCAGATCGGCGGCCTGTCAGCGCAGCTGGGAGGAGGCTTGCCAATGCTACAGGATGGCAACCTACCAGTGTTGCACCGGCGGCTTGCCAATGCTACAGGATGGCAACCTACCAGTGTTGCACCGGCGGCTTGCCAACGCTGCAGCACGGCGGCTTGCCAACGCTGCAGCACGGCGGCTTGCCAACGCTGCAGCACGGCGGCTTGCCAACGCTGCAGCACGGCGGCTTGCCAACGCTGCAGCACGGCGGCTTGCCAACGCTGCAGCACGGCGGCTTGCCAACGCTGCAGCACGGCGGCTTGCCAACGCTGCAGCACGGCGGCTTGCCAACGCTGCAGCACGGCGGCTTGCCAACGCTGCAGCACGGCGGCTTGCCAACGCTGCAGCACGGCGGCTTGCCAACGCTGCAGCACGGCGGCTTGCCAACGCTGCAGCACGGCGGCTTGCCAACGCTGCAGCACGGCGGCTTGCCAACGCTGCAGCACGGCGGCTTGCCAACGCTGCAGCACGGCGGCTTGCCAACGCTGCAGCACGGCGGCTTGCCAACGCTGCAGCACGGTGGCTTGCCAACGCTGCAGCACGGCGGCTTGCCAGCGTTGCAATTGCAGGTGCCCATGTGCGCATGTGTACACCTGCCCATTAGGTGCAGGTCGACGGTTAAGCACGTCGTGCACCTTCACGCACATTGCGCAGGTGCCAAGTTGGCCACGTGCCGACGGCTGCTCCCAGGTGTGCCATGTTGACCTCGTGATGCCACCACGCAAGTCGACTTCGCCAAAACCTCTTGGACGATGCTCGCGCACCGCCGCAGAACGTCGTCGACAAGGTAACCGTGTCGACCAGATGATGCCCTGGGCGCCTACAAGTCGGCGCCCGCGACGAACTCCTTCGTCCACCGCCTAGGTCGAAGCCGCCCGCCGACTTCACCTCGTCGGCGACATTGTAGTGGTCCCGTGGAAGTCGACCAAGTCTGTCGACTTCTGCCCAAAAGTCGGCGTCGACCGGCTGCACCTCCAGCACACTCGACTGCAAAGTCGGCTTCACCCAAGTGAGGTCGGGCTAATTTTCTGTCAACACTCTCCTCCTCTCCTCCTCCATTCCTCTTCCCCCAGGACACAAGCGGAGTGTCTTAATCCACTGCCCCGGTCCCTGACGCCCGCACCTCCCCTCCTCTCCTCCTCTTCCCCCAGGACACAAGCGGAGTGTCTTACTCCACTGCCCCGGTGCGCTGGAGAGGCGTGTGCAGCACAACAGACGACTTCACTGCGTGCAGCCGCAAGGTGGTTGGAGCGAGGTATTTTCTCAAGGGTGCGGAGCGGGCGTTTGGCCAGGTGAACACCATAGTCAATTACCGGTCGCCACGGGACATGCTGCAGCACGGCACGTGGTGCGCGGGGTGAGTAAGTGAGGCATGCAATTCTTTTCCCCTCCGAGACATGCTCTTCTTTTCCCCTCCTAGACACGCTCGCCATGCAGGACATACTGCACATGCTGCAGGACGGCACGAGGTATGCGAGGTGAGTGGACCAGTCATGTGCAGCACGGCAGAGGCGTGCTTTGGTTCGAATGCTGCTTGGTTGGTGTGAACGTGATGTGGTGTAGGCATGGTGTGGTGTGAGTGAGCATGGTATGGTGTAAGCATGTTTTGGTGCAAGTGCTGCTTGGTGTGAGTGAAGTGACAGCCGGAGTCACACCGTCTTGCATGGCACGACTGTCATATCATGGAAATACCCTACCTACTCCCCACCCCCCCCTTCCCTCTTCTCCCCCCTCTTCCGGGCTGCTGCGGCAAACGCTGGTGTGGCAAAGCAAAGGCCATGCCGTGAGTGTCACAAGGTCAGACTGACGGCACAGGAAAGGGCATGACATGCGTGTTACAGAAATGCAGCACCTACCTACTCCCCACAACTCCCCTCCCTCCTCCTTCCCCTTCAGAGCTGCTGCTGGAAACGCAGGTGTGGAGGTGACAGTGGGAGGCCGGACCTTTGGCACAGCCTCAGGCATGGCACCGAGGGCCAGGCTGGCGGTATACAAGGCGCTGTGGATGTATGGTCATTGGAATACGGTGAAGGGACAAGGAGCGACTTCTGACCTCATAGCCGCTGCAGAGAAGGCGGTGGCTGATGGAGTGGACGTGATCTCGTGCTCGTGGGGCGGCCTTGCCCTGTACTTCCAAGACTTGCCGTACCTGCGAGGGCTTAAGGTGAGAGTCTAGGGCTACATAGCTGCATTGGCAGCAGCCTTGGTAACAACCTTGGCAGCACCTTTGGCAGCACCTGCATTTGCAAAGCTTTGATGCCTCCCAATCTACCAGGCTGGATGATCATAACCCATCAGGAGTCTCATGCCTCCCATTCCCACCCTGCCATTCTCACCCTCCTATTCTCGCCCTCCAATTCTGACCCTCCCATTCACACCCTCCGATTCACACCCTCCGATTCACACCCTCCCATTCACACCCTCCCATTCACACCCTCCCATTCACACCCTCCCATTCACACCCTCCCATTCACACCCTCCCATTCACACCCTCCCATTCACACCCTCCCATTCACACCCTCCCATTCACACCCTCCCATTCACACCCTCCCATTCTCACCCTCCATTCACACCCTCCCATTCACACCCTCCCATTCACACCCTCCCATTCTCACCCTCCGATTCACACCCTCCCATTCACACCCTCCCATTCACACCCTCCCATTCACACCCTCCCATTCACACCCTCCCATTACAACCTCCCATTCACACCCTCCCATTCACACCCTCCCATTCACACCCTCCACTTCACACCCTCCCATTCATACCCTCCCATTCACACCCTCCCATTCACACCCTCCCATTCACACCCTCCCATTCACACCCTCCCATTCACACCCTCCCATTCTCACCCTCCCATTCACACCCTCCCATTCACACCCTCCCATTCACACCCTCCCATTCTCACCCTCCCATTCACACCCTCCCATTCACACCCTCCCATTCACACCCTCCCATTCACACCCTCCCATTCACACCCTCCCATTCTCACCCTCCCATTCTCACCCTCCCATTCACACCCTCCCATTCACACCCTCCCATTCACACCCTCCCATTCTCACCCTCCCATTCACACCCTCCCATTCACACCCTCCCATTCTCACCCTCCCATTCTCACCTGTTCAACTTCCAGGCCGGGGTGGTCACAGCCTTTGCAGCCGGGAATGCGGGCCGGCCCAACCTCCTATTCTCACCCTCCGATTCTGACTCTCCCATTCGCACCCTCCCGTTCTCACCCTCCCATTCCCATCCTCCCGTTCTCCCCCTCCCATTCTGACCCCTCTATATTGACCCTCCTTTTTTTTTCTATCCCTCCCATTCTCACCCTCCCATTCACACCCTCCCATTCACACCCTCCCATTCACACCCTCCCATTCTCACCCTCCCATTCACACCCTCCCATTCACACCCTCCCATTCTCACCCTCCCATTCTCACCTGTTCAACTTCCAGGCCGGGGTGGTCACAGCCTTTGCAGCCGGGAATGCGGGCCGGCCCAACCTCCTATTCTCACCCTCCGATTCTGACTCTCCCATTCGCACCCTCCCGTTCTCACCCTCCCATTCCCATCCTCCCGTTCTCCCCCTCCCATTCTGACCCCTCTATATTGACCCTCCTTTTTTTTTCTATCCCTCCCATTCTCACCCTCCATATCCTCACCTGTCCAACTTCCAGGCCGGGGTGGTCACAGCCTTTGCAGCCGGGAATGCGGGCCGGCCCAACCTCCTATATGGAGTCCGGGGCACTCCTTTAGCCTCCTTCTCTCACCCTCCCATCCTCACCCTTCTTTTCCTCACCTTTTTAACTTCCAGGCCGGGGTGGTCACAGCCTTTGCAGCCGGAAATAAGGGCCGGCCCAAGCGCATGAACATGCTGGGCACGCTTTCTAATGCCTCCCCCTTCTACCTCACAGTGGGAGCAAGGTACGGCTGGAGTGGGGGGCAAGGTGGGGAAGGCGTGTTGAGGGAGGATGATGGTAACGAGGGTTGGACCAACCCCCAGGGGTTCCCCACCAATCCTTGTGGGGAACTCTTTTTAGTGCCTCTCCTTATACCTCACAGTGGGAGCTAGGTGCAGTTGGAGTGTGGGGGAGGTAACAGGAGGAGGGGAGGGAGAGGCGTGGGGGGGGGGGAGTAAGAAGGGGAGCATGCAGGGCACTCTTTCGAATGCGTCTCCCTTCTATCTCACAGTGGGTGCAAGGTTCGGTTGGAGTGAGGTGGAACCACCTTCACAGCACGCAGTTAGAACATGGAGTAAAATCAACACAACAACCTCTCACCCCCACTCTTCGTCTCCATTTTCCTCACCCCCACTCTTCACATTCCCCACCCACCATTCCCAACCCCCCACTGCTTTTTCTTTCAGCACCATGGGGAGGGAGTACACGGCTGTGCCCACCCTGGGCGATGGAACCACCTTCCTCTCAACCTTCCCCTTCCCCCTGACCGCCTACCAATGCTCCCCCTCAGCACCATGGGGTGGGCGTGGGAGTACACGGGGGTGCTCAACCCGGGAAGTGGCTCGAGCCTCCCTCCTCCCCTTATCAAACTCCCCATCCACCCCCACCGCGCACCACTGCTCCCCACTGCAGCACCATGGGGAGAGAGTACACGGCGGTGCTGACTCTGGGCGATGGAACCACCTTCACAGGGCGCAGGTTCGGCGGCACCGCTGCCCTGTGGTACAATGTTTGTGCTCACCTTCAAAGGGCCCAGTCAGAGGATTCATTGGGACCAACCCACGTTTCGTCTCACTTCCCCTCAAGCCCCAACCCCCCCCCCCCTCTCCCCTGTACCACCATTTCTTCCCAACTCAGCACAACGGTTGTTCTCACCCAGGGAAATGGAACCACTTTCCTCTCCACCTCCCCATCCACTCCCACCGCCCACCACCGCTCCCTGCTGCTTCCCACCACAGCACCATGGGGCGGGATCACACGGCAGTGCTCACCCTGGGCAATGGAAACACCTTAACAGGACGCAGCTGCGTCGGCACCGCTGTTATGGCGTCACCTCTGCCCCTCAACCCACCATTTCTCCCACCGCAGCACCATGGGGCAGGAGTACAAAGCGGTGCTCACCCTGGGCAATGGAACCACCTACCTCTCCACCTGCCCATCCACCCCCACCGCCCACCACTGCTCCCCACTCCTCCCCACCGCAGCACCATGGGGCGGGATTGCACAGTGGTGCTCACCCTGGGCGATGGAACCACCTTCACAGGGCGCAGCTTTGGCAGCACCGCTGCCACGGTGTCACCTCTGCCCCCTCAAACCCCCCCTCTCCCCTCCCACCCACCGCTGCTCCCACCACAGCACCATGGGGCGGGAGTACAAAGCTGTGCTCACCCTGGGCGATGGAACCACTTTTCTCTCCACCTGCCCATCCAGCCCCACCACCCACCACCGCTCCCCACCGCTCCCCACTGCAGCACCATGGGGCGGGATTACACAGCAGTGCTCACCCTGGGCAATGGAACCACCTTCACAGGGCGCAGCCTCGGCGGCAACTCTGCCACGGCGACACCTCTGCCCCTCATGCTCGCTGGGGATTACACCACTGTGGGCCTCCCAGACGATGTGAGCCTGAAGGGGTTTTGAGACACATCCTAGGACCTAGCCCCATGTACATTGCTCAGTTGGCACTGTCTATGTTTGAGGAATCTGAAATGCGGGTGATGTGAGCTTGAAGGGGGGTTGAGATGCATCCTCGCCCCACTTATATGGCCGAGAAGGCTGTTTTTCTTGTGAAGAGAAGGGCGCGCGGAACTTTAAGGGGTTTTCAGAACCCATCCAGTCATATCTCAGGGTTTTTTTATGTGCTTTCTGCCTAGTCGAAAGGCTCAGCTTTCTATGGCTTCTGGCAGGTACAAAAGCGAGGTGAAGCCTAAGGAGTATCTTGGCCCAGTCTACAAAACTGAGTCTGCTGTGTGTTTTGCTGGGGAGAAGGGCGAGGTGAACTTTAAGGGGACAAAGCCAATCACAGGTTAAGCCATGGATAAGGCATGTTTCCAACCTGTGCTGGTCTAATCCGTGGCACCACACCGACACGCTGTCAGCTCTGCCCATTTGTGACTTTTGAGTCGACTCAAAAGAGGTGACTTTTGATTCGACTCAAAAGTCACCAAGTCACCTCATTTGTGAATTTTGAGTCGACTCAAACGTCTAATTGGTGCTACAACATGGCCCTAGCGTGCTGCACCATGAACTCAAGTCGCGGGAAAACTACTCGTGTACACCATGCAGGCTTTAGAGTCGACTCAAGAGCCACCATGCCTTCTCCACCTCCCTTTCCCGCCACCCCACCAGGCCTACCAGTACTACAGGGGGTATTTATATGCCACTCAAATCGAATTATCTTTTGAGTCGACTCAAATTCAACCCACCGTGCCTTCACCTCCTTTCCCCCCACCAGGCCTACCAATGCTACAGAGGGTATGTAGATGTCACCCGAGTTGCCGGGAAGTTCCTCGTGTGCTCCCTGTTCGATCGCACCCTGTCGGGGATCGTTGCAGACGTGGACAGGATGGGAGCGGCTGCTGTACTCGTTTTAAACGCAACGGTGCCGCGCGAAACGCAGTACAGCATCCCGTTCTCAAGGACCCCGATCATCTTCTTAGAAGAAAGGCATTTGTGGACCATTGAGGATTACATCAGAGCTGCAAGCAGGTGAGGACCTATTTCTAGTTTTAAACGGGACAACAAAGCGCAAAATGCAGCACCACATCCCGACAATGTGAGTCGCATCCCTTCTCAAGAAACCCGACCACCTTGATAGTTTTGATGCATTTGTTGACCATTAAAAGACATATCAGTGTCGAAACCAGGTGTGGACCTATTTTTCTCTTGCGTTTGGTGTTGCTCCAAGTGCCCTTTTCCAAAACACTTGATCGGCCTTACATCTTCATCAAGCACTCGCCTCTTGTAATATTCCTTCTATTCAAACCCCACCTACAAACCCACCCCACCTATCTCCCCCCCAACTCTCCAATCTTCCTCCTCTCTTCCCTCCTCACTTCCCTCCTATCTTCCCTCCTCTCTGTCGCCCTCTCTTTCCTCCTATTTTCTCCTCTTAGTCCTCCTCTCCACTTCTCCACTCCCACCATACACCGCCTCCTGTTTGACAAACTCTCACTCCCTTCCCACACCCACTTGTTCCTTGCCCCTTCTCCCTCCCCTCCACTCCTTGCCAGTGCATCCCCACTGCCACGCTTTCCGCTTTCACCAACTTCTACTCCTCCACTTCTCACTCCCTTCCCTTTTCACCCTTCCCCTCGCTCCTTCTGAATGCAGCCCCATAGCCACGCTCTCAGCGTTCACTGCCTCCTACTCCTCCAACGCCCCCCAAGTCGCTTACTTCTCTTCCACTGGGCCGCCGCGCAGCCCACTCTACCTGCCCGCCCTTCTAATCCGCGACTATCCCACTAACGACATCCTTAAGCCCGACGTCGTTGGGCCGGGGTTCCAACTATGGGCTGCAGGCGTGGGTAAATCAGCTGCCACCGCTGCAACCGACCCGCCGGAGTTTGGTTACAAGTCCGGGACGTCTATGTCAACAGCGCATTTGGCGGGGATCATGGCGCTGATTGTGCAGAACAAGCCGAGTTGGTCCCCCTCGCAGGTGATTTCCGCGATAACTACGACGGCGTACACAAAGAACAAGAACTTGCAGCCGATTAAACGGGCAGATGGAAAAAACGCGAACGGGTGGGACTATGGAGGAGGGCACGTGGATCCAACGCGTGTCTTGGACCCTGGGCTCACGTTTCATGCAGCTCACAAGCACTTCGTGAATTTCCTTATGATGAGGGACCCGATAAGAGCGAAGAAGCGATTCTGGCGCATGGGTAAGGCGCATCCGATTCTACCCTGGAACCTCAACCGCGCCTCAATAGCGGTAACTCGACTGCACGGCGTTACAGTAGTGTACCGCCGAATGAAGAATGTCTACAACTTACCATCTACGTATAGCGTGAAAGTGGTCCCTCCGCCTGGATTTTCTGTGAGAGTTTGGCCCAGGAAGATCACCATTTTTCCCGGAAAGATGAGGGGTTTTAAGGTCACAATTACCAGGTTCTTGCCTTTAGATGCATTTAGGTTTGGAACAATCATATGGACTGACCAATATGGGCATTCTGTGCCGGTGCAGCTCGTGGTTAGGTCTCCCATTTTGCCTTGATTGTCATCATAATGGCACAATTATAGCGTTAGTGGCATGTCTCAGGCGAAATAAAAGGCCAGTGGAGATGTCAATGATATATAAGTCTAACTGCATTGCAAGGTTTCAAGGTAATGGAAAGCTTAGAAGTACCAACCAGTAAAATAGAGTAAAGAAACAGGAAGATATATGAATCCCAACAATAGATGTGCGTTGAGACAATTCATACCGTACTAAGATGTTAACACACACGGGTGATAATTCCAGCAATATTGGATTTGGGAGGTGCTAACACCAATCCAATCCAAAAATGCTCTACATAATTATATCATGGAGGTGAAGTACTAAAACCAAATATCTTGATCAAAATACCACCTCTCTAACGAGGGAAACATTTGGCTATTTTGGTTTTCTCTCACATGCCATTGTGCTCAAGGTTCTCTCTCAAGTGGGTGGGTGACATCCGGAAGGTGAGAATGCACTGAGTAGATTGCAACCTCATATCTGCGAGCTGCTTTCTAGACAAGTGCTAAGCCACGTTAAAGCCAGCAGCTAAAATAGTGACCCCCCCCCCCTTCTAGTGGGTCCACTTGAAAACACAAACTAACTTTGTAAAGGTTCAGATGGTCGAAGTGTTGTTCTGTTTTGTTTTTCAGACGCGTTCAAGTCTTCACACTTAAATTAAAAAAAAAAAAAAAAAAAAACGTCGCAACCATGTGTCGCATCGTTGTGGAAATCCCAATCACATGGAATGGTGGGGTGTTGAGAGATGGGAGGGGAGAAACGAAGGGCGACTTGCAGGCATTTCGAGGCAGGCGCGAAAGCGCCGAGGTGGGGGACGGGAGGGGAGAGAGGAAAGGCGACGAGTGCATGTTGGGGGATCTGCGCTTGCACAACGTCATCACGGCAGTGATCCCCGGCGGGTGCACGCCTCCGCTGCAATCGCGCATTTGAAACGGGGTTGTGCTAGTCTATGGAGACTGGTTTGCAAAGTATGGCACCAACACCTTCAGACCTGTAGTTTCCTGGAGGTCTACCCGCTCGTCTTCTGTTCTCGGCTCTAGTTGTGAGGCTGAGATCTATGCATGGCTCCACAGGAGTTACGCTGGCTGACCTACCTGCTGATTGACGCGGGTGAGCGGCCTCGTTCTCCTCCAGTCCTGTACGTTGACAAGAAGGCCATGATTGCCTTGTGTCAAGAGCAGAGACTGGATCACAAAATAAAGCACATTGCTCTTCGTTACTTCCTTGCTCGATAGCTACAACAGCATGGTCAGCTCTGCCTTGCCTATGTGGCCTCCTGGGCCAACACTGCTGATATTTTCACCAAAGCACTTGTGTATGGTGATCATCAGCGTTTTTGCACTGCTCTAGGCCTTGTGCCTACTTTGCATCACTTGCTTATTGCTTGACTTTGCCTTGTACTGTGTCCTATATATCTATACCCGCATTCGTACTCTTGTTAGGTTGTGATCATTGTACTACTTGTGCTTTTACAACTCTGCATGTGAACTGGCATTGTGGCCAATTGCTCGTGCTCATACTGCATGGTGATCTTGAGATTCACCCTGACCTTTGTTTTGTTTGCTTCTCTTGATTGGTCTTGTGACCATTTACTTGTCCTGGTTGTTTTGATGCCTCTCACTTAGGCTATGGGGGTGTGTCAAATATATATCATATTTCTTAGTTAGCATAGAGTGACATGCATCTTATAGGGTACAACTTTTCTCTAAGCATTCTAGTTGTACTCCCCCTTGACCTAATCATACCATCCTTTAGTATTCTAACACCCGGGTCTGTGACGAATAGTAAATTAAGAAGCTACACTATGTTTTATAACATGTAGCAAGAACGGAGAACACAGAAGGCGAAAGGTCGAAGTGACACGAACAGTTGGAAAGCATCTGGACCGTCGGAGTAGACAACATTGGGCAGCTGCAGGAGTGAGGAAAAAGGCGGGAATAGTTTTGTAACTATACGCGCCGTGCGGTTGGGTCTGAATTTGAATAAGGGAATGTACCCCTTAAAGTACATGGCTAGCTAGGACGTTTGGTATTGCCCTTGTACTGATACCACTGAAATGCAAGCCAACCTGGCTGCGACAAACGAGGAGACGACGACTATCGGCACAGACGCCCTCGCACAACTACTTCAGCGACTCTCAACTCTGAAGCAAAGCGTCCAGACATTGCGGAATGGCGACGTGGGAACATCTTCCCAGCCCTCACAACCGGCCTTAAATGGCCGCAATACCGCCCCGCACACCTTCTCCCTCGAAACGAATGGCTCAACTCCTAAGTCTCCCCGTCCAAGCGATGAAGCAGTTCTCTCAGCACAATCAAGGATTTTGAGCATATAAAAAATTAAGACAAGTGTCTACTTGATGGCAGAGAATTCTATATGTGGAGCTTCGAGGTGGAGGTGCTGCTACAAAATGGGCAGATATTTCACTACGTCGACGGGAGCTACGCGGGACCTGCTGAAGACACTGTTGAGGCTAGGGTGCAAAATTACAACGAACCACTGATGGTGTATGACGTCTTACTGCAAAACATGTCGACGCGGAGCAGCTGAGCATCCGTTCTAACAAGGCAATGGCTGCTCTAGCCCTCGACGCCCGGCGACACCTCAACGGCGTATACCAACTAAAAGACTCGGTTTTTTAGATTTGTCTGCTCCAACAGATAATGGAGACAAAAGTGGCCCCGGAGGAGAAGGCCAACGGCTACATCAACCGCTGTTGGAGCTTACGCAACCAAATCGCGAAACTAGGAAGCACAATCTCCGAAGAAATCTTCTTCAACATTGTGCTCCAAGGGCTCGGTCCAGTGCCGCGTCGAGAACGGGAGAGAAGTGCGTTCTACGTCAACAAAAAAGAGGAAAGCAAGCCGCTCATAAACTTTGAGCATCTAGCCGAGCGATGCAGATTCCGATCTGCCCCTTGCCATTCCAATCCGAGCACTTGGACAGGCCAACAAGAAGCAAGAAACAATCCGCGTCAAGCCTAAGGGTATCAACCACCATCGCGCAACCTAAGCCCAACGGTTCAGCATCAGCAGCAGCAGCCGTCACAGCTTGCTCCCACCCGAAATGTAATCGGCAACATGACCATGACACACACGAGCGGATCTCCCCAGCCAGCATGCCATCCAATCGAGGCGTTCATGGCCAAAAATCCGTTTACTACCTGCCATGACTTCACCGGCGATGACAATCAGGACTGGATGCTTCAAATCCCCCTGCACGTACCTGATTCGCGGGCGGCACCAATCGATTGGATCTCGCGCGAACAGTTCTTGAAGTTTTTTCACACCGGAAATCATCACGCCGCGATTGGCGCTGCTCGCACGTGACGACAACAGGCACTACAACAGGTGGTACCTTGATAGCTGCTGTGGGCAGCATATGGTGGGCTACAAGCGTTACATATCCAACGCCATCTCCACCCCCACAATCATCTACGTCACTGTGGCCAACAACACACGTCTGCGCGCAAGCGCACAAGGCATCGTCGCTCTTAAGGCACGGGGGAGCAGGACGCACATCACCCTAAACGATGTGCTAACCGTACAAAATCTGCATTTCAATCTCCCCTCGGCGGCGCAACTCATGGATTGCGGAGTTGATCTTAGCACTGACCCTGAGACTCGCGAGGTCCTGCTACACTACACTGCACCGAACAAGCCGCGCAAGCAGATCGGAAGAGCGTTTTGAGAATGGAGTTTACGTCCTCGACTTTGACATTCCCGACTGCAGTGGCGATTTGAACGAGCTAATTGACCTCGTTCCACTGCGCTTCGAGCACATCCACCGCTCCGACTGGAAGCACCCTGATGGGAGGCCATGGGTGCCACATCAAATGCAACCGCGCAAGCTGGCACTACATGTCCCTGACCCAGATGGCATATGCAGGGACCGCTACACGCCCACCGAATCAATCACCGCAATAGCTGGCCGTGGTCTCGCCGCCATTGTTGAAGCTGAATGATCCACGCCGTTGAAGAAGGGATGTCACCGCTGGAGCTAAGAGTGGCTACTCAATGCGTCTTTGGCCCTTCTCGGGTTCCCCCTCTTAGCGACTCGAAGGCATCTTGCGTAGACAGCGCCGCGAAACTTTTGACGCGAGCGGAGTAGCGCGTCCCTACACAAAAGAAGACTTTCTAAAGCTATACCCCCGCTGGCGCGACCCCACGACGACACTCACCGTGGCACACCAAGAGGAGATGGCACGCCGCGAAGCCGAATAGCTTCGCCGGAAATGCATCTTCGAAGCGCGCAGCACCTTTCCTTGGGCTGCTTGGGGAGCAAAGGAGGAAAGCGCCTCCAATGACGGAGGGTGGGGAAAGCACTTGCGGATGGGGAACGAGCAATACTGGTAGATGGGGCGCCGCAATTGGCAACGACACAAGTGGCTGGGGCACTTCCAGTGAAGGTTGGAGCGCCTCGCGAGAAGAACAAATGGGGAGAATAGAAACAACTGAAGAAGCTGAACCACGCGTTTTTCCTCTCGGCCGCCCTCCGCGCCTTCCCGCACCTATGCTGCCTCCGCCTGACATCCAGCCGTACCGCGATCCTTGGGACACCATCGACTGGGGCAATGAACCCTTGACCTCTCGACGCACAGCTTACGGACACGATCCCAAATCGCGCGAGCCTGCCTTCGTCCTCGGCACTAACCATGGGACCAATATCCCACTTTCTGTGATACTCGATGAGAGTTTATGGCGATGATGTTGACGACAGCGAACGACGAGGAAGAATAAGGGGAAGAAGCGCCTTCGAAACCTGCCCCAGTACCAAAAGAAGACCCTGAAGCAGTGCGTGCATGCTACATGCGCACCTCTGGGTTCCGTGCTAGCGACAAACTTTGGCATCAGCGCCTTGGTCACCCTTCGCGCGCTACACTGAAAAACTGCATCGAGGCAGGCGTATTTGCGCCTGGCGCTCTCCTGCGCCCTGACGGCTCCAAAGTGAGAAGCACATCAGAACCGCACAACTGCACCGTCTGCCTCGAAGCTGCGCTATGCAACCAACTGTTCCCCCTATTGGAGCCGGGAACCAACCGCTACCCAAAGCCGCACAAGGTGTACGGTGATTTTCTCGTCGTCGGCTGCAGCAGAGTTCCGCAGCAAGGAGCTGGAAGATTACTTGGTGCAGAAAGGATTCGAGCACCACCATTCCCTCCCCTACGCACACCCGCAGTAAGGTGTCGCGGGTTGCACAAACTGTCAGAATCAAGAAGTGATTGAACTATGAAACATTGGAGTACAAGTATGAAACCCTAGAGTTGTGTACCCCCTAAAGGCTAACCCACTATAGCCTACACAGCAATAATACATATATAATGTTTGACACACCCCCATAGGCAAAGTGGGGGAGAGCAAGGGGTCACAAGACTAGTCAAGAAAGGCAAACAAGCTCAGGGTGGATCACAAGGTCACCACACACTCTGAGCACAAGCAAAGGGCCAAAGGGCCAGTTCACATGCAGAGGCAAATATGCAACACAAACAGCAAGGTGATCTCAACCTAGCAAAGCAAACAAGCAGGTATACATATATAGAGATCACAGTATAGGCAAAGCTTACACCAAGTGAGGAAAAGTGGGCACCAGCCCCAGCATAGTGCAGAAGCGCTTATGATCACCAGGCTGAAGTGCCTTGGTGAATATATCAGCGGTGTTGGCCTGAGTGGCCACATAACGCAGACGAAGCTGACCGCGCTGCTGCAGCTCTCGAGCCAGAAAGTAACCGAGACAATGTGCTTCGTTCTGTGCTCCAGTCTGTGCTCCTCACACAAGGCAATGGCAGCCTTGTTGTCAACGTACAGCACTGGAGGAGAACTAGGCCACTCTCCCAAGTCGGTCAGCAGGTAGGTCAGCCAGCGTAGCTCCTGTATAGCCATGGCTGTAGCGTAAATCTTAGCCTCACAACTGGAGCTGAGAACAGAAGACGGGCGAGTAGAACGCCAAGAAACTGAACCAGAGCCAAGGCTGAAGGTGTAACCCTGTGACAACCGCTGAGAAGCCTGGTCGTCAACCCAAGAAGTGTCTAAGTGCCCAGTGAGAACAAATAAGCTCCCTCCTCCAAGCACGAGCCCCATGCCTGATGTACTGCACAAGTAGCGCAATACCCTCTTTGCAGCATCCCACTGCACCTTTCGGTGCCTGCCAGGAGCCACGTAGCGGGCCAGAAGGCCAAGAGGGTATGCTAGGTCAGGACGAGTGCAAGTCATCAGGTACATGAGGCAACCAACTAGCTCTGGGTAAGGACCACTCGGCTCTACGGACTCATCCGAAGGCAGAGCTGAGAGCAAGTGACATATAGCCAGAGGAGTGGCGTGTGCTGAGGACCAAGTGAAGCCAAAGCGCTGAAGGACCTGCTGCACCATGTGTGACTGAGTAAGTGTGATGGTGCGGTGTGCTCTGTCCCGGGTGATCTGCAAGCCAAGGTAGCTGCGCAGCTCACCCAGGTGCACGTGTGTCTCCTCTCCAGCTCCGACTTCACGTGGGCGAGAGCCTCAGTATCAGCAGTGGCAAAGATCAAGTCGTTGACGTGTACGAGGATGTAGAATGGCGGCAGCGAAGTGTCGGTGCGCAGAAACAGCGACGGGTCAGCAGTAGAGGGCGCGAACCCAAGTGCCGCAAGAGTAGTCCTCAGTGTGTCGTGCCACTCACGGGGCGCCTGGCGGAGACTGTAGACCGGCCGCCGGAGGCTCCACTGGGTACTAGGAGGAAACGACCCAGTGAAGCCAGGAGGGTGGCGCAGCCAGATCTCCTCGTGCAGGCTGCCCTGCAAGAAAGCTGTGCTAAAGTCAAGAGAGTGAAGCTCGTAGTCACGCTGAGCAGCAACGTGCAGTAGCATCCGAAGAGTGGTCATCTTCGGGGTGGGGGAGATGGTCTGAAAGAAGTCTACTCCCTCTCGCTAACTGAAGCCTCGAGCAACGTAACGAGCCTCGAAGATAGGCGGAGAACCCGGCGGCCGCTTCACCCTGAAAATCCACATGCCATTGACGATGTTCGCCCCAGGAGGGGGAACCTCGTCGACGTAAGTGCGAGTGGACTTCCAGGATGCCATCTCTGCGTCCATGGTTGACTACCACTGAGAGGAGTACTCACCCGCGATCGCCTCAGCGTAAGAGCGCGGGGTCGGGATGTCTGGAGCATCCGCGTCTCCCTCAGGGGCAATCAGCATGGAAACGAGATGAGGCGCAGCGACTGCAAGATACTCAAGGTCCTCGTGCCTGTCCTCAAGGACGTTCGTGCCTAGAGCACACTCACCCCCGACGGATAGAGGACAGACAGACTCAGACTCAGCAACAAGACTCGCAGCGTAGTCTAGACGACAGTGAGCAAAAAAGTCGACAAGCTCAGCAACTAGGGCAGACGCAGCAGCAGACTCAAAGGAAGGGTCAGTGACAGCAGTGGCCAGGAGACGCATGACAGTAGGATTGGCAGCACGAAGAGAGTTAGACTCCAGGTCAGCAAGGACAGGAAGAGAGGACGCAGGAGGAGACGGCAGAGGGACACGCTGTGGAGCAGTGGAAGGATGCAGAGCCATCTGGTGCGTGCCTGGGACAGCAGGAGGACGCTCACGCTGACGACGACGACCAGTGCGAGCAGCACAAACAGGTGATACAAGACGAGACACAGGCGACACAGGATGAGACTCAGGCTCACGACGCTCTGTAAGACCGCCTGTCAGACCAGTGTAGGGAGAAGGACCAGGAAGTGGCGAGGCAGGCGGGAGCTGGGACTGCGACTGGACAGGCGGAGGACACTCTGAGGAGGGAGGAGGAATAGGAGGCGGCTGACCAAGAACCTGCTGAAGCAACGGAACGAAGTACTGCCGTGGCCGTGAAGTGCCCCTAGAAGCAGCAGAGACAGCACCAGAACCTCTAGCCGAACCAGCACCAGCAGCACCTCCGGCAGCTCTAGAACCTCCAGCAGCACTGGCAGCACCTCCAGCAGCTCCAGAACCTCCAGCATCACTAGCAGCACCTCCAGCAGTTCCAGGACCTCCAGCAGCACCAGTACCACCTCCAGCAGCACCAGCACCAGCAGTATCTCCAGCATCACCAGCACCAGCAGGACCTCCACCAGCACTAGCACTAGCAGTACCTCCAGCAGCAGGGCCTCCAGCTGACGGTACCTCAACACCAGGAGCTCCACTCCTAAGGCTGCAGCGCCGAGCGTACCACTCACGTAGCCGCTAATGGGAGGGAGGCTCTGGCTGCGACACTGCACCTGCGGGGTTACCAGCCTTGACTCCTGCAGACCCCTCAGCTCCAGTAGCCCCACGACAGAGGCTGTAGCGCTGGGAGTACCACTCACGCAGCTGCTGTGAAGAGGGAGCGCCACCAGGCTCAGCACCCCCAGTCTTGCACCCCCATTCTCAACACCTCCAGGCTCAGCACCCCCAGTCGCAGCACCCCCAGGCTCAGCACCCAAAGTCTCTGCACCCCCAGGCTCAGCACCTCCAGTCTCCATACCCCCAGGCTCAGCACCCACAGTCTCCGCACCCCCAGGCTCAGCACCCCCACTCTCAGTGCCCCCAGACCCAGCACCACCAGGCTCAGCACGCTCAGCACCTCGCGCAGGACCAGAGTCAACAGCTACCTCGACAGGCTCGACTGGGTCTACTTGGGAAACACCTGATGGAGCAGCACCCTGGGGAGGGAGGGGGTCTACCGACGGGACACCTGGGGTGGGGACGAGCAGCGGGAAGGGGGGAGCGGGGCAGTGCGGTAGGGGAAGAGACGGTAAAAGAATACCGACTCGTCAAAGGTGACGTCCTGAGAGGCGAAGACACGGCGCGAGGTGGGGTGGTAAAACTGCCAGCCTGATGTGTCAGGGACAAAGCCAAGGAAGACACAGGGAACGGCACGTGAGGAGAGCTTGGCCGCGGATGTATCGCGGACAAAGGCTCGACATCCCCAGACTCGGAACACCGACGCGTCGCCAACCTCCCCCGTCCAACGCAGGGTAGGCGAGGTCTCCGGAACAGAGACACGCGGCCAGAGGTTGAGCTGATGCGCGGCAAACTGCACTGCAAACGGCCATAGGAAATGGGGGGCAGCCGCATGGATCATGGAGGTACGAGCGACCTCCATGACAAGACCAATGCGGCGCTCAGCAACCCCATTCTGCTGCGGAGAGGCCGGGAGAGTGAACGTCTGGCGGATGCCGTGCTCCGCACAGTAGGCTGCCTCCGCACAGAGGTCAGAGGAAAACTCGCCACCTCTGTCAGAGTACAGACGTAGGACAGGAAAGTCCGACTGGAACCGCTCGCGAAGCTGGAGACGAGCAGCCCGGATCCAGGGGATCAAGACATCAGGGACCTCACCCTTGGTACGCAAGGGGAAGACCGTGGTGTAGCGCGTGTAGTCGTCGACGACCAGCAGAAAGTACCGCTCGTGGCCCTGTCCCCGGACGCGGGCGGGCCCCCACACGTCCAGGTGGAGAGTCTGCAGGGGAGCCTCTGTGGGAGGGAACGAGGAAGAGTGAGGAGCGGCGCGCTGCCGCCCCTCGACACAGGGAAGACAGGGAGGAGCAGGCGAGGGGGGCAAGGGAGGGAGAACTCTGGGAAGCCCAGAGACAAGGTACCTGGAGTGCATGCCGCGAAGGCGCTGCACTGACGGGTGACCAAGGCGGTGGTGACAGAGGACAGTCCTGTGCGACAGGGAGCGACATGAGCAGGGGGCCGATAGGTGACCTAACGCAGACGCAGACGTAGCTACTTGAGGGGACTCAGTGGTAAGTGTGTACAAGTCCGACCCCGGCTGCCGAGTGAAGGTAGCCAAGTGACGACCCGTCCGGGCACACGTGCAGTGCGTCACACGCTCGTAGGCCGGGGTGAACTGGTGAACACCCGCGTCCTGGAGCGCGGAACCCGCCACCAAGTTCATAGAGAACGAGGGGAGGTAGAGGCCCGACATCGTGCCAGACGGGACAGCAAGACAAGGGAGGGCAGTGGTGGAGGTCGCAAGGACCGAACCCCCTGAGGGATCAGCCAGGGAGACAGCAACTGGTCTAGGGAGCTGCTCTAGGGCAGTGCGGTCACGGAAGAAACAGCGAGAAGCACCTGAGTCCAGTGTGAAGGTGTGCAGTGCCTCAGTAGGTGCGGTACCAGCAGACGTAGACGCACGAGCACCTAGGGCAGCAGCCTAACCAGGACCTAGAGCAGCAGACGTGCTAGCACCTAGAGCCGCAGCCGTACTGGTCCCAATGCCTGGGTCGGGCGGTACACTCAGGTAACAGTCACCCTCAACACTAATAGTCAATGCATACATAGCAGCAAGGATAGCATCATAATCAAGAGCAAAGATATCAATCCCCTTCCTAAGCAGATCAGCCCAGCGGGGCAGCTCAGAGGCGCCAGGGAACTGCTCGCGCCAGGCGTCGTCGAGGCGAAAGAAACAGCGCTACGCCGTGTGAAACTTCCCACAAGTCTGGCCAGTGCGGTCACCTGTACGGATGACGTACGGGCAGGTACCTCCACCCCCAGACCCCCCACGCTCAGAGTACTACTCACGGAGCTGCTGGGACGACGTGGGCTCGTTGGGACGCTGCTGCTGCTGTTGCCTCTGGCCGCCGCCGAACCCGCCACGCTGAACTGCTCCACCGCGCCCTCCACCAGCTCCACCGCCACCACCACTGCCACCACCCCCACCTCCACCTCCTCCACCGCCGCCTCCAGCACCCCCTGCTACGCCATTGCCCCCCGCACCACCAGCACCACTCCCACCACTGCCGCCACCGCCGCCGCCCCCTCCACCCCCTCCACCACCACCTCCCCCGCCGCCGCCTCCTCCACCCCGGCCCCCCTTGCCCCTGCCGCCCCTGCGCCTCCCACTGGGAGCGAACGCAGCTCCGACCCCCTCAGCACCAAGGTAGTCGACAATAGCAGCAGATGCAATGAAGGGGAGGAGGGGGGAGGGGGAGCACCCCTCAAAGAAGGGGGTGCGGGGGTCACCACGAGAGGCACCTACAGCTACAATGCTCTTCTCAGTTGCTAGGAGTTCCTTCTCGAGGAGGTCGACAGTGAGGTCAGTGGGGGAGAGGGCGAGAAACTGGTCCCTGACAGTGCGAAGGGAGTCAGGGAGGCGGGTGACAAGGTGGTACAGTGTGAGGTACATCCGGGGGGGGGGGGTTCTTGGCGAGGAAATCGGGGGGGAGTGCGGCACGGTAGCGGAGATCACTAGTACGGAGGTGAGTGATGAGGTCAGCTCCATTGGCAAAGGCAGACAGATCGGGGAAGAGGTAGGGCAGTGAGAGACGGCCTATCGCAGCATTGGCAGGGGAGGAGTAGCGGGCAACTACAGCGTCATTGTCAGAACTAGCAGTAGAAAGTAAGAATGAAGAAAGGAGGCATTGCACTAGCAGCAGTTGGCATACATATAGGAAACCCTAATTGGGTTGTACTCGCTATAGAGTACCCCACTGCAGGCTAGACAATTGTAACATTCTGACACACTCCCATAGCCAAAGTGGGGTGTAATCTTCACAATGAGCAAGCATAGCAGTAGTTCACAATTATGAGCAAAGCTAGTGGTAGTCACAGCAGGCAAGTGAGGAGGAGGAGGGACTGTGAGAGGAGAGAAGATGGGAGACGACGGCTGAAGCTGCAGACACACGGGCAACAGGAGCGACTGGCACAATGGCTACCGGGACAGCGCCCCGGACTACTGGAGTAACTGGCTCACGGGCTACGAGGAGCTACAGGAGCAACGGACCCACGGGCGACAGGCGCAGCAGGCACTCTGGGCTACCAGGACAGCGCCCCGGACTACAGGTGCTGCGGACGACAAGACGGCAGCCTCCTCTCAGCCTCCCCAAACAGTCCCACCCCCCCTGACACACACCCCCTGCTTCACCCCTAGCTCCACTCCCCTTTCACCCCTTAGTACCACTCCGACGGCTCCAACAGATCCACCCCCCTCAGCGGCAGCTGCAGCACTGGGAGACGGAGGAGGGGGAGGAGCAGGGGACGGCACACAGAAACTGCACCCCCATACCCCCCACCCCAAATCCTAATTCAGGAGAACGGGCAGCAGCAGGGGTGGGGCGCCGTCAGAAGCACGGGGGACAGCGGGCAGCTCAGGGAAAGAGGAAACAGGGCGCCCACGGGCCTTGTGCAGCCCGTACAGCCGCGCGCAGGCTGTACGGGCCGCGCGCGGGCCCTACGCAGGCCGCGACGGGCGACGGGGGGCGATGCGCGGGTCCCCGTCGCTCGTCGCAGTGCCTCCCGGGAGCGACGCGCGGAGTGACGGGGCAGAAAGCCGCCGCGCGCCTCGGGGCGCACGGCGGGCAGAAAACCGCCGCGCGCCTCGGGGCGCACGGCGGGCAGAAAACCGCCGCACGCTTCGAGCGCGCGGTGGGATGAAAAATCCGTCGCACGCCACGGGGCGTGCAACACACAGAGTAGCAGTAGCAGCAGAAGCAGTGAGGTGGTGGGCCCACCCACAGGATCGACCTAAGAGGGTCGACCTGCTCTGATAGCATGTCAGAACTAGCAGTAGAAAGTAAGAATGAAGAGAGGCATTGCACTAGCAGCAGTTGGCATACATATAGGAAACCCTAATTGGGTTGTACTCGCTATAGAGTACCCCACTGCAGGCTAGACAATTATAACATTCCTACAGTCATACAGCTCCTTAGCGGTCTTATGCTGGCCGAAGTGCTCGCGCTCATCTAGCGACAGGTGGCTACGAACGGCTAGGCGAGCATGGGCGTCACGAGTCTGCCACTGTGAGCGAGTAGTACTGTCAGCAGTAGCAGCAGGCGCGGGAGCAGCGCCGGACGTGTGGTCATAGAGGGAAACATCGTCCTTGGCAGTGATCTGGAGGTATAGGTGAAGGTCATCAAGCCAGACATCGAACTTAATCGGGCGGCCCTCGGCGTCAAAGGTGAGAGCAGTGGGACTGGCCATAGTGGCAGTAGCAGGAGTAGCAGTAGCAGTAGCAGTAGTAGCAGTGGCAGTAGTAGCAGTAGCAGTAGCAGCAGTAGCAGCAGGTAGGGCGGCGCGGCTCGGTCAGGGCGGCGCGACTCGGGCGGCGCGACTCGAGCCTAGGCTCGGTGCGCGGCGGCGCCTAGGGTGTAGATGGCGCGGGCCTCGGCTGCGTTCTAGCGGCGGCTAAGCGCGAGCTGCAGCAGCCGACGCGCGATCGCCGCGGCGCGCTGGCTGCGACCTGCGGGCGGGCGGCTGTGGGTCGCGTCGGCCTAGGGGCGAGCAGGGCCTACGGGCGACGACCTGCTGGGGCTCGCATGAAAAAATCGGGCCACCCTAGGCGGCGGTTTTCCTACGCACGCTAAAACGGCGGGGCCGCGCTCGGGCTGCTAGCGGGCTGCACACGGGCAGCGTGAGAGGAGAGCGTACGAGGGCGCAGTTGAGGAGAGGCGCACGAGGGCGCTAAAAAAAGGGGCGCACGAGGGCACCTCTAGCGGAACGGTGGGCCCTTAGGTCTAGAACCTAAGCTCTGATACCATGTCAGAATCAAGAAGTGATTGAACTATGAAACATTGGAGTAGAAGTATGAAACCCTAGAGTTGTGTACCCCTTAAAGGCTAACCCACTATAGCCTACACAGCACTAACACATATATAATGTTTGACACAAACGACATGCTCATGACTAAGGTGCAAGCGCTACTGAAGCAGTCGAAACTTCTCCCGACGTACTGGACGTACGCGATGCACCACGTCGTGCGGGTACATAATCACCTATCCACCATCGCCATCACATGGACCTTGTCCCCGCACGTGAAATGTGTCGAAGACAAAAGGCCCCGCCCTCACTTGGCCGAAGTTGGCGAGGCATTTGGAACAAAATGGTGTTCGTTTCGTGGTCATCGACGACTTCGGGGACTTTTATCTGTATGCGTCGAGCCGTTTATCGACGAGATTAATTGGTCGAGGTAGAAGTGTTTCTTCTGCACAATCAAAGTCCTCGTCTAGGAGGAGCTCGTTGACGAGAGTAAAACAGCGTCAAAGACGAGCCTTTCTGACAGACGGAATTGGCAGAATTGATGTTTCGACGGACTGCTGGTCGACAGATTTGAGTTCGACGAGTGTTTCGTCGAGCAGATCGATTCTGGTCGACAAGAATTACTTAGCTCCAAAATTTGCAAAGTGCGCGAATTTCACCCAATAACGGAACAGCAAATTTCGACCAATCAGGTAATTTCGGAAATTGTACTCCCCATGAGAATTCGATTCAGTAAGGAAACTGGACATGAAACACGTTTTTACTAACAGTAAAAACGTGCACAACTATGAACGTAGTAAACCTGAGCAACTACCAACTCAGGTGAAATATGCATGTGCTTGTCGTTTCACCTGCCGTTGCTGACTCGACAGATTCAGGTGCTTGTCAAGGAACGTTTCTACGGGGTTCATTGTCTTTGCTATTTGGTTCTCTTTGCTTGTACCATATTCTTGTTCTATGAACTTTTGCTAATGGAACTATGCTTGAATTCTACCAAGGCAACTAAGTCAACTTTTGAGAATCACTGCCAGAACTCTGACCGTGTGTCCCACGCTAGTCAAGCTCTCCCATAGAATAGTATTCTCCACATGGTGCGGTGAGCGTGGACGGCCCCGCGTTAGAACCTTCACATAGCCGACTTCTGCGTTCATTACCTAAATTGTTACTAGGCCGGCAGCCGTCTTAGTCACCATGGTCGACCCCGTCGTTGAAACGGGCGTATAAGATACCCTGGAGGCGAGAGAGGCTGGTGTTCGGGCACACCACAAGGCTGGCGGGTACTGTCAGAACATATATAGCTTATACATTTGTGTAGGCTGTAGTGGGGTATCCCATAGGGGGTACAACCCAATTAGGGTTAGTACTTGTACCCACTTCATTCATAGTTCATTCATTCTCGTTTCTATTCTCACATGGTATCGAGCATGTTCCCTCGTGGGAACTGTTCTTAGGGCCCACCACAATCGATTTTTTTTTTTCCTGCCCGGAACGCGCCTCGCTTAGGCCTCCTTCGGCCCCTTCGCGTCGCCCCTAGCGACCTCCCTTCCGCCGCCCTTGCTAAGCCGTCGCCGCCCTTAGCGGCCAGTCGCCACCCTACGCGGCCCGTCGCCGCCCTTGCACCGCCCGTCCCGGCCCCGCGTCGCTTTCCAGGCCGGTCGCCGCCCGTGCGCTGCCCGCCCCGGCCCGTCGCCGCCCGTCCCGGCTCGTCGCCGCCCGTGCGCCGCCTGTTCCGGCCCGTCGCCGCCCGTACCGGCCCGTGCGCCGCCTGTCCCGGCCCATCGCCGCCCGGCCCGTCGCCGCCCGGCCCGTCGCCGCCCGTACCGGCCCGTCGCCGCCCTTCGCGGCGTCGCGTGCCGCCCCTACCCGCGGCTCTGCCGCCTTACCTGCGACCCCGCCACCCTACCGTGGCTCCACCGCCTTACCCTACCTGCGGCCCCGCCGCCCTACCCGCGGCCCCGCCACCCTGCCTGCGGCCCTGCCGCCCTAACTGTGGCCTGGCCACCCTATCAGCGGCCCCGCCACCCTACCTGCGGCCCCGCCACCCTACCTGCGGCCCCGCCGCCTTACTCTCGGCCCCGTCACCTGCTGCAGCGCCGCCCGCCACCCGAACCGCCCGAGCTGTCTCACCCGACCGGGCAACCGGCCGCCGCGCCGCCCTGTAGCAGCACAACCGAGCCGCCCAGCGGCTAAGCAGCCGAGCCGCCCAGCACCCGAGCCGCCCTGCACCCGAGCCGCCCAGCAACCGAGCCGCCCAGCAGCCGAGCCGCCCAGCAGCCGAGCCGCCCAGCAGCCGAGCCGCCCAGCAGCCGAGCCGCCGAGAAGCCGAGCTGCTCTACTTCCTGACCGCCCGAGCTGCCCAGTCTGGTGAGCACAGCGCCTCTTTCATTGCACTGCCCTCACCCTACTGTTTGCACTGCTAGTCGTCTGTAGTCATGGCTACCCCTAGTGTCCTCGCTTTTGACGCTGAGGGTCGGGCCATTGACTTTGAGGTCTGGGTAGATGACCTGCAGCTGTTCTTACAGGGCGATAGGGCAGACGGCCTCTCTCTCTTTGACCTCACCTCTGGCGCCTCCCCTGCCCCTGCTGCTGATGCTGACGCTACTGTTCGCTCCAAGTGGGCCACGCGCGACGCTGCTGCACGTCTTGCTGTGCGTCGCCACCTCCCTACCTCCGAGCGTGCGCACTTTAGTCAGTACAAGAGTGCTCAGACCTTGTACGACGCTGTAGTTGCGCGCTACTCCTCCCCTGCCACTGCTGCACTGAGCCGTCTCATGCTACCGTACCTCTTTCCTGACCTTGCTGCCTTTCCCACAGTAGCTGACCTCACTACGCACCTCCGCACTAGTGACACTCGCTACCGCGCTGCACTTCCTGCTGACTTCTGCGCCAAGAACCCCCCTCCCATGTACATCACTCTCTACTACATAGTCACTCGCCTCCCTGACTCCCTTCGTGTAGTCAGGGACCACTTTCTCTCAGTCTGTCCCACCACTCTCACTATTGACCTCCTCGAGAAGGCCCTCCTAGCGATAGAGAAGAGCATAGTCGCTGTAGGAGCCTCTCGAGGTGACCCGTGCACCCCCATCTTTGAGGGGTGTTCCCCCTCCCCCCTTCTGCCCTCTGTTGCCTCTGCTGCTGCGCCCGACCTCCTTGGTCTTGAGTCGGTCGGTGCGGCGTCTGCCCCTAGCGGGAGACGCCGCCCTGGCAAGGGCAAGGGGGGCAGGGGCGCTGGAGGAGCGAGCGGGGGCGGTGGAGGTGGAGGTGGCGGCGGTGGGGGGAGTGGGGCTGGCGGTGAGAGTGGAGGTGGGAGTGGAGGGGTCGGTGGCGGCAGTGGAGGCGGAGGAGGCGGAGGTGGCGGCGGTGGAGGAGGCGGCGGAGGCGGCGGCAGTAGCGGAGGCGGCGAGGGTGGCGGCGGAGCTGGACGTGGGTCTTCGCAGAGGAGTGGCTCCGGTAGTGGCTCGCGCCAGCAGCAGCAGCGCGGTCGGGAGACCCTGTCCCCTCAGCAGCTCCATGAGTGGTACACTTCACGCCAGCGGGGTGGGGGTTTTGGTCCGTGCACCTACGTCCTGCGCACCGGTGACCGTGCGGGTGAGCAGTGTGGGGGTGCATCACCAGTTCCCGGAGGCCTCAGAGATCCCTCGCTGGGGCGAGCTGTCTAGGGCGGGTGTTGCCATCTATGATCTTGACTTTGAAGCTATTCTCTCTGCCATGTATGCTGTGTCTATTAGTGATGAGGGTGACTGTTAACGGTGTTTCACGCCCGATCCGGGCATTGAGACTGCTGCTCTAGGTACTGGTGAGGCGGCTGCCCTAGGTGCTTGGGACGCTGCTGCTCTAGGTGCTAGTGTGTCTGCGTCCTCAGGTACTGGTGAGTCTGCGCTCTCAGGTACTACGTCGGCTTCGGCCTCCCTCACCTTCACCCTTGATTCTGGGGTGTCTCGCTCCTTCTTTCGGGACCGCACCACACTCACGCCGCTTAGTCGGCCGGTTGCGGTGTCTCTGGCTGACCCCTCTGGGAGTCCTGTCCTATCTCGCTTCTCCACAGTCCTCCCGTGTCCGACGGCTCCCTCTGGCACCCTGTCTGGTCTCTACCTCCCCTCGTTCTCTACGAACCTGGTGAGTGGTGCTGACCTACAGGATGCCGGTGTACACCAGTTCACTCCTGCGCGTCAGCGGGTGACGCACTGCACAGAGGCTAGCACAGGCCGACACCTGGCTACGTTTACCCGTCAGCCAGGGTCGAGCTTGTACACACGGACCACTGCGTCTCCTCCCGCTGCTGAGTCTGGTAGGGTCGCTGCGTCAGGTCAGGTGTTTGCTGCAGCGTCCAGGTCTGGTCCTGAGTCTGCCCCCTGTTCGTGTCGTCTCCTGTCTCACGAGACTCTCCTCTGGCACCACCGCCTTGGTCACCCCTCTCTGCTTCGGCTCAGAGGCATGGCCTCCCGTCTTCTTGTGTCTGGTCTCCCCCGGTCCCTCCCTCCCCTTCCTCAGGGCCCTGGCCCTACTTGTGTCCCCTGTGTCGAGGGGCGCTAGCGTGCTGCCCCTCACTCCTCCCAATTTCCTCCGACAGAGGCCCCGTTGCAGACGCTTCACATGGACGTGTGGGGCCCAGCCCGCGTTTGTGGGCAGGGTCACGAGCGCTACTTCCTGCTTGTTGTTGACGACTACTCGCATTACACCGCAGTCTTCCCCTTGCGCAGCAAAGGTGATGTCACTGAGGTGCTGATCGACTGGATCCGCGCAGCTCGTCTCCAGCTCAGGCAGAGCTTTGGCTCGGACTTTCCTGTTCTGCGTCTGCACTCGGACAGAGGCAGAGAGTTCTCCTCTGGCCTTCTGCGAGCCTACTGTCGTGCACGAGGCATCCGTCAGACCTTCACGCTTCCGGACTCTCCCCAGCAAAATGGGATTGCTGAGCGCCGCATAGGCATGGTCATGGACGTCGCTCGTACGTCTATGATGCATGCGGCTGCCCCCCATTTTCTGTGGCCGTTTGCGGTGAGGTACGCGGCGCATCAGATCAACCTTCACCCCAGGGTCTCCAGGCCGGAGACCTCCCCAGCCTTGCTGTGGATGGCGAAGGTTGGTGATGCGTCGGCGTTCCGGGTCTGGGGATCTCGGGCGTTTGTCCGCGACTTGTCTGCGGACAAGTTGTCCTCTCTTGCTGCTCCGTGCTTCTTCCTGGGGTTAACCCCTGACGCGCCTGGGTGGCTGTTCTACCACCCCACCTCTCGCCGTGTTCTGTCCTCCCAGGACGTCACGTTCGACGAGTCGGTCCCCTACTACCGCCTCTTCCCCTACCGCACTCCGTCCCTCCCTCTGCCCCTGCTCTTCCTTGTACCAGGTCCCCCCCCGGTTGACCCCCTCCCCCCTCAGGGTCCGTCCCCTTCAGGTGTGTCCCAGGTAGACGCGGTCGAGCCTGTCGAGGTCACTGGTGACTCTAGTGCTGCTGGAGGTGCTGATCCTGGGGGTGTTGGGCCTGGGGGTGCGGAGCCTGGGGGTGCTGAGTCTGGGGGTGCTACGCCTGGGGGTGCTGAGCATGGGGGTGCTGAGCCTGGGGTTGCTGAGCCTGGGGGTGATGAGTCCGGGGGTGCTACGCCTGGGGGTGCTGAGCCGGGAGGTGCTACGCCTAGAGGTTCTCCGTGTGCTTCGTCTCTCCGGGAGCCACTCTCTCTACAGGAGCTGCGCGAGTGGTTTGCCCGGCGCAGGAGGCGTGCTACTGGGGCTGGAGGTTCTTTGACTACTGAGGGTGCTGCTGTTGCGGGTCCCGAAGGTGCTCGTACTGGGAGTACTGGAGCTGCTGGGCCTGCGGGTGCGCCTGGAGCTGGTGCTCCTGAGGGTGTTGGAGCTGAGTCTACTGGTGGCGGTCCTGCTGCGGTTACTCCTGGTGCTGCTGGAGGTGCTGCTCGAGCGAGTACTCCTGCTAGGGGTACTGGTGCTGTCCCTGCTGCTTCTGGCGTCGCCACGCGGCCTCGACCGTACTTCGTTCCACTCCTGCAGCAGGTTCTTGGTCTTCCACCTTCTACTGGTCCTCCTCCTCCGTTAGAGGGTCCACAGCCTGTCCCGTCACAGTCACAGTTACAGCCTACCTCCTTTTTGCCTGCTCCTTCTCCCTATGCGGGTCCTAATGGAGGTCTTACTGAGCGTCGTGAGCCTGCGTCTCGCCCTACGTTGCCTGTCTCTCCTGCTCGCGCTAGTGGTCGTGGTTCGCGTCCGCGTCCTCCTCCTGTCCCTGGCACGCACCGGATGTCTCTGCGTACGTCTACTGCTCCTCTGCATGCCCCTTTGCCTTCTCCTCTTGAGTCCTCTCTTCCTGCTCTTGCCGACCCGGAGTCGGACTCTCTTCGTGCTGCCAGCTCTACTGTCACGTGTCTCCTTGCTACTGACGTCACTGACCCTTCTTTCGAGTCCATTGCTGCGTCTGCCCTAGTTGCTGAGCTCGTCTACTTTGCTGCTCGCTGTCGCCTAGACTACGCTGCTAGTCTTGTCGCTGAGTCTGAGTCAGTCTGTCCTCCGTCCGTCGGGGGTGATTGTGCCCTTGGCACGGACGTCCTTGAGGACACGCAGGAGGAGTTCCAGTGTCTGGCAAGTTCTTCACCTCATCTCGTGTCCGTACTGCTTACCCCTGAGGGAGACCCGGATGCACTTGACATCCCGACTCCGCGCTCTTACGCGGAGGCGATAGAGGGTCCCTACTCCTCTCAGTGGCAGGCAGCTATGGATGCAAAGATGGCTTCCTGGAAGTCCACAAGCACCTACGTTGACGCTTTTCCCCCTCCTGGGGTGAACATCGTCAGTGGCATGTGGATCTTCAGGGTGAAGCGGCCGCCGGGTTCTCCGCCTGTCTTCAAGGCGCGTTACGTGGCTCGTGGCTTCAGTCAGCGGCAGGGAGTTGACTACTTTCAGACCTTCTCCCCCACCCCAAAGATGATAACTCTTCGGGTACTGCTGCACGTTGCTGCTCACCGTGACTACGAGCTGCACTCTCTCGACTTCAGCACAGCTTTCTTGCAGGGCAGCCTGCACGAGGAGATCTGGCTGCGCCGCTCACATGGCTTCACTGGGTCTTTCCCTCATGGTACCCATTGGAGTCTCCGGCGTCCAGTCTACGGTCTCCGCTAGGCGCCACGTAAGTGGCACGACACACTGAGGATTACGCTTGCGGCTCTTGGGTTTGCTCCTTCTACTGCTGACCCGTCGCTGTTTCTGCGCACCGACACCTCTCTGCCGCCGTTCTACATCCTCGTGTACGTCGAGGACTTGGTCTTTGTCACAGCTGACACTGCTGGACTCGCCTACGTGAAGTCCGAGCTGCACAAGAGACACACGTGCACTTACCTGGGTGAACTGCGCAGCTAGCTTGGCTTGCAAATCACCCGGGACAGAGCACGCCGCACCATTACCCTGTCTCAGTCACACATGGTGCAGCAGGTCCTTCAGCGCTTCGGCTTCATGTACTCCTCGCCTCAGGCCACTCCTCTGCCTACTCGCCACTCACTCTCAGCTCTGCCTTCGGACGAGTCCGTAGAGTCGAGTGGCCCGTATCCAGAGCTTGTTGGCTGCCTCATGTACCTGATGACCTGCACACGACCCGACCTTGCATACCCTCTTAGCATTCTTGCACGCTATGTTGCTCCTGGGAGACACCGACCACAGCACATGGCTGCAGCGAAGAGGGTGTTGCGCTACTTGTGCAGTACGTCGGGCATGGGGCTAGTGCTTGGAGGGCGGAGTCCAGTGGTCCTCAGTGGGCACGCGGACGCTTCTTGGGCTGACGACCAGGCTACGCAGCGGTCGTCACAGGGTTACACCTTCAGTCTTGGTTCCGGCTCTATTTCGTGGCGGGCTACTCGCTCGTCTTCTGTTCTCGGCTCCAGTTGTGAGGGTGAGATCTACGCCGGGGCCGTGGCTGCACAGGAGCTTCGCTGGCTCACCTACTTGCTGACCGACCTTGGAGAGCCGCCTCGTTCTCCTCCAGTCCTGTACGTAGACAACAAGGCCATGCTGGCCTTGTGTCGAGAGTAGCGACTGGAGCACAGAATAAAGCACATTGCTCTCCGCTACTTCCTTGCTCGTGAGCTATAGCAGCGTGGACAGTTGCGGCTTGCGTACGTGGCCTCTGAGGCCAACACTGCTGATGTCTTCACCAAGGCACTTGCGCCTTGTGATCATCAGGGCTTTTGCACTCAGCTGGGTCTTGTGCCTGTCTTGCCTCACTTGCTCTCCTCTTGACCTTGCTTGTACTGTCACATATTTATAGATACCTGCTCTTGCTTGTCTAGCTTTATATATATGTGTGTTCTCTTGCATGTGAACTTGCCTTGTGGCCTTGACCTTGTGTTCGGACTGTGTGGTGACTTTGTGATCCACCCTGAGCTTGCCTTGCTTTGCTTGCTAGTCTTGTGACCCCTTGTTCTCCCCCACTTTGCCTATGGGGGTGTGTCAGAACATATATAGCTTATACATTTGTGTAGGTTGTAGTGGGGTATCCCATAGGGGGTACAACCCAATCAGGGTTAGTACTTGTACCCACTTCATTCATAGTTCATTCATTCTCGTTTCTATTCTCACAGGTACGACGAGGCGGACTTGGAGATTTTGCTCCTTGGAACTCGTGCGCAGTGGGCACGTGAGCATCCTCCTCTCCGTGCAGAAGCGGATGGCGCGTTCGCCTCCCCCCGACCCGTGCAGAACGAAGGCGATGGCTGAAATGTTTTTGGCGGTGGAAGCACGAGGGTTCGTGGAGTGATTTGGCCCGCCGATGTCAGTGTTGGCGGAGTGCAGGCACAAGTGCTGCAATCATCTGCGACTAGAGGCAGCTCGAATGGCAACATCGGTCCTCTGCGGAGTGGAGCTACACCGGCTTCTGCGACTCATGCGTCAGCTGGTCGAAACGGAGGCATCGCGCCGGCATACGGATATTTTTAATTTTCTTAGAACAAGATCGCTGTGCCGAAGCCGCTTGAAGTTCGACACGACTTGATCACGTGGATTGAATCCATTGAGCCTCAGCTGGAGATTGCCGGATTAAAGAAGTTCGTCGACGGCAATGTTGCGACGCCGGACGCAGACGACTTTGAACTCTGGACGGAATTTCGCGCTGCTCATCTACTGACCTTCATGGTTATTTCGAGGTGTTGTTCGCCTCTGGCGCAGGTCGCATTGAAGTCGTGCAGACAACGGGTGGATGCTGGCTTCCAAGCGTGGCAGTACATCATGCACACCTACAAAGCGACCGACGACCTCTACATCAGTCAGCTGGAGAAGAAGTTGACCAACATTCGAATATGGGAGCAGGAATCGGCGACCGAGTACTGCAATCGAGCGCGGCGAGTCTTGGGTGATCTACGGATGGCCGGCGTCGACTACTCGGTGGCGTCTTATGTCACTCATGTGATCAGTGGCCTCCCCTCGGGCTACAATCTGATGCGCCGGATGCTGGCAATTCCCGGCACGCGCGAGACTCTGAACGAGGATTCGCTTTCGAGCTACATCATCCAGGACGAATTCATGCAGGAGTCTGAGCGACCTGCAAAACTGCTTCCGCAGACCAACTACGTCGCCCCGGCAAAGCAAGGACGCCAACAGGGGCAGCGTGGGAAGTCTGCTGGAGGCGGTGGTGGGAAGTCGTCGAACGCGAAATCGAGAGAGAGCGTCGACAGCGAGAAGTCGGCGAAAGGTGGAGATCGCGCAAGCAGTGGCTCGCGTCGAGAAAGACGCCGTTGCTACATCTGCGATGCTCCCGACCACCTACTGCCCTGACCGAGACGAGTCTGACGACGACCGAAATGCCAATCGCAGAAAGTCTGATGGTGGCCGTCGTCGTCGAGACAACCAGCCGCGCAAGGAGAAGCAGCCGTCGAAGCCGTCTTTGACGAAGGATGCGGACTCCTCTGGCGGCAATGCTCGTGGCAAGGAGGCTTCGTGCTCGATGGTCAGCGTGGTAGAGCTGACGATCTCGCTGGCGCTGGAGGCTGGCGAAGACTTCAAGGCGGTCGCCGCTGCTGTGCAGGCCAATCCGACTGTTGTGCTGCTCGACAGCGGCTGCTCCCACCATTTGATGGGGACGAACGAGGCCTTCGTCGACATGCAGCCGAGCGGAGATGTTCGCCACGTGCGTGGCTTCAACGGAGCACTTCAGAGCGTCGAAGGCAGAGGCACCGTTGCTCTGAAAGGGGAGGCCGGGAAGCAGGTCCTCGTCCCCGACGTACTCTACGTTCCGGGTGTGCACGCGAACCTACTGTCTGCTGGCCAGCTCAAGGAGAACGGTGTGAAGCTGCAGGACGAAGGCGGGGAGATGCTGCTAGTGTCTTCTGTCGGCGACGTCCTTGGTCGAGCACGCTACTCCGGCAGAATTCTCTGCACTAACCTGCGCCCCTACTCGACGAAGTCTCCGACGATTTCGACGGAGGTTGTGGCTCTGCGGACGATCGCGTGTGCGACGCAGTTGACCCCGGACATGCAGCACGCACGGCTTGCGCACGTCGGCGTCGACACGATCAAGAGCTCGGCGAAGCATGAGGTCGCTCTCAAAATCCCAACCACTAGACCATTGGGATAAAAGGGCTTGTTTAAGTAGCAGGTCAGTGCGCCCATAACCCCCCAGGCAACCGTGCTTGTAACCCTTCCCTAGGATCAATCGGGGATCACCAGGGAACCTCTGACACCCCCCCGCACTGGGATGCCCGAACTGCATACATCGGGATTCGAACCCAAGACCTTCGCTCTGATACCATCTCAGAATACCTACCTAACTACGCCCTAGGGCGCTTCGTTTTTCACGGCCCCCTAAGGCCCCGCGACCCGCGACCCGCCCCTTAGCGACTCGCGCGCCGCCCCCTAAGGCCCCGTCGGCCCACGCGCTCGCCCCTTACGGCCCCGCGCTCACCTCCCTAGAGGCCCCCGTCGGCCCCGCGCTCGCCCTTAGCGGCCCCTTACGGCCCCGCGCTCGCCCCTAGAGGCCCCGAACGGCCCCGCGCTCGCCCTTAGCGGCCCCTTACGGCCCCGCGCTCGCCCCTAGAGGCCCCGAACGGCCCCGCGCTCGCCCTTAGCGGCCCCTTACTGCCCCGCGCTCGCCCCTAGAGGCCCCGATTGGCCCCGCGCTCGCCCTTATCGGCCCCTTACGGCCCCGCGCTCGCCCCTAGAGGCCCCGATCGGCCCTGCGCTTGCCCGTAGAGGCCCCAAACGCCCCCCCCCCCCCCCGAGAACGAGCCGCCCGACCCGAGCAGCCCAAACCGAGCCGCCCAGCCCGAACCGAGCCGCCCAAACCGAGCCGCCCAGCCCAAACCGAGCCGCGCCGCCCGAACCTAGCCGCGCCGCCCTTCCCGAGCCGCGCCGCCCTACCTGAACCGAGCCGCCCTACGTGAGTCGCACTGCCTACTGTTTTTGGGGTACCCCTACTGCTATTACTCCCACTACTGCTATGGCTAGCCCTCATGTGCTAGCTTTCGATGCTGAGGGCCGCCCAGTGAAGTTCGAAACCTGGCTAGATGACCTAAACCTCTTCCTACAGCTCACTGCGAAGGAGGACATCTCACTGTACGATCACGCCCTAGGCCATGCTACTGCTCCTGCTGCTACTGCTGGCAGCACTGCGCGCTCACAGTGGCAGACTCGTGACGCCCACGCTGGCTTCGCTATTCGCAACTCCCTGTCGATAGATGAGCGCGAGCACTTTGAGCAACACAAGACTGCACAGGCACTGTACACTGCTGTCGTTGCCCGCTACTCCTCACCTGCCTCTGCCGCACTAGGCCGTCTCTCTCTTCCCTACCTGTTCCCCGACTTAGCCTCTTTCCACACACTCGCTGACCTCATTACGCACCTCCGCACTAGTGAGGCTCGCTTCTGCGCCGCCATGCCTGATGAGTTCCTTGCCAAGAACCCACCCCCACTCTGGCTCACTCTCTACCACCTAGTGACCCGCCTCCCTGACACTCTACGCGCAGTCAGGGACCACTTCCTAGCTCGCTGCCCCACTGAGCTCACCATTGCCCTCCTCGAAAAGGAACTCCTTGAAGTTGAGGCTAGCATAGTCGCTGTAGGTGCCTCTCGTGGCGACCCCCGTACCCCGTTCTTTGAGGGGTGTTCTCCTTCCCCCCTTCTTCCCTCCGTCGCCTCTGCTGCTACTGTCGACCTCCTTGGTGATGAGAAGGTCGGGACTGCGTCTGCTTTGAGCGGGCGCCGCAGCGGCAAGGGCAAAGGGGGCAAGGGCGGTGGCGGTGACAGCAGGGGAGGCGGTGGGGGTGGTGGCGCGACTGGAGGGGCTAGTGGCAGCGGTGGGGGTGGTGGCGGCAGCGGCGGGGGAGGTGGCAGGGGCGGAGGCGATGGTGGGGGTGGCGGTGGACGCGGCGGCGGCAGGGGTTCGGGTGGTCGAGGAGGTGGCGGCGGCGGTGGTGGTCGTGGAGGCGCTGGCGGTGGCCAGGGCCAGCAGCACACTCCGTCGCCCCAGGAGGTCCGTGAGTGGTACTCTCAGCACGGGGGGGGGGGGGGGGGGGGGGGGGGGGGTGGCTTTGGCTGCACGTACGTCATTCGCACTGGTGACCGCACTGGTCAGCTGTGTGGGGGACCGCACGCCACACAGCGCTGCTTTGCTCGTCTCAACAACGCTTGGCGTGTTCAGTTCCCTCAGGCCACAGAGCTGCCCCGCTGGGTTGATCTCCTGAAGAAGGGGATTGATATCTATGCTCTAGACTTTGATGCTATTCTATCTGCTAAGTATGTGATGTCTACTAGTGGAGAGGGTGCTGAGTACCTGTGTGTGCCACCCGACCCGGGCATTAGGACTAGTGCGTCTGCCGCTCCAGGTACTCGCGTGTTGGCTACCCCAGGTGCTGGTGAGGCAGCTGCTCTAGGTGCTTGTGCGTCTGCCCCCCCTGGTACTGAGTCGACGGCAGCACTGCACACCTTCACACGGGACTCAGGTGCTTCTCGCTGCTTCTTTCGTGACCGCACTGCCCTTCAGCCGCTTGCTCGGCCAGTTGCTGTCTCCCTCGCTGACCCCTCTGGGGGTCCGGTCATTGCGACCTCTTCCACTGTCCTTCCCTGTCCTGCGATCTCGTCGGGCCCACTGTCAGGTCTCCACCTCCCCTCGTTCTCTACGAACTTGGTGGCAGGTAGTGCACTCCAGGACGGGGGTGTTCACCAGTTCACCCCTGCCTACGAGCACGTGACACACTGCACGTGTGCTCGTACAGGCTGCCACTTGGCTATCTTCACTAGGCAGCCGGGGTCGGACCTGTACACACTGACCACTGAGTCCCCTCAGATCCCTGCGTCTGCGTCTGCGTCCGCGTCACGTCAGTTGACTGCCCCCTGCTTGTGTCGCTCTCTTGCGCACGAGACTGTCCTCTGGCACCACCGACTTGGCCACCCGTCTGTGCAGCGCCTGCGTGCTATGCACTCCCGGTACCAGGTCTTTGGTCTTCCCAGAGTCCTCCCTCCCCTCCCACCCTCGCCTGCTCCTCCCTGTCTTCCCTGCATCGAGGGGCGGCAGCGCGCTGCTCCTCACTCCTCCTCGTTTCCCCCGACGACTTCTCCCTTGCAAACGCTCCACATGGACGTGTGGGGCCCAGCCCGCGTCCGTGGTCAGGGTCAGGAGAGGTACTTCCTGATAGTTGTTGCCGACTACTCGCGCTACACCACGGTCTTCCCCTTGCGCACCAAGGGTGAGGTCCCTGATGTCTTGATCCCTTGGATCCGCAGAGCCCGTCTTTAGCTCAGCGAGCGTTTCCACTCGGACTTTCCTGTCCTGCGCTTGCACTCTGACAGAGGTGGTGAGTTCTCCTCCGACCTCTTGGCAGCCTACTGTGCTGAGCACGGCATTGAGCAGTCGTTCACGCTTCCGGCCTCTCCACAGCAGAATGGGATTGCAGAGCGCCGCATTGGCCTGGTCATGGAGGTCGCCCGTACCTCCTTGATCCATGCAGCTGCCCCCCACTTTCTATGGCCGTTTGCGGTCCGGTACGCTGCGCATCAGCTCAACCTCTGGCCCCGTGTCTCCTTGCCGGAGACCTCGCCCACACTGCTGTGGACGGGGGAGGTTGGCGATGCGTCACGTTTCCGGGTCTGGGGATCTCGAGCATTTGTCCGTGATACGTCTGCGGACAAGCTCTCCTCCCGTGCTGTTCCCTGCGTCTTCCTCGGCTTTGTCCCGGACGTGTCTTGTTGGCAGTTTTACCACGCCACCTCGCGCCGAGTCTTGCCCTCCCAGGACATCACTTTTGACGAGTCCGTCCCCTACTACCGCCTCTTCCCCTACCGCACTGCCCCGCTCCCCCCCCCCCGCCTCTCTTCCTCACGCCAGGTGCTGCTGTCGTAGACCCCCTCCCCCCTCAGGGTGCCGCTCCCTCAGGTGTGTCTCAGGTAGACCCGGTTGAGCCTGTTGAGGTAGCTGTCGACTCTCGTCCTGCTGTGGGTGCGGAGCCTGGGGGTGCTGAGCCTGGGGGTGCGGAGCCTGGGGGTGCAGAGCCTGGGGGTGCGGAGCATGGGGGTGCGGAGCCTGGGGGTGCTGAGCCTTGGGGTGCGGAGCCTGGGGGTGCTGAGCCTAGGAGTACTGAGCGTGGGGGTGCTAAGCCACAGAGTCCGGAGTCTGGGGGTTCTAAGTCTAGAGGTCCTGAGTCTGAGGGTCCTACACCTGGCGGAGCCTTCTCCTCGGAGCAGCTGCGTGAGTGGTACTTCTAGTAGTGCAGCCTGGGGAGAGGTACCTCTGGAGCCAGGCGTACTACTGGAACTGGTGCTAGTGCTTCTCCTCCTAGCCGGGAGCTACCCTCCTGTGAGCGGATCCGTGAGTCGTAAGAGCGGTGCTGCACTCTTCGGAGTAACGCGCCTGGTGTCGCGGACCCCGCTGCTGCTGCTGGTGCGGACCCGGGCGTTGGCGCTACGGCTGGTTCTGCGGACCCGGGCGCTGGTGCTGCTGCTGGTGCTGAGGACCCGGGCGTTGGAGCTGCTGCTGGTACTGAGGACCCGGGCGTTGGAGCTGCTGCTAATGCTAAGGACCCCGGAGCTGGTGCTGCTGCTGGTGCTGTAGAGTCGGGCGTTGAAGCTGCTGCTGGTCCCGAGGACCCTGGCGCTAGTGTCTCTGCTGGTTCTAGAGTCACTGCACGGTAGCGGCCGTACTTCGTTCTGCTCCTTCAGCAGGTTCTTGGTCTCCCGCCTTCTATCCGTCCTCCTCCTCCCTTAGAGTGTCCACAGCCTGTCCAATCACAGTTACAGTTACAGCAGGCCTCCCCACTGCCTGCTCCTTCTCCCTACACTGGTCCTACTGGAGGTCTAGCTGAGCGTCGTGAGCCTGCGTCTCGCCCTACGTCGCGTGTCCGTACTGCTCGCACTAGTGGTTGCGGTTCGCGTCAGCGTCCTCCTCCTGTCCCTGGCACGCACCAGATGAGTCTGTAGAGTCGAGTGGCCCGTACCCAGAGCTTGTTGGCTGCCTCATGTACCTAATGACCTGCACTCGACCTGACCTTGCATACCCTCTTAGCATTCTCGCACGCTATGTTGCTCCTGGGAGACACCGACCACAGCACATGGCTGCAGCGAAGAGGGTGTTGCGCTACTTGTGCAGTACGTCGGGCATGGGGCTAGTGCTTGGAGGGCGGAGTCCAGTGGTCCTCACTGGTCACGTAGACGCTTCTTGGGCTGACGACCAGGCTACGCAGCGGTCGTCACAGGGTTACACCTTCAGCCTTGGTTCCGGCTCTGTTTCGTGGCGGGCTACTCGCTCGTCTTCTGTTCTCGGCTCCAGTTGTGAGGCTGAGATCTACATAGGGGCCATGGCTGCTCAGGAGCTTCGCTGGGTCACCTACCTCCTGACCGACCTTGGAGTGCCGCCTCGTTCTCCTCCAGTCCTGTACGTAGACAACAAGGCCATGCTGGCCTTGTGTCGAGAGCAGAGATTGGAGCAGAGAACAAAGCACATTGCTCTCCGCTACTTCCTTGCTCGTGAGCTACAGCAGCGTGGTCAGTTGCGGCTTGCGTACGTGGCCTCTGAGGCCAACACTGCTGATGTCTTCACCAAGGCACTTGCGCCTTGTGATCATCAGCGCTTCTGCACCCAGCTGGGTCTTGTACCTGTCTTGCCTCACTTGCTCACCTCTTGACCTTGCTTGTACTGTTACATATATATATATATACCTGCTCTTGCTTGTCTAGCCTTATATATATATGTACTCCTGCATGTGAACTGGCCTTGTGGCCTTGAACTTGTGCTCGGAATGTGTGGTGACTTTGTGATCCACCCTGAGCTTGCTTTGCTTTGCTTTACTTGACTGGTCTTGTGACCCCTAGTTCTCCCCCACTTCGCCTATAGGGGTGTGTCAAACTTTATATATGCTGTGCTTGTTTAGGCTACAGTGGGTTAGCCTATAAGGGGTACACAATTCTAGGGTTAGGTACTTGTACTGATTTCACTGTTAGTTCAATCATTTCTGTTCGTTCATTTCAACACCATAACCCCCCAGGCAACCGTGCCTATAACCCTTCCCTAGGATCAATCGGGGATCACCAGTGGACCTCTGACAGTCGCTGCGGTCTGGACATCAAGAAGTCGACTGCAGCTGATCTGCCGTGTGCCTCCTGCTCGGCGGCGAACTTGCACGGCACACCTTCCCCGACCAAGGATCAGACACCGAGAATGCGCTTGATGTGGTGCACGTCGATCTCTGCAGGCCATTTCGAGTGGCCGCCAACGACGGTAGTCTCTACTTTCTTCTGCTGAAGGACAGGAAAGCTCGCTATGTGTGGGTGCGGCCGGTTGCAAAGTGGTGGAGCGGCAGACGTCAAAGACGGTGAAGAAGTTGCGTTCTGACCGCGGAGGGGAGTTCCTCGGTCGCGCCTTCACCGACCTCGTCGAGGACAAGGGAATCCTCCACAATCTGACGTACCCCTACTCTCCGCAGCAGAATGGGATGGCTGAGCAAGAGATGCGCACGGTGGTCGAGGCCGTGCGTACGATGCTTCTGCACATGGGCGTGAAGCATCAATGGTGGCACCTCGCTCTGCGCCAAGTCGTCTAGGTGCGCAACTGCCTCGAGCGGGCTTCTCTGCCAAGGGGGATGACACCGCACGGGCTGCTGTTTGGGAAGAAGCCGGATTTGACGCTGGCGCACGTGTGGGGCTGCATGGTGCAGTTCCTGGTCCCCGAGCAGCAACGCGGCGGGAAGTTGGCACCGAAGGCCCGTTGGGGTCTGCCCCGCCGCCGAATTCCTCTTCGGAGATGCCTCCTCTGCTCGCCGTCGTCGACGAGCTTGATGACGAGGACGTAGAGGAGGTCCCGCTCCCTCCTCTTGTTGTGCCCTCGTCGGCCACCGGCGATGAGGGGAGACTTGGTGCGTCGCGTGCAGCACCGACCGGCTGCATCGCCGGTGGCCGACGTGACGCCGAGAAAGTTAGCGACGGGAAGAGGCAAACGACCGGGGAGCTGTCTGCGTCGAAGAAGACTGTAGAGAAGCCGTGGGTAGAGGCGCTGTCACAGGATCGAATTCTCAATCTTAACCTATCACTAAAACTGAATAAAAGGCGTTTTTATACTTGGGAAATACAAGGATAAACGAGATAAAACGAACCTTCGGGAACACGCCCTTCCCGATACTACAATCACAAGTGTGCACAAGCACGCAAGGCTATTGGCACTTGGGATTACGCCCAGATTACACCGTATACACCACTGTCAACGCTGTCAGTGCCGTATAATAGATATGTCGGTGGGAAAAGCAGGAAATAAGAGAAATAAATAGAAGGCTCTAGAAAATAGAAAAGTAGGCCGATTGAGATGAGATAAAGGCCAACAAAAAGAGGAGAAAAGGGAGAATATGATAACGGAAAAATATAATACTGAGAAATATTATAACGGGGACGTCTTCTCACACTTCCCCCCCTCAAAGCTGGGTGGTAGAAGCAACACCCTACTTGACAAGGTAATCCTGGAGAGGACGACGGGCGTTATGTGAGAAGAAACGAGGAATAAAATGAGTAAGGGAAAGTTGGGTACAAGTACAAACCCTAGAAATGTGTACCCCATATGAGCTACCCCACTATAGCCTACATCAGCTAAGTCATATAAATATAACACACCCCAATAGGCAAAGTGGGGGAGAACAAGGGGTCACAAGACCAGTCAAGCAAAGCAAAGCAAGCTCAAGGTGGATCACAACGTCACCACACATTCTGAGCACAAGTTCAAGGCCACAAGGCCAGTTCACATGCAAGATTACATATATATAACGCTAAACAAGCAAGAGAAGGTATATACATATATGTAACAGTACAGACAAGGTCAAGCAGTCAGCAAGTGAGGCAAGGTAGGTACAAGACCTAACAGAGAACAGAAGCGCTGATGATCACAAGGCGCGAGTGCCTTGGTGAAGATATAAGCAGTGTTGGCCTCAGAGGCCACGTAAGCAAGACGCGGGTAGACTGCCACGAAACAGAGCCGGAACCAAGGCTGAAGGTGTAACCCTGTGACGACCGCTGCGTAGCCTGGTCATCAGCCCAAGAAGCGTCTACGTGACCAGTGAGGACCACTGGACTCCGCCCTCCAAGCACTAGCCCCATGCCCGACGTACTGCACAAGTAGCGCAACACCCTCTTCGCTGCAGCCATGTGCTCTGGTCGGTGTCTCCCAGGAGCAACATAGCCTGCCAGAATGCTAAGAGGGTATGCAAGGTCAGGTCAAGTGCAGGTCATTAGGTACATGAGGCAGCCAACAAGCTCTGGGTACGGGCCACTCGACTCTACGGACTCATCCGTAGGCAGAGCTGAGAGCGAGTGGCGAGTAGACAGAGGAGTGGCCTGAGGCGAGGAGTACGTGAAGCCGAAGCGCTGAAGGACCTGCTGCACCATGTGTGACTGAGTTAGGGTAATGGTGCGCTGTGCTGTGTCCCGGGTGATCTGCAAGCCAAGGTAGCTGCGCAGTTCACCTAGGTCTGTGCACGTGTGTCTCTTCTGCAGCTCGGACTTCACGTAGGCGAGTCTAGCAGTGTCAGCTATGGCAAAGACCAAGTCGTCGACGTACACGAGGATGTAGAACGGCGGCAAAGAAGTGTCGGTGCGCAGAAACAACGACGCGTCGGCAGTAGAAGGAGCAAACCCAAGAGCCGCAAGTGTAGTCCTCAGTGTGTTGTGCCACTCACGAGGTGCCTGGCAGAGACCGTAGACTGGCCGCCGGAGGCTCCACTGGGTGCCAGGAGGAAAAGACCCAGTGAAGCCAGGTGGGCGGCGCAGCCAGATCTCCTCGTGCAGGCTGCCCTGCAAGAAAGCTGTGCTGAAGTCAAGGGAGTGAAGCTATGTGCAGCAGTACCCGAAGAGTGGTCATCTTCGGGGTGGGAGAGAAGGTGTGAAAGTAGTCAACTCCCTACCGCTGACTGAAGCCACGAGCCACGTAACGCGCCTTGAAGACAGGCGGAGAGCCCGACGACCACTTCACACTGAAAATCCACATGCCACTGACGATGTTCGCCCGAGCCGGGGGAACCTCGTCAACGTAGGTGCCTGTGGACTTCCATGAAGCCATCTCTGCATCCATGGCTGCCAACCACTGAGAGGAGTAGGGACCCTCGATCGCCTCCGCGTAAGAGCGCGGAGTCGGGATGTCTAGTGCATCCGGGTCTCCTTCGGAGGCAAGTAGCATGGACACGAGATGGGGTGAATCAGCTGCAAGACACTGGATCTCCTCCTGCCTGTCCTCAAGGACGTCCGTGCCAAGAGCACACTCACCCCTGACGGATGGAGGACACAGGGGAAGAGAGGTCTGTCCTCCGTCCGTCAGGGGTGAGTGTGCTCTTGGCACGGACGTCCTTAAGGACTGGCAGGAGGAGGACACAGGGGAAGAGACGGTAGACCCCCTCCCCCCTCAGGGTCCTACCCCTTCAGGTGTGTCTCAGGTAGACGCAGTTGAGCCTGTCGAGGTCTCTGGTGACTCTGGTGCTGCTGAGGGTGCTGAGCCTGGGGGTGCTGACTCTGGGGGTGCTGAGCCTGGGGGTGCTGGGCCTGGGGGTGCGGAGCCTAGGGGTGCTGAGCCTGGGGGTGCTGAGCCTGGGGGTGCTACGCCTGGGGGTGCTGAGCCTGGGGGTGCTGAGCCTGGGGGTGCTAAGCTTGGGGGTGCGGAGCCTGGCGGTGCTTTGCCTGGGGGTGCTGGGCCTGAAGGTGCTGGGCCTGGAGGTGCTCCGCCTGGAGGTTCTCCGGCTGCTTCGTCTCGCGGGGAGCCACTCTCTCCACAGGAGCTGCGCGAGCGGTTTGCCCGGCGCTGGAGCCGTGCTGCTGGTGCTGGAGGTTCTTCGGCTACTGAGGGTGCTGCTGACGCGGGTCCCGGAGGTGCTCGTACTGGGAGTACTGGAGCTGCTGGGCCTGCGGGTTCGAGTGGAGCTGGTGCTGCTGAAGGTGTTGGAGCTGAGCCTACTGGTGGCGGTCCTGCTGGCGGTACTACTGGTGCTGCTGGAGGTTCTGGAGCTGCTGGAGGTGCTGCTGGAGCGGGTGCTCCTGCTGGGGGTACTGGTGCTGTCCCTGCTGTGGCTGGGGTCGCTGCGCGGCCTTGACTGTACTTCGTTCCACTACTGCAGCAGGTTCTTGGTCTTCCGCCTTCTACTGGTCCTCCTCCTTCTTTAGAGTGTCCACAGCCTGTCTCGTCACAGTTCCAGTTGCAGCCTACCTCCCCTTTGCCTGCTCCTTCTCCCTACACTGGTCCTACTGGAGGTCTTGCTGAGCGTCGTGAGCCTGCGTCTCGCCCTACGTCAATGTCCGTGCTGCTCGCACTAGTGGTCGTGGTTCGCGTCAGCGTCCTCTTCTTGTCCCTGGCACGCACAGGATGTGTCTGCGTCCGTCCGCTGCTCCTCTGCGTGCCCCTTTACCTTCTCCTCCTGAGTCCTCTCTTCCTGCTCTTGCCGACCCGGAGTCAGACTCTCTTTGTGCTGTCAGTCCTACTGTCACGCGTCTCCTTGCTACTGTCGTCATTGACCCTTCTTTTGAGTCCACTGCTGCGTCTGCCCTAGTTGCTGAGCTCGTCAACTTTGCTGCTCGCTGTCGTCTAGACTACGCTGCTAGTCTTGTCGCTGAGTCTGAGTCTACCTGTCCTCCGTCCGTCGGGGGTGAGTGTACCCTTGGCACGGACGTCCTTGAGGACAGGCAGGAGGAGTTCCAGTGTCTGGCTGCTGATTCACCTCATCTCGTGTCTGTACTGCTTACCCCTGAGGGAGACCCGGATGCACTTGACATCCCGACTCCGCGCTCTTACGCGGAGGCGATGGCCGGTCCCTACTCCTCTCAGTGGCAGGCAGCTATGGATGCAGAGATGGCTTCCTGGAAGTCCACAAGCACCTACGTTGACGCTGTCCCCCCTCCTGGGGCAAACATCGTCAGTGGCATGTGGATCTTCAGGGTGAAGCGGCCGCCGGGTTCTCGACTTTAGCACAGCTTTCTTGCGGGGCAGCCTGCACGAGGAGATCTGGCTGCGCCGCCCACCTGGCTTCACTGGGTCTTTCCCTCCTGGCACCCAGTAGAGTCTCCGGCGTCCAGTCTACGGTCTCCGCCAGGCGCCACGCGAGTGGCACGACACACTGAGGACTACGCTTGCGGCTCTTGGGTTTGCTCCTTCTAGTGCCAACCCGTCGCTGTTTCTGCGCACCGACACCTCTCTGCCGCCATTCTTCATCCTCGTGTACGTCTACAACTTGGTCTTTGCCACAGCAGACACTGCAAGACTCGCCTACGTGAAGTCCGAGCTGCAGAAGAGACACACGTGCACTGACCTGGGTGAACTGCGCAGCTACCTTGGCTTGCAGATCACCCGGGACAGAGCACGCCGCACCATTACCCTGACTCAGTCACACATGGTGCAGCAGGTCCTTCAGTGCTTCGGCTTCACGTACTCCTCGCCTCAGGCCACTCCTCTGCCTACTCGCCACTCACTCTCAGCTCTGCCTTCGGATGAGTCCGTAGAGTCGAGTGGCCCGTATCCAGAGCTTGTTGGTTGCCTCATGTACCTGATGACCTGCACACGACCTGACCTTGCATATCCTCTTAGCATTCTTGCACGCTATGTTGCTCCTGGGAGACACTGACCTGAGCACATGGCTGCAGCGAAGAGGGTATTGCGCTACTTGTGCAGTATGTCGGGCACGGGGCTAGTGCTTGGAGGGCGGAGTCCAGTGGTCCTCACTGGGCACGCGGACGCTTCTTGGGCAGACGACCAGGCTACGCAGCGGTCGTCACAGGGTTACACCTTCAGCCTTGGTTCCGGCTCTGTTTCGTGGCGGGCTACTCGCTCGTCTTCTGTTCTCGGCTCCAGTTGTGAGGCTGAGATCTACGCCGGGGCTATGGCTGCTCAGGAGCTTCGCTGGCTCACCTACCTGCTGACCGACCTTGGAGAGCCGCCTCGTTCTCCTCCTGTCCTGTACGTAGACAACAAGGCCATGCTGGCCTTGTGTCGAGAGTAGAGACTGGAGCACAGAACAAAGCACATTGCTCTTCGCTACTTCCTTGCTCGTGAGCTACAGAAGCGTGGTCAGTTGCGGCTTGCGTACGTGGCCTCTGAAGCCAACACTGCTGATGTTTTCACCAAGGCACTTCCACCTTGTGATCATCAGCGCTTCTGCACTCAGCTGGGCCTTGTCCTTGTCTTGCCTCACTTGCTCACCCCTTGACCTTGCTTGTACTGTTACATATATATATACCTGCTCTTGCTTGTCTAGCCTTATATATATATGTACTCCTACATGTGAACTGGCCTTGTGGCCTTGAACTTGTGCTCAGAATGTGTGGTGACGTTGTGATCCACCCTGAGCTTGCTTTGCTTTGCTTTGCTTGACCGGTCTTGTGACCCCTTGTTCTCCCCCACTTTGCCTATGGGGGTGTGTTAGAACATTTTAGCTTATACTTTTGTGTAGGTTGTAGTGGGGTATCCCATAGGCGATACAACCCAATTAGGGTTAGTACTTGTACCCACTTCATTCATAGTTCATCCATTGTCGTTTCTTCTCATGCTTTGCCTTGCTTTCCTTGACTGGTCTTGTGACCCCTTGTTCTCCCCACTTTGCATATGGGGGTGTGTCAGATATATATGACTTTGTGTTTGTAGGCTCTAGTGGGGTTGACACTAAGGGGTATAGGTTTCATATTTGTATAATTCACTTTTATAGTTCATTCATTCCTCGTTTCTTCTTATTTTCTGCTAGATCAAAGTCCTCGTCTAGGAGGAGCTCGTCAACGAGAGTAAAACGGCGTCGAAGACGAGCCTTTCTGATAGCCAGAATTTGCAGAATTGAAATTTCGATGGACTGCTGGTCGACAGATTTGAGTTCGACGAGTGTTTCGTCGAGCAGATCGATTCTGGTTGACAAGAATTACTTAGCTCCGAAATTTGCAATGTGTGCGAATTTCGCCCAACCACAGAACAGCAAATTTCGACCAATTAGGTAATTTCGGAAATTGTACTCCCCATGAGAATTCGATTCAATAAGGAAACTAGACCTGAAACACGTTCTTACTAATAGTAAAAACGTGCACAACTATGAACGTTGTAAACCTGAGCAACTACCAACTCAGGTAAAATATGCATGTGCTTGTTGTTTTACCTGCCGTTGCTGACTTGACAGATTCAGGTGCTTGTCGAGGAACGTTTTTACGGGGTTCATTGTCTTTGCTATTTGGTTCTCTTTGCTTGTGCCATATTCTTGTTCTATGAACTTTTGCTAGTAGAACTATGTTTGAATTCCACCAAGGCAACTAAGTCAACTTATGAGAATCACTGCCAAAACTCTGACCGTGTATCCCACGCTAGTCAAGCTCTCCCGTAGAATAGTATTCTCCGCAAAATGGGCAGGCACCAAGGGTGGCACGTCTATGCTCCGCCCATGGGGTTGCATGGTGCAGTACCGCCTGCCATCTTCAACCATCGGCAAATTCGCAAGCCGCGCGCGCTAGGGAATTTACCCTGGTGTGAGAGTACGCCGACGTTCGACATATTTCTCATTTCCATATTTATACTCCATCTTATTCTCCTTTTTCTTCTCTTTCATTTGCACTTTATTTCATCTCAATCGTAGTACTATTCTATTTTCTAGAGCTTTCCCTTTATTTCAGTTATTTGGTATTTTCGGCACCGACATTTACATTATACGACATCGACAGTACTGACAGTGGTGTACAAGGCGTAATATTGCCATAATCTGAAGTGCCAATGGGCTTGCGTGCTTATGCGCACTTGTGATTATCTATTCTAGAAGAGCGCGTTCCCGAAGGTTCGGATTATCTGTTGTTTCTATGTATTTCTGAGTATAAATACGCCTTGTACTCACCTTTAGTGCAACATTCTCGATTGGAAATTCGATCCTCTGACACTTGGTATCAGAGCCGTTTTCACTCGCGGAGTTTCAGCTAAGCAGCGCGCTCAAGAAATTCCTGCTTCGAAAAACCGCCGGGGGCGACGAATTCGGCGCCGACGCTGGTAAGCACCAGATTCCGCGTTTTTGAATAACCCCCCTTGCGCGTTTTTTGAACAAGATCGTTGTCAGATTATCATAGCTGATGCATGTTTGTAGGCTATAGTGGGGTAGCACATATGGGGTACTGCTTTCTAGGGTTGTATTTGTACCCAAATCTGACTTAGTCATTTTATTCCTGTTCGCTTATTCTCACATGGTATAGAGCGAGTCCTTCCTAAGGACCGTTTTTTTTTAGGGCCCACTGAAGCGCGCCCCAAGGCGCGCATTTTTCGCGACCCTTCGGGTCGCCATTGCTCTCGCGGCCCCGCTGTCCCTCTGACGCGGCCCCGCCACCCCTGCTTGACGCGGCCCCGCCGCCTCCTCTGCAGCGGCCCCGCCGCCTCCTCTGACGCGGCCCCGCCGCCCGCTAATCGCGGCCCCGCCGCCGGCTCTGACGCGGCCCCGCCGCCGGCTCTGACGCGGCCCCGCCGCCCGCTGATCGCGGCCCGCCGCCGGCCCTGACGCGTCCCCGCTATCGGCTCTGACGCGGCCCCGCCGCCGGCCCTTAACCGGCCTCGCCGCCGGCTACAACGCGGCCCCGCCGCCCGCCTCGACGAGGCCCCGCCGCCGGCTCTCACGCGGCCTCGCCGCCGCCTCCTGATCGCGGCCCCGCCCCGGCTCTATCGCGGCCTCGCCGCCGGCCCTGACGCGGCCCCGCCCCGGCTCTCTTGCGACCCCGCCGCTGGCTCTCTTACGGCCCCTGCCGCCGGCCCCGATGCGGCCCCTGCCTCGGCTCTCTTGCGGCCCTGCCGCCATCTCAGAAGCGGCCCCGCCGCCGGCCCTCGCGAGGCCCTGCCGCCGGTTCTGACACGGCCCCGCCCCGGTTCTTTCACGCGGCCCTGCCGCCCCATCTGCAGCAGTCAGGCAGCCGTGCAGCCGAGCCGCCTGGGAGCCGAGCCGACCTGCCCCCGAGCCGCCCTGCCGCCGAGCCGCCCGGGAGCCGAGCCGCCCTGCACCCGAGCCGCCCTGCCGCCGAGCCGCCCGGGAGCCGAGCCGCTGTGCACCCGAGCCGCCCGGTCGCCGAGCCTCCTTTCTGCTTAGCTGCACGACCTGCCCTGCCTGGTGAGCACAGTCCCACTGCCGCTGCGTGCTCTTCCCCTACTGCTTGCACTGCTTCGCTGTCGTCGCCATGGCTACCCCTAGTGTCCTAGCTTTTGACGCTGAGGGTCGCGCCATTGATTTTGAGGTCTGGTTAGACGACCTGCAGCTGTTCTTACAGTGCGACACAGCTGACAGCCTTTCTCTCTTTGACCTCACCTCTGGCGCCTCTCCTGCTCCTGCTGCTGATGCTGATCCCACTGTCCGCTCTCAGTGGGCCACCCGCGATGCTGCTGCACGTCTTGCTGTGCGTCGCCACCTCCCTACCTCTGAGCGTGCGCACTTTAGTCAGTACAAGAGTGCTCAGACCTTGTACGACGCTGTAGTTGCGCGCTACTCCTCCCCTGCCACTGCTGCACTGAGCCGTCTCATGCGTCCCTACCTCTTTCCTGACCTCTCTGCCTTTCCCACTGTCGCTGACCTCATTACGCACCTCCGCACTAGTGACACTCGCTACCGCGCCGCCCTTCTTGCTGAGTTCTGCGCTAAGAACCCACCCCCCATGTACATCGCTCTCTACTACGTAGTCGCGCGCCTCCCTGACTCCCTTCGAGTCGTCAGGGACCACTTTCTCGCAGTCTGTCCCACCACCCTCACCGTCGACCTCCTCGAGAAGGCCCTCCTCGCAGCGGAGAAGAGCATCGTCGCTGTAGGTGCTTCTCGTGGTGACCCTCGCACCCCCATCTTTGAGGGGTGCTCTCCTTCCCCCTTTCTGCCCTCTGTTGCCTCTGCTGCTGCTGCCGACCTGCTTGGTCTTGAGTCGGTCGGCGCGGCGTCTGCCCCTAGTGGGAGACGTCGCTCCAGCAAGGGCAAGGGGGGCAAGGGCGCGGGTGGAGCTGGAGGGGGCGGTGGCGGTGGCGGCGGTGGCGGCGGAGGGAGTGGGGGTGGCGGCGGGACTAGTGGCGGGGGTGGTGGTGGTGGTGGCAGCAGCGGCGGAGACGGTGGTGGTGGTGCCAGCGGTGGTGGTGGAGGCAGAGGCGGAGGTGGAGGCGGCGGAGGTGGAGGCGGTGGAGGCGGCAGCGGAGGAGGCGGTGGTGGTGGAGGAGGTGGAGCTGGTCGGGGTGGTACCCAGCAGCGTAGCGGCGGTGGTGGTGGCCAGCGATCGCAGCGGCAGCAGCAGCAGCGCTCTCGGGACATCCCTCCGCCTCAGCAGCTTCGTGAGTGGTACGCTGGGCGTCAGAGGGGTGGGGGTACTGGTCCCTGCACCTACGTTCTTCGTTCCGGCGACCGCGCGGGTGAGCAGTGTGGGGGTGCCCACGCCGCCCAGCGCTGCTTTGGCCGCCTGACGGACGCTTGGCGTCAGCAGTTCCCTGGGGCTATTGATATCCCTCGCTGGGATGAGCTTCTTAGGGCTGGTGTAGCGATCTTTGATCTTGATTTTGATGCTATCCTTGCTGCTATGTATGCTGTGACTTATAGTGAGGAGAATGAGGGTTACCGGTGTTTCCAGCCCGACCCGGGCATTGGTACTGCTGCGCTAGGTGCTTGTGAGGCTGCTGCTCTAGGTGCCAGTGCGTCTGCGCTCTCAGGTGCTGGTGAGACTGCGCTCTCAGGTACTGCGTCGTCCTCGTCCTCCCTCACTTTCACACTTGACTCCGGGGCTTCTCGCTCCTTCTTTCGAGACCGCACTACCCTTACGCCGCTCGGCCGGCCGGTTGCAGTCTCCCTTGCTGACCCCTCTGGGGGTCCTGTCCTGTCTCACTTCTCCACTGTCCTCCCGTGTCCGGCTGCCCCTTCGGGCACCCTGTCTGGTCTGTACCTTCCCTCGTTCTCTACGAACTTGGTGAGTGGCGCGGACCTGCAGGATGTGGGGGTTCACCAGTTCACTCCTCCGAGTCAGCGGGTGACCCACTGCACGGAGGCACGCACAGGCCGACACCTGGCCACGTTCTCGCGTCGGCCGGGGTTGAATCTCTACACCCTGACCGTTGAGTCTCCTCCTGTCCCTGCGTCTGGTCAGGTGGCTGCGTCAGGTCAGGTGCTTGCTGCTGCGTCCCGGTCAGGTCCTGAGTCTGCCCCCTGTTCTTGTCGCCTCCTGTCTCACGAGACTCTCCTATGGCACCACCGTCTTGGCCACCCCTCCTTGCCCCGTCTTTGGAGCATGGCTTCCCGTGTCCTTGTCTCTGGTCTTCCCCAGTCTCTCCCTCCTCTCCCCTCCGGGCCAGGACCTTCCTGTGTCCCCTGTGTCGAGGGTCGCCTCCGGGCTACTCCTCACTCCTCCCACTTCCCCCCGACAGAGGCTCCCCTGCAGACGCTTCACATGGATGTGTGGGGCCCAGCCCCCGTCCGTGGGCAGGGTCACAAGCGCTACTTCCTGTTGGTGGTTGACGACTACTCGCGTTCCACCACAGTCCTCCCCTTGCGCAGCAAGGGTGCGGTCACTGAGGTGCTGATCGACTGGATCCGCGAGGCTCGTCTCCAGCTCAGGAAGAGCTTCGGCTCGGACTTTCCTGTTCTGCGTCTGCACTCGGACATATGCGGAGAGTTCTCTTCTCGCCTTCTGCGAAACTACTATCGTGCACAGGGGATCCGCCAGACCTTCACGCTTCCGGACTCTCCACAGCAAAATGGGCTCCACAGCAAAATGGGATTGCTGAGCGCCGCATTGGCATGGTCATGGATGTCGCTCGTACGTCCATGATGCATGCGGCTGCCCCCCATTTTCTGTGGCCGTTTGCGGTGAGGTACGCGGCGCATCAGCTCAACCTTCTTCCCCGGGTCTCTTGGCCTGCGATGTCCCCAGCCTTGCTGTGGACGGGGAAGGTTGGCGATGCGTCTGTGTTCCGTGTCTGGGGATCTCGGGCGTTTGTCCGCGACTTGTCTGCGGACAAGCTGTCCCCTCGTGCTGCTCCCTGTGTCTTCCTTGGCTTCCCCACTGACGCCCCAGGGTGGCAGTTTTACCACCCCTCCTCTCGTCGTGTTGTGTCCTCCCAGGACGTCACGTTCGACGAGTCAGTCCCCTTCTACCGTCTCTTCCCCTACCGCACTCCTTCCCTCCCCCCTCCCCCGGACTTCCTTGTGCCGGTTCCCCCCCCGGTAGACCCCCTCCCCCCTCAGGTTCCTGCCCCCTCAGGTGTGTCCCAGGTAGACGCCGTTGACCCGGTCGAGGTTACTGGTGACTCTGGTGCTGTGCGCGGGGGTGCTGAGCCTGGGGGTGCTACTGTTGGGGGTGCTGGGCCTGAGGGTGCTACTGCGAAGGGTGCGGAGCCTGGGGGTGCTGAGCTGGGGGGTGCTATGCCTGGAGGTGCTGGGTCTGGGGGTGCTGGGTCGGGAGTTGTTGAGCCTGGGGGTGCTGAGCTGGGAGCTGCTGAGCCTGGGGGTGCTGCGTCTGGAGCTGCTGAGCCTGGGGTTTCTCCTGCTGCTGCGTCTCGCCGGGAGCCCCTCTCTCCAAAGGAGCTGCGCGAGTGGTTCGCTCGCCGCAGGAGGCGTGCTGCTGAGTTTGGAGGTGCTGCTGGAGCTGGAGCTGGAGCTTCTTCGACCGTCGAGGGTGTGGGTGCTGCCGGTCCCGGAGCTGCTGGACCTGCGGGTCCTCCTTGAACCGGAGCTGCTGAGGGCGTTGGTGCTGGGCCTACTGCTGTTGGTCCTGCCGCTGGTGGTGTGGGTGGCGCTGGTAATGTCGCTGAGGGTGCTGGTGCTCTCCCTGCTGAGTCTGGAGCTGCCGCGCGGCCTCGGCCGTACTTCGTTCCGCTCCTGCAGCAGGTTCTTGGTCTTTCTCCTCCAGTAGAGGGTCCACCGCCTGTCCAGTCGCAGTCCCTGCTGGAGCCTTCCTCTCCACTGCCTGCTCCCTCTCCTTACACTGGTCCTACTGGAGGTCTTGCTGAGCGTCGTGAGCCTGCGTCTCGTCCCGCGTCGTCTGTTCGTGCTGCTCGCGCTAGTGGTCGCAGTTCGCGTCAGCGTCCTCCTCCTTTCCCTAGCACGCACCGGATGTCTTTGCGTCCGTCCACTGCTCCTCTGCGTGCCCCTTTGCCTTCTCCTCCTGAGTCCTCTCTTCCTGCGCTTGCCGACCCGGAGTCGGACTCTCTTCGTGCTTCTAGCCCTACTTGCACGCGTCTCCTGGCTACTGTTGTAACTGACCCTTCCTTTGAGTCCACTACTGCGTCTGCTCTAGTCGCTCAGCTCGTCGACTTTGCTGCTCGCTGTCGTCTCGACTACGCTGCTAGTCTTGTTGCTGAGTCTGCGTCTGTCTGTCCTCCGTCAGTCGGGGGTGAGTGTGCTCTTGGCACGGACGTCCTAGAGGACAGGCAGGAGGAGTTCCAGTGTCTAGCGGCTGCTTCACCTCATCTCGCGTCTGTACTGCTTGCCCCTGAGGGAGACCCGGATGCACTAGACATCCCGACTCCGCCTTCTTACGCGGAGGCCGTAGAGGGTCCCTACTCCTCTCAGTGGCAGGCAGCTATGGATGCAGAGATGGCTTCCTGGAAGTCCACAGGCACCTACGTTGACGCGGTTCCCCCTCCTGGGGCGAACATCGTCAGTGGCATGTGGATCTTCAGGGTGAAGCGGCCGCCGGGCTCTCCACCTGTCTTCAAGGCACGGTACGTTGCTCGTGGCTTTAGTCAGCGGCAGGGAGTTGACTACTTTCAGACCTTCTCTCCCACCCCGAAGATGACTACTCTTCGGGTGCTGCTACACATAGCCGCTCAGCGCGACTACGAGCTTCACTCTCTCGACTTCAGCACTGCGTTCTTGCAGGGTAGCCTGCACGAGGAGATCTGGCTTCGCCGTCCACCTGGCTTCACTGGGACTTTCCCTCCTGGCACCCAGTGGAGCCTCCGACGGCCAGTCTACGGTCTCCGCCAGGCGCCGCGTGAGTGGCACGACACACTGAGGACTACGCTTGCGGCTCTTGGGTTTGCTCCCTCTTCTGCTGACCCGTCGCTGTTTCTTCGCACCGACACTTCCCTGCCGCCGTTCTACATCCTCGTGTACGTCGACGACTTGGTCTTTGCCACAGCGGATACTGCAGGACTCGCCTACGTGAAGTCCGAGCTGCTGAAGAGACACACGTGCACACACCTGGGTGAACTGCGCAGCTACCTTGGCTTGCAGATCACTCGGGACAGAGCACGCCGCACCATTACCTTGACTCAGTCACACATGGTGCAGCAGGTCCTTCAGCGCTTCGGCTTCACGTACTCCTCGCCTCAGGCCACTCCTCTGCCTACTCGCCACTCACTCTCAGCTCTGCCTTCGGATGAGTCCGTAGAGTCGAGTGGTCCGTATGCAGAGCTTGTTGGCTGCCTCATGTACCTGATGACCTGCACACGACCTGACCTTGCATACCCTTTGAGCATTCTTGCACGCTATGTTGCTCCTGGGAGACACAGACCAGAGCACATGGCTGCAGCGAAGAGGGTATTGCGCTACCTGTGCAGTACGTCGGGCATGGGGCTAGTGCTTGGAGGGCGGAGTCCAGTGGTCCTTACCGGCCACGCGGACGCTTCTTGGGCTGACGACCAGGCTACGCAGTGGTCGTCACAGGGTTACACCTTCAGCCTTGGTTCCGGCTCTGTCTCGTGGCGGTCTACTCGCTCGTCTTTGGTTCTCGGCTCCAGTTGTGAGGCTGAGATCTACGCCGGGGCCATGGCTGCACAGGAGCTTCGCTAGCTCACCTACCTGCTGACTGACCTTGGAGAGCCGCCTCGTTCTCCTCCAGTGCTGTACGTAGACAACAAGGCCATGCTGGCCTTGTGTCGAGAGCAGCGCCTGGAGCACAGAACAAAGCACATTGCTCTCCGCTACTTCCTTGCTCGTGAGCTGCAGCAGCGTGGTCAGTTGCGACTTGCGTACGTGGCCTCTGAGGCCAACACTGCTGATGTGTTCACCAAGGCACTCGCGCCTTGTGACCATTAGCGCTTTTGCACCCAGCTGGGTCTTGTGCCTGTCTTGCCTCACTTGCTCTCCTCTTGACTTCACTTGTACTGTGACATATATATATAACTGCTCTTGCTTGTCTAGTTTTATATATATGTCTGTACTCCTGCATGTGAACTGGCCTCTGGCCCTACTCTTGTGCTCGGACTGTGTGGTGACTTTGTGATCCACCCTGAGCTTGCTTTGCTTTGCTTTGCTTGACCGGTCTTGTGACCCCTTGTTCTCCCCCACTTTGCCTATGGGGGTGTGTCAGATTATCATAGCTGATGCATGTTTTTAGGCTATAGTGGGGTAGCACATATGGGGTACAGCTTTCTAGGGTTGTATTTGTACCCAACTCTGACTTAGTCATTTCATTCCTGTTCGCTTATTCTCACAATCGTGAGTTCGATTGTTGGCGAAAACGTTTGCGATACAGCGATGACAATTGCGAATTGTCGGGGCCTATATCGAGCGGTGCAAAACTAGCGAGACCGACGCACGACAAATCGAACGACTTAGGGTGAAAGCGCGCGTCATGGCGAAAATTGCAACAGAATCAGAATCGATCGTGTATTTGCAGCAGTCGCAAAACTTTCCCAAGGCCCAAGAAATTCGAGCCCCCAACACCTTTGATGGGGAAATCGACGCTAGGCACTGGCTTTTGGCGATCGAAATTTATTTCGCGGCCATTGGATGGACAGCACCAGCACTCAACAGAAACAGAATTAAGTTTGCAGCAACACTTCTGCGCGGACCAGCAATTGAATGGATAAGCGGAAGCGGTTTATTAAACCAAGTTGAAGCGACGTGGCAGCAGTTCCATGAAGGATTACCACGAGGTTTTGAGCCGATTAATGCAGCGTTAATCGCCCGCGACAAAATGCATCGTCATCGACAAATCGGGAGCGTCACAAACTACACACAACAAATGGAGGAATTGTTCAACCGCATCCCCGACGTCACGGAAGGCGAAAAAAATAGAGCATTCATCGCGGGGCTGAAAAAAGAAACACGACAACATGTTGCGGCCGCAAATTGGAGCAGCTACAACGACGTCGTTTCGGTAGCAGAACGTTTCGACGTAACCACGATCAGAACACGACGACTTCATGGACGAGCTAAACAACATGGAGGACGCTTGGCTACCCCCATGTGCGTCGACCCGATGGAACTCGATCGAATCGACGCGAAGGCAAGACCAAAGAAGAACAAATCTAAGTGTTCTTTCTGCGACAAGCCCGGACATCGACTCATCGATTGTGATGAAATGAGAACTGCACATTTAGTGCTTAGGGCCGCAGTAGTGGAGCAAAGTTAATGCGAATATTGGAGGATCGTGGAGTAAATTCTTCAACCCACGAACAGACTCTACCAGGGAAAATCGCCGAGGGAAATAAAATCTCCACGACACAAGACCCTGCTGGACCCGGACAACTCCAAAAAGGCCTTGTAAAAAGTAAGCACCCCTTAAAGATATCATACAAGGATGCTTTACTTAGGAAAAACTCCCTTGGGTCTACGGCCTTGGTGAAATCACGAGAGAGGCTCCAGAAGAAAAAAAAGTACCGGTACGACAACTACAGCGGCTGCGCATGGGGAACCAACAACGGAGCGTGGAAGATCGACCTTCCAACGACGACATCGTCCTCTCTGAAAAACCAGCCCATGTCGACCAACCGGTCCCCACGGAAGAAGTCGGTGGCGCTGAAGGAGCTCAAGAGGGAGCTGGAGGTCAACATGAAGCTGCGACGACCTCAAACCTCCTCTACAGATGCATTTACAACATCTGAAACATCAACGATATCTACCCCATCTATGAATTCTACTACGAGCTCGAGAACAACATCGTCTGTTAGAATCACTGAACAGGAATGAATGAACTAGCAGTGAAATGAGTACAAGTACCTAACCCTAGAATTGTGTACCCCCTATAGGCTAACCCACTGTAGCCTAAACTAATACAATATATATAATGTTTGACACACCCCCATAGGCAAAGTGGGGGAGAACTAGGGGTCACAAGACCAGTCAAGGCAAAGCAAGGCAAAACAAGCTCAGGGTGGATCTCAAGGATACCACACAAATTCCGAGCACAAGCAAGTGGTCACAAGACCAGTTCACATGCAGGTTTATAATAGAGCAAAAGGTACAATGATCACAACCTAACAAGAGTAAACATGCAGGTATATATACAGAGATCACAGTACAAACAGACTCAAGAAGTAAGCAAGTGAGGTCCAGTAGACACAAGGCCTAGAAGAGTGCAAAAGCGCTGATGGTCACAAGGCTGAAGCGCCTTGGTGAACACATCAGCAGTGTTGGCCTCAGAGGCCACGTAACGCAGGCGAAGCTGACCACGCTGCTGCAGCTCTCAAGCAAGGAAGTAACGCAGAGCAATGTGCTTCGTCCTGTGCTCCAGTCTGTGCTCCTCACACAAGACAAAGGCTGCCTTGTTGTCGACGTACAGCACTGGAGGAGAACGAGGCTGCTCTCCAAGGTCGGTCAGCAAGTAGGTGAGCCAGCGTAGCTCCTGGGCCGCCATGGCTGTGGCGTAGATCTCAGCCTCACAACTGGAGCTGAGAACAGAAGAAGAGTGAGTAGAACGCCAAGAAACAGAACCAGAGCCAAGACTGAAGGAGTAACCCTGAGACGACCGCTGAGTAGCATGGTCGTCTGCCCAAGAAGCGTCTGAGTGCCAAGTCAGAACAACTGGGACTCGCCCTCCAAGCACTAGCCCCATGCCCGACGTACTGCACAAGTAGCGCAACACCCTCTTAGCTGCATCCATGTGCTCCTTCCGGTGACGGCCGGGAGCGACATAGCGTGCAAGAATGCTGAGAGGGTATGCAAGGTCTGGTCGAGTGCAGGTCATCAGGTACATGAGGCAACCCACAAGCTCTGGATACGGGCCACTCGGCTCTACAGACTCATCCGAAGGCAGAGCTGAGAGCGAGTGACCGGTAGGCAGAGGAGTGGGCTGAGGCGAGGAGTACGTGAAGCGAAAGCGCTGAAGGACCTGCTGCACTCTGTGTGACTGAGTCAAGGTGATGGTGCGGCGTGCTCTGTCCCGGGTGATCTGCAAGCCAAGATAGCTTGTCAGTTCACCCAGGTCTGTGCACATGTGTCTCTTCTACAGCTCCGACTTCACGTGGGCGAGTGCCACAGTGTCAGCAGTAGCAAAGACCAAGTCGTCGACGTACAGAAGGATGTAGAACGGCGGCAGTGAAGTGTCGGTGCGTAGAAACAGCGACGGGTCAGCAGTAGAAGGCGCAAACCCAAGAGCCGCGAGCGTAGTCCTTAGTGTGTCGTGCCACTCACGAGGCGCCTGGCGGAGACCGTAGACTGGCCGTCGGAGGCTTAACTGGGTACCAGGAGGGAACGACCCAGTGAAGCCAAGTGGACGGCGCAGCCAGATCTCCTCGTGCAGGCTGCCCTGCAGGAAAGCAGTGCTGAAGTCAAGCGAGTGGAGCTCGTAGTCACGCTGAGCGGCGACGTGCAGCAGAACCCGAAGAGTGGTCATCTTTGGGGTCGAGGAGAAGGTCTGGAAGAAGTCAACTCCCTCTCGCTGAGTGAAGCCTCGTGCAACGTAACGCGCCTTGAAGACAGGCGGAGAGCCCGGCGGCCGCTTCACCCTGAAAATCCACATGCCACTGACGATGTTCGCCCCAGGTGGGGGAACCTCGTCGACGTAGGTGCCTGTGGACTTCCAGGAAGCCATCTCTGTGTCCATGGCTGACTGTCACTGAGAGGAGTAGGGACCGGCCATCGCCTCTGCGTAAGAGCGTCGGGTCGGGATGTGTGGTGCATCCGGGTCTCCCTCAGGGGCAACAAGCATGGACACGAGATGGGGCAAAGCGGCAGCAAAGCACTCAAACTCCTCCCACCTGTCCTCAAGGACGTCAGTGCCAAGAGCACACTCACCCCCGACGGACGGAGGACAGACAGACTCAGACTCAGCAACTAGGCTAGCAGCGTAGTCTAGACGGTAGCGAGCAGCAAAGTCGACAAGCTCAGCAACTAAGGCAGACGCAGCAGCAGACTCAAAGGAAGGGTCAGTGACAACAGTAGCCAGGAGACGCGTGCAAGTAGGGCTAGAAGCACGAAGAGAGTCTGACCCAAGGTCAGCAAGAGCAGGAAGAGAGGAAGCAGGAGGAGACGGCAGTGGGACACGCTGTGGAGCAGTGGACGGACGAAGCGCCATCCGGTGAGTGCCTGGGACAGCAGGAAGACGCTGACGCTGGACTCGACTACTAGAGAGAGCAGTGCGGACAGGCGACTCAGGACGAGACTCAGGCAACGCAGGACGAGACGCAGGCTCACGCCGCTCAGTAAGACCTCCAGTCGGACCAGTGTAAGGAGCAGGACCAGGGAGAGAGGAGGCAGACGGTAACGCCGAATGCAGCTGGACAGGCGGAGGACACGATAAGGAGGGAGGAGGAAAAGGAGGAGGAAGCTGACCAAGAACCTGCTGAAGGAGCGGAACAAAGTATGGCCGAGACCGAGCAGCGACACCAGAGCCAGCACGGACACCCGCACCAGGGTCCGCAGCACCAGCAGCAGCTCTAGCGCCCATGTCCTCAGCACCAGCGGCGGCTCCAACGCCCGGGTCCTCAGCACCAGTAGCAGCTCCAACGCTTGGGTCCACATCACCAGCGGCAGCTCCAACGCCTGGGTCCTCAGCACCAGCAGCAGCTCCAACGCCCGGGTCCTCAGCACCAGCAGTGGCTCCAACGCCCGGGTCCTCAGCACCAGCAGCAGCTCCAACGCCCGGGTCCTCAGCACCAGTAGCAGCTCCAACGCCCGGGTCCTCAGCACCAGCAGCAGCTCCAACAGCAGCGGGGTCCGTAACATGAGGCACGCCACTCCGAAGAGTGCAGCGCCGCTCGTACCACTCACGGATCCGCTCGCGGGAGGGGAGCTCCCGAACGGGAGAAGAAGCACTAGCACCAGTCCCAGTAGTACGTCCGGCTCGAGCGGTACCTCTCCGGAGGCTGCAGTACTCTAAGTACCACGCACGCAGCTGCTCCGAGGAGAGGGCTCCTCCAGGTGCAGGACTCCCAGGCCTAGTACCTCCAGACTCAGAACCCCCAGACTTCGGACTCCGCAGCTCAGCACCAGAAGGCTCCACACCCCCAAGCTCAACACCCTCAAGCTCCACACCCCTAGGCTCCACACCCCCAGGCTCCACACCCTCAGGCTCCACACCCCCAGGCTCCACACTCCCAGGCTCAGCACCCCCAGGCTCAGCACCCCCAGCAGGACGAGAGTCGACAGCTACCTCAACAGGCTCAACCGGGTCTACCTGAGACACACCTGAGGGAGCGGCACCCTGAGGGGGGAGGGGGTCTGCAACAGCAGCACCTGGCGCGAGGAAGAGAGGCGGGGGGGGGGAGCGGGGCAGTGCGGTAGGGGAAGAGGCGGTAGTAGGGGACGGACTTGTCAAAAGTGACGTCCTCGGAGGGCAAGACTCGGCGCGAGGTGGCGTGGTAAAACTGCCAACTAGACGCGTCCGGCACAAAGCCGAGACCCCCAGACCCGGAATCCCGAGGAAGACGCAGGGAACAGCACGGGAGGAGAGCTTGTCGGTAGACGAATCGCGGACAAAAGCTCGAGACCCCCAGACCCGGAATCCCGACGCATCGCCAACCTCCCCCGTCCACAGCAGCGTGGGCGAGGTCTCCGGCAAGGAGACACGGGGCCAGAGGTTGAGCTGATGCGCAGCATACCGTACCGCAAACGGCCACAGAAAGTGGGGGGGCAGCCGCATGGATCAAGGAGGTACGGGCGACCTCCATGACCAGGCCAATGCGGCGCTCCACAACCCCATTCTGCTGTGGAGAAGCCGGAAGCGTGAACGACTGCTCAATGCCGTGCTCAGCACAGTAGGCTGCCAAGAGGTCGGAGGAGAACTCACCACCTCTGTCAGAGTGCAAGCGTAGGACAGGAAAGTCTGAGTGAAAACGCTCGCTGAGCTGGAGGCGGGCTCTGCGGATCCAAGGGATCAAGACATCAGGGACCTCACCCTTGGTGCGCAAGGGGAAGACCGAGGTGTAGCGCGAGTAGTCATCAACAACTATCAGGAAGTACCTCTCCTGACCCTGACCACGGACGCGGGCTGGGCCCCACACGTCCATGTGGAGTGTCTGCAAGGAAGCAGTCGTCGGGGGGAACGAGGAGGAGTGAGGAGCGGCGCGCTGCCGTCCCTCGACACAGGGGAGACAGGTAGGAGCAGGCGAGGGTGGGAGGGCAGGAAGGACCCTGGGCAGGCCAGAGACAAGGTACCGGGAGTGCATGGCACGAAGCCGCTGCACAGACGGGTGGCCAAGGCGGTGGTGCCAGAGGACAGTCTCGTGTGCCAAAGAGCGACACGAGCAGGGGGCGGACAGCTGACCTGACGCGGACGCGGACGCAGTCGCAGCAACCTGAGGGGACTCAGTAGTCAGTGTGTACAGGTCCGACCCCGGCTGCCGAGTGAAGGTAGCCAAGTGACGGCCCGTACGAGCACACGTGCAGTGTGTCACGCGCTCGTAGGCAGGGGTGAACTGGTGAACACCCCCGTCCTGGAGTGCACATCCTGCCACCAAGTTCGTAGAGAACGAGGGGAGGTGGAGACCTGACAGTGTGCCCGACCTGACCGCAGGGCAAGGAAGGACAGTGGAAGAGGTCGCAATGACCAGACCCCCAGAGGGGTCAGCAAGGGAGACAGCAACTGGCCGAGCAAGCGGCTCAAGGGCAGTGCGGTCACGAAAGAAGCAGCGAGAAGCACCTGAGTCCAGTGTGAAGGTGTGCAGTGCGGCAGTCGACGCAGTACCAAGGGGGGGAGACACACGAGCACCTAGAGCAGCAGCCTCACCAGCACCTGGGGTAGCCGACACGCGAGTACCTGGAGCGGCTGACGCACTGGCCCTAATGCCTGGGTCGGGCGGTACACACAAGTACTCAGCACCCTCTCCACTAGTAGACATCACATACATGGCAAATACAATAGCATCAAAGTCTAGAGCATAGATATCAATCCCCTTCTTCAGGAGATCAAGCCAGCGGGGCAGCTCAATGGCCTGAGGGAACTGAACACGCCAAGCGTCGTCGAGACGAGAGAAGCAGCGCTGTGTGGCGTGCGGTCGTCCACACTGCTGACCAGTGCGGTCACCAGTGCGAATGACGTACGTGCAGCTAAGACCACCCCCACCCCCGTGCTGAGAGTACTACTCACGGACCTACTGGGGCGACGGAGTGTGCTGCTGGCCGTGGCCACCGCCAGTGCCTCCACGGCCACCACCACCGCTGCCACCTCCTCGACCACCCCAACCCCTGCCGCCACCTCGTCCACCGCCACCCCAACCGCTGCCTCCACTCCTGCCACCTCCCCCGCCGCTGCCGCCACCACCCCCACCGCTACCACTCGCCCCTCCAGCCGAGCCACCACCCCCACTGCCTCCACCGCCCCCACCGCCGCCTCCCCCGCCGTCACCGCCACCACCCTTGCCCCCTTTGCCCTTGCCGCTGCGGCGTCCGCTGGAGGCAGACGCAGCGCCGACCTTCTCAGTACCAAGAAGGTCGACAGTAGCAGCAGAGGCGACAGAGGGAAGAAGGGGGGAAGGAGAACACCCCTCAAAGAACGGGGTACGGGGGTCGCCACGAGAGGCACCTACAGCGACTATGCTAGTCTCAGCTGCAAGTAGCTCCTTCTCGAGGAGGGCAATGGTGAGCTCAGTGGGGCAACGAGCTATGAAGTGGTCCCTGACAGCACGCAGTGTGTTAGGGAGGCGGGTGACTAGGTGGTAGAGAGTGAGCCAGAGTGGAGGGGGGTGCGTGGCAAGGAACTCAGCAGGCATGGCGGCACGGAAGCGGGCCTCACTAGTACGGAGGTGCGTGATGAGGTCAGCGACTGTGTGAAAGGAGGCCAGGTCGGGAAACAGGTAGGGGAGGGAGAGACGGCCTAGTGCGGCAGAGGCAGGTGAGGAGTAGCGAGCAACTATAGCTGTGTACAGTGCCTCTGCAGTCTTGTGCTGACCAAAGTGCTCGCGTTCGTCTATCGGCAGGGAGTTGCGAATGGCGAAGCGAGCGTGGGCATCACGAGTCTGCCACTGTGAGCGAGCAGTGCTGTCAGCAGTAGCAGAAGGGGCTGTGACATGGCCTAGGGCGTGATCGTACAGTGAGATGTCATCCTTGGCTGTGAGCTGTAGGTAGAGGTGCAGGTCATCGAGCCAGGTGTCAAACTTCACAGGGAGCATCGAACACGAGAACCTGTGGGCTAGCCATAGGAACAGTAGAAATAGCAGCAGCAGCAGTAGGAGAAGCAGGTAGGATGAACCAGGTAGGGCAGGGCGGCGCGGCTCGGTTCAGGTCGGGTCGCGGCTCGGCTGGGTGGCGCGGCTCAGCTCGGGGCGCGCGGCTCAGCTCGGGGCGCGCGGCTCTGGTCGCGCGGCTCGGGTCACGGCGGGGACGGGCCGCCCGCTCTCCCTCGTGTGCTGCAGCGGGAACGGGCCGCCTGGGGCCTCTAGGTGGTGGGCACGGGTCGGCGAGGTCGGCACGGGGCCGGTTGGGGCCCTAGAGGGGCGAGCGCGGGGCCGATCGGGGCCTGAGCGGGGCTAGCGCGGGGCCAAACGGGGCTAGTAAGGGGCCGACGGGGCCTGAACGGGGCTAGCACGGGGTCGACGGGGCCTGAAACGGGGCCGACGGGGCCTGAAACGGGGCTAGCGCGGGCCAGATCGGGGCCTGAATGGGGCTAGCGCGGGGCCGACGGGGCCTGAGAGGGGCTAGCGCGAGGCCGACGGGGCCTGAAACGGGGCTAGCGCGGGCCGACGGGGCCTGAGAGGGGCTAGTGCGGGGCCGACGGGGCCTGAAACGGGGCCAACGGGGCCTGAAACGGGGCTAGCGCGCGCCGACGGGGCCTGAGAGGGGCTAGCGCGGGGCCGACAGGGTCTGAAACGGGGCCAACGGGGCCTGAAACGGGGCTAGGGCGGGCCGACGGGGCCTGAGAGGGGCTAGCGCGGGGCCGACGGGGCCTGAAACGGGGCCGACGGGGCCTGAACGGGGCTAGCGCGGGGCCTGAACGGGGCCTTAAAGGGGCCGACGGGGCCTGAACGGGGCCGCTAGGGAGAGCGGGCGTGGGGCCGACGGGGCCTGAACGGGGCTAGCGTGGGGCCGTCAAGAGGGGCCTCTAGGGGCGTGACACGCCGAGGCGCCCTAGGGCACAGGTAGGTAGGTAGGTAGGTAGTTACGTAGTGGTGGGCCCTTAGAAAATTTCGGTCCTAGGAAGGACCTGCTCTATACCATGTTAGAACCACTGAACAGGAATGAATGAACTAGCAGTGAAATGAGTACAAGTACCTAACCCTAGAATTGTGTACCCCCTATAGGCTAACCCAGTGTAGCCTAAACTAACACAACATATATAATGTTTGACATCGTCGACGACAACAAAAAATCATGGCAATAGGGAACGGCAGGACCGGCCATTTGCCACCCCGGGAGAAAACACAGAGCTATGGGAAATGCCCTATCATCCAATCAACGAGACGATCAACGGGTACAACGAGCAACGCCAACCACTTTTGCTCGAGGTGATCTGCAATGGACGACGCCTCCAAGCACTCGTGGACAGTGGAGCATCCCATTCAGTATGCAACAAGGCAACTCTCAAATGCATCAATAAGAAGTACGCGCCTTCAAACTTCCAAGCTACGATGGTTGATGAAAGCAAATTACAAGTCTACGGCGAAGCAGCGTTACACCTGCAGATGGGTCCTCTTTGATGGAAATCGACCCTACCCGTCACCAACATCAAAGGGCTAGACTTGATTATTGGGAGAGATTTTTAGAAGAAGTTCAACCCCGTGATCAACTGTGTGAGGATCTAGGATCGAGCTCAAAAAAGAGAATGGTGGTGATCAAGTCATGTGCAGCTTGGACATGTGCCGGTGTGGTTGGCTGCTGTGGTGTAAGTGGTTCCCGTCCGTAACACAGGAAGAAAAGAGTTTTCCCTGTGACCGCATGTGATGCGTTGTTGTAAGCAAACTCTAGGGTCGGTAACTGTGTGTCCCAGTGGCTGACGTCGTCTTTGCAAGCTGTGCGCAGTAACTGTTCAACCACCAGATTGAGTCGCTCTTTCTGTCCGTCAGTCTGTGGGTGGTATGCAAAGGACATCGCAAGTTTGGTCCCCAATGATCCCATGAGCTCCTTCCTGAACTTACTGGTAGATTTGGGGTCTCTGTCAGAGATGAGTGTAGCGGAGATGCCGTGGATGGTGATGATGTGGTCAAAGAAGAGGCGAGCAATTGCTTCAGCTGTAGCTGTGGCGTTGGTCGGGATGAAGTGACCCATTTTGGAGAATTCATCAATCACTACGAGGATGGAATCCTGTCCCCATGAGGTCGAAGGAAGTCCTGTGATGAAGTCGAGACTAACGACCTGCCATGGCTGCTCCGGTACGGGTAGAGGCTGAAGTAACCCTGCTTCTTTCTCCTTGCTGCTCTTCATCCGCTTGCACGTGTCGCAAGAGGTGACGAACTGCTGCACGTCTGCTGCCATCCCGGACCAGGAGTAATTTTTTGCTATCCTTGCTAACGTCTTGTTGCTCCCGAAATGTCCCGCGTAAGGTACGTTGTGAAACTCCTCCAATAGGATCTGCCGTAGCGGGGCGTAATTCGGTATCCAAATCTTTCCTGAACCCTTCCTTACAGCAGTCTTTCTCCCACTGTAATAGCTTCTTGGTGTGTGTTGTAGCGATCTCTGCGTCCACGGAGTATCCGTGTTGGAATGGACCCTTGAGCAGAGGGTTCATCCCGTCGAGCTGGATGCCTGCTACATGTCCGGGGCAGTTCAATGCGTCTGCCTTGTTGTGTAGCCCGGGTTTGTAGACGATGTCGTAGTGGAAGTGAGTTTCCAAGAAGTCCACCCACCGCACCTGTCGTCGTGAGAGCGTCGGCTGCGACTCCAGGTATTTGAGACTGCAGTGGTCAGTAACCCTCTAGGTAACACCTCCACGCCTTGAAGGCTATGACTATCGCTAAGGCTTCCTTGTCATGGATGGGGTAGTTCAGTTCTGCTCCGTGTAGCTTCTTACTGAGGTAGGCGATGGGCTGCAAACCGCGTCCGTGATCCTGCATCAGTACTGCTCCGACTGCTTGGTCACTAGCGTTCTGCTTCTACCACATAGTCATTGTCTAGATCTGGTAGGATGAGTACTGGCGCTTTAGTTAGTAATGTTTGTAGCTGCTCCATGGCTTGCTGATTAGGCGTATCCCATTTGTCGGGCGTATCCCATTTGTAGGGCGTATCCTTTTTCAGTAGGTCGGTCAGTGGCGCTTCTATCTTAGCATACTACGGCACGAACATGTTGTAGTAGTTGGCGAAGCCTAGGAACTGCTGCAACTCCTTTACGTTCTCCGGAACTTTCCACTTCTTGACGGCTTTGATCTTCTGCGGATCCACGTGTACGCCCTCGGCACTCACCATGTGCCCGAGAAACTGCACCTTCTTCAGTGCGAAGTCGCTATTCGACAGCTTCACGCAGAACTTGTTCTTCCGCAGGATCTCGAACACCTTCCGTAGATGCTCCACGTGCTCCTTCATGTTTTTGGAGTAGATGAGGATATCCTCCAGGTACACTACTACGCACTTGTCCAACAAGGGCCGTAGGATGTGGTTCATCTCCGCCTGAAACGTTCCTGGTGTGTTACATAGTCCGAAAAGCATCACTAATTATTCGTAGGAGCCGTATCTGGTACTGAACGCCGTCTTGTGGACCGAGTTGTCTGCCATCTTAATCTGCCAGTAACCCGACCGTAGGTCCAGCCTCGAAAAGACTGTTGCCCCACGCAGTTGGTCTAGTAGGTCATCTATGCGCGGTATGGGGTATTTGTTTTTAAATGTCTGTTTGTTCAGTGCGCGATAGTCGATGCACATCCGTAGACTGCCATCTGGTTTTGGAGTAAGGAGAACTGGTGCACCGTAGGGAGAGGTGGATGGGCGGATCAGTTGTCTGTCTAGTAGATATTCGATCTGTTTCTTAATGTCTGTCAGTTTGGTCGGACTCAATCGGTATGGTGCACGTGAGACGGGTTTCGCACCTGGTTCCTCCACGATCTCGTGCTCGTGGGTGCATGCAGGAGGTACGCCTGCAGGTAGGTTGTCGGGCATGATATCCTTGTACTGCTCCAAGACCTCCTTCACTGCTGCAGGTAGTTCTACGTTCGGCTTCTCCTCCTCTGCTGCTGCCATAACTAGTGCTAGGTATCCCGTGTTACTCTCGTTCACCGTCTATTCAAACCGTGCCAGTGTCGTTTCAAGAACGCTCCCTGTATCCGTCCAGCTTCGCAGCTCCAATCGTTTCCCGTTGTTGTAGATTCACGCTTTCCTGTTGACCCAATCGATCTCGGGGTTGAATCGTTTCAAGAAATCTCGCCCCACGATGAAACCCTTGATCTTCGTGATCGGCAACGTCGGCTTCCACCTCAGCGCCCCTATGTGCAGCTGCAATGATGCCTCGCTGTGGATGGGAAGTTTCGTACCGTCCACCATCGTTGCCGTGAACTTGGTCTCCTCCGAAGATTCTCCAATTTTCTCCAACGTCCCGAGGTCGCACACCGAGTGGGACGCACCACTGTCTACCAGTGCCTGGAGGCGTCGGCCGTTGCAGATTACCTCGAATAGTAGTGGTTGTTGCTGCTCCGAGAAACTGTAGATGGTCTCGCTTATAGGATCGTAGGGTACGTCGAATAGATCATCCCCCGGTCCTGCTCTCGAAGCTGCTGACTCCATATAAGTTTTCAACTGAGTAGGGATATAAGGATTTATCCAAGGCCGATTCAGCTTTGTCTTGGCCTGGAACCTTCCCTTAAACCTTTGCAGCTGCGTAGGCTTCACCTGTGGGCAATGGGGAGCCTTAACACCGTGCTGTGGGGAGAGAATATTAACTCCTTGGAATGCACGACCCTTTTCAACGCTCTGGAGTGGTTTGCCCAACTTCTCAAGTACCTGAATAATGTTTAAAGGCTTTTTCATTGCCTCAAAATCTCCCCTGAATTTTTTAAAGGCTTGGAAACCTTGAGAGAGAATATTCTTACTCTCGGGGGTGTTCGGCTAGAGTTTCCCGGTCGGTGTAGAGTCTTGTTTCACAGAGCCTCCATTTGTCTCGGCGATTTCACCAGTTGCCGCCCGGTCGTGGCGTTTTAAATTTGCGCCATCGTGTCCTCCATTTTTCGCCATCGTGGATGTCGCACTGTTGTTGCCCTGCCGCTCCTCTCGTGCCTTCTTCAATTTCCAACACGCCAAGAATCGATGTCCTGCTGCGCCACAAAATTCGCAGTTCCCATACTTTGTCGACCGCTGCTTCGCTCGATCTTGTCGATATCCATCGGGTCGGCGGTCGTGGGTGGTGCCAATCGCTTCGTTCCAAATGATCGGTTCGGCACGAGGCGTCGTGTCTCCGGTTCACATCGCATCAGTGCATCGAATCTCTCTGCTGCACACACCATGTCGCGGTAGTTGGTGTAGTTCGCGGCAATCACCTGTCGCCGGACTTCCATTTTTAACCCCTCAGTATACGCTTGGATTTTTTCCCCTTTGGTCAGGTCGGTAATTTGGTTGAAGAGGCTCTCCATCTGCTACGTATACTGTGTTACACTGCCGAACTGTTTATGCCAATGAATCTGCTGCCGCGCTATGTAGCTAGAGTTGATTGGTTCGAAACATTGAATTAAAGCTTCCTGAAACTGCGTCCATCTCCTCTCGCGTCGGACCTCGTTGCCATTGTTGAGAAAATGAACGAGAATGGATTGACTAAGGGAAATTTGGGTACAACTACAAACCCTAGAAAGTCGTACCCCATATGTGCTACCCCACTATAGCCTACAACACCTATGTCATATAAATCTGACACACCCCCATTGGCAAAGTGTGGGAGAACAAGGGGTCACAAGACCAGTTAAGCAAAGCAAAGCAAGCTCAGGGTGGATCACAAAGTCACCACACATTCCGAGCACAAGTTCAAGGCTACAAGGCCAGTTCACATGCAGGATTACACATATATAAAAAAGGCTAGACAAGCAAGAGCAGATGTATATAAATATGTAACAGTACAAACAAGGTCAAGTGGTGAGCAAGTGAGGCAAGGCAGGCACAAGACCAAGCTGAGTACAGAAGCGCTGATGATAACAAGGCGCAAGCGCCTTGGTGAAGATATCAGCAGTGTTGGCCTCAGAGGCCACGTACGCAAGGCGCAGCTGACCACGCTACTGTAGCTCACGAGCAAGGAAGTAGCGAAGAGCAATGTGCTTCATTCTGTGCTCCAATCTCTGCTCCCGACACAAGGCCAGCATGGCCTTGTTGTCTAAGTACAGCACTAGAGGAGAACGAGGCGGCTCTCCGGAGTCAGTCAGCAGGTAGGTGAGCCAGCGAAGCTCCTGTGCAGCCATGGCTCCTGCGTAGATCTCAGCCTCACAACTGGAGCCGAGAACAGAAGACGAGCGGGTAGCCCGCCACGAAACAGAGCCGGAACCAAGGCTGAAGGTGTAACCCTGTGACGACCGCTGCGTAGCCTGGTCGTCAGCCCAAGAAGCGTCTGCGTGCCCAGTGAGGACCACTGGACTCTGCCCTCCAAGCACAAGCCCCATGCCCGACGTACTGCACAAGTAGCGCAACACCCTCTTTGCTGCAGCCATGTGCTCTCGTCTATGTCTCCCAGGAGCAACATAGCGTGCCAAGATGCTAAGAGGGTATGCAAGGTCAGGTCGTGTGCAGGTCATCAGGTACATGAGGCAGCCAACAAGCTCTGGGTACGGGCCACTCGGCTCTACGGACTCATTCGAAGGCAGAGCTGAGAGCGAGTGGCGAGTAGGCAGAGGAGTGGCCTGAGGCGAGGAGTACGTGAAGCCGAAGCACTGAAGGACCTGCTGCACCATGTGTGACTGAGTTAGGGTAATGGTGCGGCGTGCTCTGTCCCGGGTGATCTGCAGGCCAAGGTAGCTGCGCAGTTCACCCAGGTCTGTGCACATGTGTCTCTTCTGCAGCTCCGACTTCACGTGGGCGAGTCCAGCAGCGTCAGCTGTGGCAAAGACCAAGTCGTCGACGTATCTCAAGATGTAGAACAGCGGCATAGAAGTGTCGGTGCGCAGAAACAGTTACGGTTCGGCAGTAGGGGGAGCAAACCCAAGAGCCGCAAGTGTAGTCCTAAGTGTGTTGTGCCACTCACGCGGTGCCTGGCGGAGACCGTAGACTGGCTGCCGGAGGCTCCACTGGGTGCCAGGAGGAAAAGACCCAGTGAAGCCAGGTGGGCGGCGCAGCCAGATCTCCTCGTGCAGGCTACCCTGCAAGAAAGCAGTGCTTAAGTCAAGGGAGTGAAGCTCGTAGTCACGGTGAGCGGCTGTGTGCAGCAGTACCCAAAGCGTGGTCATCTTCGGGGTGGGAGAGAAGGTCTGAAAGTAGTCAACTCCCTGCCGTTGACTGAAGCCACGAACCACGTAACGCGCCTTGAAGACAGGCGGAGAACCCGGCGGCCGCTTCACCCTGAAAATCCACATGCCACTGACGATGTTCGCCCGAGGCGGGGGAACCTCGTCAACGTAGCTGCCTGTGGACTTCCGGGAAGCTATCTCTGTATCGATAGCTGCTTGCCAGTGAGAGGAGTAGGGACCCTCTATCGCCTCCGCGTAAGAGCGCGGAGTCGGGATGTCAAGTGCATCCGGGTCTCCCTCAGGGGTAAGCAGTTCGGACACGAGATGAGGTGAAGCAGCAGCCAAACACTGGAACTCCTACTGCCTGTCCTCAAGGACGTCCGTGCCAAGGGCACACTCACCCCCGATGGACGGAGGATAGACAGACTCAGACTCAGCGACAAGACTAGCAGCGTAGTCTAGACGACAGCGAGCAGCAAAGTTGACGAGCTCAGCAACTAGGGAAAACGCAGCAGTGGACTCAAAGGAAGGGTCAGTGATGAAAGTAGCAAGGAGACGCGTGACAGTAGGAATGGCAGCACGAAGAGAGTCCGACTCCAAGTCGGCAAGAACAAGAAGAGAGGACTCAGGAGGAGAAGGCAAAGGGGCACGCAGAGGAGCAGTGGACAAACGCAGAGACATCTTGTGCGTGCCAGGGACAGGAGGAGGACGCGGACGCGAACCATGACCACTAGCGCGAGCAGGACGGACAGGCGATGTAGGGCGAGACGCAGGCTCACGACGCTCAGCAAGACCTCCAGTAGGACCAGTGGAGGGAGAAGGAGAAGGCACTGGGGAGGCAGGCTGTTACTGTAACTGTGACGGGACAGGCTCTGGACACTCTAAGGGAGGAGGAGGACCAGTAGAAGGCGGAAGACCAAGAACGTGCTGAAGGAGCGGAACAAAGTACGGCCGAGGCCGCGCGGCGACTCTAGACACAGCATGGACAGCACCAGTACCCCCAGTGGTAGCACCAGGGCCAGCACCAACTCCAGCTGCACCACCCCCAGCAGCTCCAGTAGCTCCAGGACCTCCAGCAGCACGAGTAGCACCCCCAGCAGGACCGCCTCCAGGACCGACAGCAGTAGCCTCAGCGCCAACACCCTCAGCAGCTCCAGCTCCAGTCGTACCCGCAGGCCCAGCAGCTCCAGTACTCCCTGTTCGAGCACCTCCGGGACCCGTGACACCAGCACCCTCAGTAGATGAAGAACCTCGAGCTCCTGCAGCACGCCTCCAGCGCCGGGCAAACCACTCGCGCAGCTCCTGTGGAGAGAGTGGCTCCCGTCGAGACGAAGCATCCGGAGAACCTCCAGGCACAGTACCGCCAGACGCGACACGAGCAGGCCCAGCTCCCTCAAGCTCCGCACCCACAGGCTCAGCACCTCCAGGCGTAGCACCCCCAGACTCAGCACCCCCAATCGTAGCACCCCAAGGATCAGCACCCCCAGGCGTAGCACCCCCAGGCTCAGCACCCCCAGGCTCAGCACCCCCAGTCGTAGCACCCTCAGGCTCAGCACCCCCAGGCGTAGCACCCACACGCTCAGCACCCCCTGAGTCAGCACCCCCAGGCTCAGCACCCTCAGCAGCACCAGAGTCACCAGCAACCTTGACAGGCTCGACTGCGTCTACCTGGGACACACCTGAAGGGGCAGGACCCTGAGGGAGGAGGGGGTCTACCGGGGGGGGACCTGGCACAAGGAAGAGCGGTGGCAGGGGGAGGGACGGAGTGCGGTAGGGGAAGAGGCGGTAGAAATGGACCGACTCGTCAAACGTGACGTCCTGGGAGGACAGAACACGGCGAGAGGTGGGGTGGTAGAACTGCCACCCAGGCGCGTCAGGGGGGAAGCCAAGGAAGACGCAAGGAGTAGCACGAGGGGACAGCTTGTCCGCAGACAAGTCGCGGACAAACGCCCGAGATCCCCGGACACGGAACGAAGACGCATCGCCAACCTTCCCGTCCAAAGCAAAGCTGGGGAGGTCTTCGGCATGGAGACCCTGGGCTGAAGGTTGATCTGATGCGCCGCGTACCGAACCACAAACAACCACAGAAAATGGGGGGCAGCCGCATGCATCATGGACGTACGGGCAACGTCCATGACCATGCCAATGCGGCGCTCAACAATCCCATTTTGCCGTGGAGATTCCGAAAGCGTGAAGGTCTAGCGGATGCCTCGTGCACGATAGTAGGATCGCAGAAGGCCAGAGGAGAACTCTTCGCCTCTGTCAGAGCGCAGACGAAGAACAAGAATGTCCGAGCCAAAGCTCTGCCTGAGCTGGAGACGAGATGCGCGGAGCTAGTCGATCAACACCGAAGTGACATCACCCTTGCTCCGCAAGGGGAAGACTGTGGTGTAACGCGAGTAGTCGTCAACCACAAGCAGGAAGTAGCGCTCGTGACCCTGTCCACGGATCCGGGCTGGGCCCCACACGTCCATGTGAAGCGTCTGCAGCGGGGCCTCTATCAGAGGAAACTGGGAGGAGTGAGGGGCAGCATGCTGCCGCCCCTCGACGCAGGGGACGCAGGCAGGGGCAGGCCCCGGGGGAAGGGGAGGGAGGGACCGGGGAAGACCAGAGACAAGGACACGAGAGGCCATGCCTCGGAGACGAAGCAGGGAGGGGTGACCAAGGCGGTTGTGCTAGAGGAGAGTCTCGTGAGACAGGAGGCGACAAGAGCAGGGGGCAGACTTAGGACCAGACCTGGACGCTGCAACAAACACCTGACCTGACGCAGCTACCTGACCAGACGTAGTGACTGGAGGAGACTCAGTGGTCAGTGTGTACAGGCTCAACCCCGGCCGACGTGTAAACGTGGCCAGGTGTCGGCCTGTCCGAGCGTCCGTGCAGTGGGTCACCCGCTGACTCGCAGGAGTGAATTGGTGAACCCCCGCATCCTGTAGGTCAGCACCACTCACCAAGTTCGTAGAAAACGAGGGGAGGTAAAGACCAGATAGGGTGCCAGAGGGGGCCGCCGGACACGGGAGGACAGTGGAGAAGTGAGCAAGGACAGGACCCCCAGAGGGGTCTGCCAGAGAGACTGCAACTGGCCGACCAAGCGGCGTGAGTGTGGTGCGGTCTCGAAAGAAGGAGCGAGAAGCCCCCGAGTCAAGGGTGAAGGTGTGGGAGGCCGAAGCCGGCGCGGTACCTGAGAGAGCAAACTTACCAGCATTTGAGGAAGCAGACGCATTGGCACCTAGAGCAACAGCCTCGCTAGCACCTAGAGCAGCAGCTTCACCAGTACCTAGAGCAGCAGTCTCAATGCCCGGGTCGGGCGGAAAGCACCGGTAACAGTCACCCTCATCACTAATAGTCACAGCATACATGGCAGGAAGAATAGCATCAAAGTCAAGGTCAAAGATAGCTACTCCCACCCTAGACAGCTCGCCCCAGCGAGGGATCTCAATGGCCTCAGGGAACTGGTGACGCCAAGCGTCCGTCAGGCGGCCAAAGCAGCGCTGGGTGGAGTGCGCACCCCCGCACTGCTCACCCGCGCGGTCGCCGGTGCGTAGAACGTAGGTGCACGGACCAGTACCCTCACCCCGCTGGCGTGTAGTGTACCACTCACGGAGCTGCTGAGGGGGGGGGATGTCACGAGTGCGCTGCTGCTGCTGGCGCTGACCACCACCGAAGCCGACCCTCTGCGCAGCGCCACCCCGACCAGCTCCGCCTCTTCCGCCGCCGCCTCCTCCTCCGCCGCCACCTCCGCCACCTCCGCCACCTCCGCCCCCACCGCCACTGCCGCCTCCGCCTCCGCCTCCACTGCCGCCACCGACACCTCCACCCCCGCCACCACTCCCACCACCACCCCCACCCCCTCCATTGCCGCCACCGCCACCTCCGCCACCCCCTCCAGCCCCTCCAGCGCCCTGTCCCCCCTTGCCCTTGCCGGTGCGGCGTCTCCCGCTCGGGGCCGACGCAGCGCCGACCTACTCGAAACCAACGAGGTCGGCCGCAGCAGCAGAGGCAACAGAGGGCAAAAGAGGGGAGGGGGAACACCCCACAAAGACGGGGGTGCGAGGGTCACCACGAGAGGCTCCTACAGTGACTATGCTCTTCTCTGCCGCTAGGAGGGCCTTCTCGAGGAGGTCAATGGTGTGGGTGGTGGGGCAAACTAAGAGAAAGTGGTCCCTGACTACGCGGAGAGAGTCAGGGAGCCGGGTGACTATGTAGTAGAGGGTGATGTACATGGGGGGGGGGGGGGGGGGGGTTCTTGGCGCAGAACTCAGCAGGAAGCGTAGCGCGATAGTGAGAGTCACTAGTGCGGAGGTGCGTGATGAGGTCAGCGACTGTGGGAAAGGCAGCAAGGTCAGGGAAGAGGTATGGTAGCATGAGGCGGCTCAGTGCAAAAGTGGCAGGGGAGGAGTAGCGTGCAACTACAGCGTCGTACAAGGTCTGAGCACTCTTGTACTGGCTAAAGTGTGCACGCTCAGAGGTAGGCAGGTGGCGACGCACAGCAAGACGTGCAGCAGCATTGCGTGTGGCCCACTTTGAGCGAACAGTGGCGTCAGCATTAGCAGCAGGGGCAGGAGAGGCACCAGAAGTGAGGTCAAAGAGTGAGAGACCGTCTGCCCTATCCCAGTGTAGGAAAAGCTGCAGGTCATCTACCCAGACGTCAAAGTCAATGGCCCGACCCTTAGCGTCAAAAGCGAGGACACTAGGGGTAGCCATGACAGCAGTAGACTAGCAGCGCAAACAGTAGGGTAAGGGCTGTGCAGTGATAGAGGCGCTGCTCTTACCGGACAGGGCGGCTCGGGCGGCTTGGCGGCTCGGCGGCTCGGCAGCTCTGGCGGCTCGGGCAGCTCGGTGGCACGGCGGCTCGGGCGGCTCTGCCGGCTCGGGTGACTTGGCGGTACGGCGGCTTGGCAGCAACTGCAGCTCGGCGACTCGGCGGCTCTGGCGGCTCGGGCGGCTCGGCGATACGACGGCTCGGGCGGCTCAGGTGGCGCGGCGGCTTGAGCGGCTCGGGTGGCTCGGGCGGCTCGGCAGTAGCTCGGCGGCGCCGGCGGCTCGGTGGTGACGGCGAGGCCGCGTGGGGACGGCGGCGGGGCCGGTAGAGGCGGCGCCGGGGCCGGGAAGGGTAGCGCCGGGGCCGCAGGGTAGGTGCCGGGGCCGCAGGGTGGGCGACGGGGCCGCAGGGTAGGCGCTGGGGCCGGAGGGTAGGCGACGGGGCCGCAGGGTAGGTGCCGGGGCCGCAAGGTAGGCTTCGGGGCCGCAGGGTAGGCGTCGGAGCCGCAGGGTAGGCGCTGGGGCCGCAGGGTAGGCGCCGGGGCCGCAGGGTAGGCGACGGGGCCAGCAGAGGCGGCGCCGAGGCCGGGAAGGGCGGCGCCGGGGCCGGGAAGGGCGGCGGCGGGGCCGCAGGGGTAGGCGACGGGGCCGCTAGGGCGGCTAGGAGGGGGGTCGCGAGGGCGGCTTGAAGAGGCCGTGAGGGCGGCACGAAAGGGCCGCTAGGGCGGCGCGAACGGGCCGCGAGGGCGGCGCGACGCGATGGAGCTGCGAGGGCGGCGGATCGGGGCCGCGAGGGCGGCGCGACGCGGCCGCTAGGGCGGCTCGACGTGACGGGGCCGCGAGGGCGACGCGACGGGGCCGCAAGCGCGACGCGACGGGGCCGCTAAGGCGGCGCGACAGGGTCGAAAGAGGGGAGCGCGACTCGGGCAGAGTAGAGCGTGCTCCGGGTAGGAAAAAAGGTGGTGGGCCCTAGGAACAGTTCCCACAGGGGAACCTGCTCTGATACCATGAGAAAATGAACGAGGATGGATTGACTAAGGGAAAGTTGGGTACAAGTACAAACCCTAGAAAGTCGTACCCCATATGTGCTACCCCACTATAGCCTACAACAGCCATGTCATATAAATCTGACAATTGTAAGTCCACTCGAGCGCCGGGCCTCGTAACAGTGTCACTGCGAGCCGAATCCGCATTGCATCGTGTGTCGGGGTTGTACTGCCAACGGCCTTGAAGTGAATTTCGAGGGTCGCAATGAATCGACGGACGTCGGTGTCTCTAGAATTCGGATTAAATATCTCCGGTAGCCTCGGACGTACCGCCTCAAGATTCACTGTAGCCACTGCCGCTGCTGCTGGGTGAAGTGTCGGTGTCACTGTTGTTGCTGCAGACATTGCTGCTGCATTCCCCGCTGCGTTCACTGCTGACGTGGCGGCTACCGACTGGTTCGGGAGAAGCTCCTCTATTTGCTGGAGTCCTGCTCGCGTCTGGTCCAGGCCGGTGTGTAACTCCGTAATTTTCCGTACGGAATTATCACAATTTTCCTCCATTTGGCGATTTATAGGCAGATATGCAACGAAAATAATCGAACTCTAGGCACTGGTCATCATACTGTGAGTCGAGTTGAATGCAGAAATAACGAGCACTGATTCTGAAGGTCGCGTAATTCTCCCTTACTTGAAATTCCCGTCCGATCTCGGCCGTTGAGAAGAAATTCGATCCGACGCTTCAAATTCCAACCATTTTAGGCGAAATTCTCAGGGCCGTTGAGATTCGAGTCGATCTGACGGTCGAAATTCCAACTTTTTCGTCAATGGACCTGAGGAGTGTTCGAAAACCGGTTTGAGGGGGACGTTAGAAAATAACGCAGAACTGGTTTTACGTACCCGAAATCGGCGCTTTCCATCGTCGCCCCCGCGGTTTTAAAAGCTAGGTTTTAGCGGTCGAAAAAATTCACTTGCAAACAGGCTCTGATTACCAAGTGTGAGGATCTAGGATCGAGCTCAGAAAAGAGACTTTGAATTGAATTAAATGATCACCTGGACACAACACATGGCTATATATAGGCTCGACACAAGGCCCAGTAACCAGGTGTTACGCGAAGGTTCCGCGGGTCGCGAAGCGTCTCGAACAGATCTTTCCCGAACTCGGTAGAAGGCAATTCGGTGGCAACCGAAAAGCCAGAATTCGGTGCACGCAACCTAGCTTGGTGTTATAGCTATAATAAAATATAGGAAAGCACCTAGCCTAGGAAATCAAGCAATTCATGCATGCATATAATTATCCTATGCTAGAAATAGCTGTCAAACACTATATGTGTTATTATTGTGTAGGCTATAGTGGGTTAGCCTTTAGGGGGTACACAAAGTTAGGGTTTCCTACTTGTACTCCAACTTTCGTAACATGGAATCAGAGCAGGTCCTCCGCTAGGACTGACTCTTAGGGCCCACCACTACTGCTGCTTACTAGCGCCCTCGTGCGCCCCACTGTAGGAGGCCCCGAGCGCGCCCACCCCTTAACGGCCCCGTCAACCTCACGTGCCGCCCCTTAGCGGCCCTGCTGGCCCCGTCGACCCCGCGCGCCGCCCCCCTTAGAGGCTCCACTAGGCCCCGTTGACCCCACGCGCCGCCCCTTAGCGGCCCCCGCTGGCCCCGTCGACCCCGCGCGCGAACCTTCTAGAGGCCCCGTCGGCCCCGTTTGCCCCATGCGCCCACCCCTTAGCGGCCCCGTCGACCCGCTCTTGACCCCCGCGCCGCCCCTTAGCACCCCGCTGCGACACCCACGGCCCCGCCAGAACGAGCCGCCTGAAATGAGCAGCCCGAACCGAGCCGCCCAACCCAAACCGAGCCGCCCGAACCGAGAAACCCAGCCCGAACCGAGCCGCGCCGCCCGAACCGAGAAACCCAGCCCGAACCGAGCCGCGCCGCCCGAACCTAGCCGCGCCACCCTACCCGAGCTGCGCCGCCCTACCTGAACCGAGCCGCGCAGCCCGTACCGGGCCGAGCCGCCCTACCTGAGTCGCACTGCCTACTGTTTGAGGGTGCACCTACTGCTTCTCCTACTACTGCTATGGCTAGCCCTCCTATGCTAGCTTTCGATGCTGAGGGCCGCCCAGTGAAGTTCGAAACCTGGCTAGATGACCTACACCTCTTCCTACAGCTCACTGCCAAGGAGGACATCTCACTGTAGGATCACGCCCTAGGCCATGCTACTCCTCCTGCTGCTACTGCTGACAGCACTGCTCGCTCACAGTGGCAGACTCGTGACGCCCACGCTCGCTTCGCTATTCGCAACTCCCTGCCGATAGATGAGCGCGAGCACTTTGGCCAGCACAAGACTGCACAGGCACTGTACACCGCTGTCGTTGCCCGCTACTCCTCACCGCCTCTGCCGCTCTAGGCCATCTATCACTCCCCTACTTGTTTCCCGACCTGGCCTCGTTCCACACAGTCGCTGACCTTATGACGCACCTCCGTACTAGTGAGGCCCGCTTCCGTGCCGCCATGCCCGACGAGTTCCTTGCCAAGAACCCTCCCCCGCTCTGGCTCAATCTCTACCACCTAGTCACCCGCCTCCCTGACACTCTGCGTGCTGTCAGGGATCACTTCCTAGCTCGCTGCCCCACTGAGCTCACCATTGCCTTCCTCGAGAAGGAACTGCTTGCAGCTGAGGCTAGCATAGTCGCTGTAGGTGCCTCTCGTGGCGACCCCCGCACCCCTTTCTTTGAGGGGTGTTCCCCTTCCCCTCTTCTTCCCTCTGTAGCCTCTGCTTCTACTGTCGACCTCCTTGGTTCTGAGAAGGTCGGGGCTGCGTCTGCTTTGAGCGGGCGCCGCAGCGGCAAGGGCAAAGGGGGCAAGGGAGGCGGAGGTGACGGCGGGGGAGGCGGTGGTGGGGGTGGTGGCGGCAGTGGGGGTGGTGGTGGGGCTGGGGGGGCCAGTGGCAGCGGTGGGGGGGGTGGCGGCAGCGGCGGGGGAGGTGGCAGGGGCGGGGGCGGTGGTGGGTGCGGTGGTGGGCGCGGTGGCGGCAGGGGAGGAGGTGGTCGAGGAGGTGGCGGCGACGGCGGTGGTCTTGGAGGCACTGGCGGTGGCCAGAGCCTGCAGCACTCTCCGTCGCCCCAGGAGCTCCGTGAGTGGTACGCTCAGCACGGGGGGGGGTGGCCGTAGATGCACGTACGTCATCCGCACTGGTGACCGCATTGGTCAGACGTGTGGGAGGGCGCACCCCATGCAGCGCTGCTTCTCACGCCTCGACGGCGCTTGTCGTACTCAGTTCCCTGACGCTAGTGAGCTGCCCCACTGGGCAGATCTAATGAAGCGAAACATTTATATCTTTGTTCTAAACTTTGATGCTATTCTCTCTGCCATGTATGTGATGTATATTAGTGGAGAGGGTGCCCAGTACCTGCGTGTTCCGCCCGACCCGGGCATTAGACCCGGTGAGGCTGCCGCTCTAGGTGCTAGAGTGTCTGCTACCCGAGGTGCTGGGGACGCTGCTGCTCTAGGTGCTGGTGCGTCTGCCCCCCCTGGTACTGAGTCGACTGCAGCACTGCACACCTTTACACTAGACTCAGGTGCCTCCCGCTGTTTCTTTCGTGACCGCACGGCTCTTGAGCAGCTTGCTCGGCCCGTTGCTGTCTCTCTCGCTGACCCCTCTGGGGGTCCAGTCCTTGCGACCTCCTACACTGTCCTCCCCTGTCCGGCCGTCCTGTTGGGCACACTGTTCCGTCTCTACCTCCCCTCGTTCTCTACAAACTTGGTGGCGGGTAGTGCGCTCCAGGACGGGGGTGTCCACCAGTTCACCCTTGCCTACGAGCGCGTGACACACTGCACGTGTGCTCGGACGGGCCGTCACCTGGCGACCTTCACTCAGCAGCCGGGGTCGGACCTGTACACACTGACCGCTGAGTCCCCTCAGGTAGCTGCGTCTGCGTCTGCGTCAGGTCAGTTGTCGGCCCCCTGCTTGTGCCGCTCTCTGGCGCACGAGACTGTCCTCTGGCACCACCGATTTGGTCACCCGTCTATGCAGCGCCTTCGGGCAATGCACAAACGGTACCTTGTCTCTTGTCTTCCTAGAGTTCTCCCTCCCCTCCCACCGTCGCCTGCTCCTTCCTGCCTTCCCTGTGTCGAGGGGCGGCAGCTCGCTACTCCTCGCTCCTCCTCATTTCCCCCGATGACTGCTCCCTTGCAGACGCTCCACATGGACGTGTGGGGCCTCGCCCGCGTCCGTGGACAGGGTCAGGAGAGGTACTTTCTGATAGTTGTTGATGACTTCTCGCGCTACACCACGGTCTTCCCCTTGCGCACCAAGGGTGAGGTCCCTGATGTTTTTATCCCTTGGATCCGCGCTTCTCGTCTTCAACTCAGCGAGCGTTTCCACTCGGACTTTCCTGTCATGCGCTTGCACTCTGACAGAGGTGGTGAGTTCTCCTCCGACCTCTTGGTAGCCTACTATGCAGAGCACGGCATTCGCCAGTCGTTCACGCTTCCGGCCTCTCCACAGCAGAATGGGGTTGCTGAGCGCCGCATTGGCTTGGTCATGGAGGTCGCCCGTACCTCCTTGATCCATGCGGCTGCCCCCCACTTTCTGTGGCCGTTTGCGGTCCGGTACGCTGCGCATCAGCTCAACCTCTGGCCCCGTGTCTCCTTGCCGGAGACCTCCCCGACACTGCGTTGGACGGGAGAGGTTGGCGATGCGTCGCTTTTTCGGGTCTGGGGATCCCGAGCTTTTGTTCGTGATACGTCCGTGGACAAGCTCTCCTCCCGCGCTGTTCCGTGTGTCTTCCTAGGCTTTGTTCCGGACGCGTTTGGTTGGCAGTTTTACCACCCCACCTCGCGCCGTGTCCTCGCCTCTCAGGACGTCACCTTTGACGAGTCGGTACCCTTGTACCGCCTCTTCCCCTACCACACTGTCTCGCTCCCTCCCCCGCCTCTCTTCCTCACGCCAGGTGCTGCTATGGTAGACCCCCTCCCCCCTCAGGGTGCGGCTCCCTCAGGTGTGTCCCAGGTAGACCCGGTTGAGCCTGTCAAGGTAGCTGTCGACTCTCGTCCTGCTCGGGGTGCTGAGCCTGAGCGTGCGGAGTCTGGGGTTGCGAAGACTGGGGGTGCTGAGCCTGGGGGTGCGGAGTCTGGGGGTGCTGAGCCTGGGGGTGCGGAGTCAGGAGGTGCTGAGCCTGGGGGTGCTGAGCCTGGGAGTACGGAGCCTCCTTGTGCTGAGTCTGGGGGTGCGGAGTCTGGGGGTGCTGAGCCTGGGAGTGCTACGCCTGGAGGAGCTCTCTCCTCACAGCAGCTGCGTGAGTGGTAGTTAGAGTACTGCAGCCTCAAGAGAGGTGCTTCTGGAGCTAGGAGTGCTGCTGGAGCTGGTGCTCGTGCTTCCTCTCCTAGGCGGGAGCTGCCCTCTCCCCAGCGTCTTCGTGAGTGGTACGCACGGCGTTGCAGTCTCAGGAGTGGCACTTCTAGTGTCGCGGTCCCTGCTGCTGGTGCTGCGGACCCAGGAGTTGGAGCTGATGCTGGTGCTGCAGACCCGGGCGTTGGAGCTGCTGCTGGTGCTGCGGACCCGGGCGTTGGAGCTACTGCTGGTGCTGCGGACCCGGGCGTTGGAGCTGCTGCTGGTGCTGCAGACCCGGGCGTTGGAGCTGCTGCTGGTGCTGCGGACCCAGGCGTTGGATCTGCTGCTGGTGCTGCAGACCCGGGCGTTGGAGCTGCTGCTGGTGCTGCGGACCCGGGTGTTGGAGCTGCTGCTGGTGCTGCGGACTCGGGCGTTGGAGCTGCTGCTAGTGCTGCGGACTCGGGCGTTGGAGCTTCTGCTGGGGATGCTGCTGGAGCTACTGGAGGTTCTGGTGCTGTCTCTGCTGCTACAGGGGGCACCTCACGGCCACGGCCGTACTTCGTTCCACTCCTTCAGCAGGTTCTTGGTCAGTCGCCTCCGCCTGGTCCCCCTCCCTCTGTAGAGTGTCCACTTCCGGTACAGTCGTAGTCACAGCTACCGCCTGCCTCGCCACTTCCTTGTCCTTCTCCCTACACTGGTCCCACAGGCGGTCTCACAGAGCGTCGTCAGCCTGAGTCTCGTCCTGTGTCGCCTGTGTCCCGTCCTGACTCACCTGTTCGTGCTACTTCCACTAGTCGCCGTTCTGCGCGTGAGCGTCCGCCACCAGTCCCTGGCACACACCGGATGTCATGCGTCCCTCCACTGCTCCACAGCGTGTCCCTCTTCCGTCTCCTCCTGAGTCCTCTCTTACTGCCCTTGCTGACGCGGAGTCTGACTCTCTTCGTGCTGCTAGTCCTACGGTTACGCGCCTCCTGGCCACTGCTGTCACTGACCCTTCGTTTGAGTCTGCTCTAGTTGCTGAGCTTGTCGACTTGGCTGCTCGCTGTCGTCTAGACTAGGCTGCCAGTCTTGTTGCTGAGTCTGAGTCTGTCTGTCCTTCGTCTGTCGGGGGTGCATGTGCTCTTAGCACGGACGTCCTTGAGGACAGACAGGAGGACCTTGAGTATCTGGCAGCCGCTGCGCCCCATCTCGTGTCCATGCTAGTTGCCCCTAAGGGAGACCCGGATGCACCAGACATCCCGACTCCTCGATCGTACGCTGAGGCGATCGAGGGTCCCTACTCCTCTCAGTGGTAGTCAGCCATGGACACATAGATGGCTTCCTAGAAGTCCAAATGCACCTACGTCGACGAGGTTCCCCCACCTGGGGCGAACATCGTCAGTGGCATGTGGATTTTCAGGCTGAAGCGGCCGCCGGGTTCTCCGCCTGTCTTCAAGGCTCGTTACATTGCTACAGGCTTCAGTCAGCGAGAGGGAGTAGACTTCTTTCAGACCTTCTCCCCCACCCCGAAGATGACTACTCTTTGGGTACTACTGCACGTTGCTGCTCGGCGTGACTACGAGCTTCACTCCCTTGACTTCAGCACAGCGTTCTTGCAGGGCACTCTGCACGAGGAGATCTGGTTGCGCCGCCCTCCTGGCTTCACTGGGTCGTTCCCTCCTCGTACCCAGTGGAGCCTACGGCGGCCGGTCTACGGTCTCCGCCAGGCGCCACGTGAGTGGCACGACACACTGAGGACTACTCTTGCGGCACTTGGGTTCTCTCCTTCTACTGCTGAACCGTCGCCGTTTCTACGCACGGACACTTCACTGCCGCCGTTCTACATCCTCGTGTACGTCGACGACTTGGTCTTTGCCACAGCTGACACTGAGTCTCTCGCCCACGTGAAGTCCGAGCTACAGAAGAGACACACGTACACAGACTTGGGTGAACTGCGCAGCTACCTTGGCTTGCAGATCACTCGGGACAGAGCACGCCGCACCATTACCCTGACTCAGTCACACATGGTGCAGCAGGTCCTTCAGCGCTTTGGCTTCACCTGGTCCTCAGCACAGGCCACTCCTCTGGCTATAGGTCACTCGCTCTCAGCTCTGCCTTTGGATGAGTCCGTAGAGTCGAGTGGTCCTTACCCAGAGTTAGTTGGTTGCCTCATGTATCTGATGACTTGCACTCGTCCTGACCTAGCATACCCTCTTGGCCTTCTGGCTCGCTACGTGGCTCCTGGTCGTCACCGAAAGGTGCAGTGGGATGCTGCAAAGAGGTTATTGCGCTACTTGTGTAGTACATCAGGCATGGGGCTCGTGCTTGGAGGAGGGAGCTCAGTTGTTCTCACTGGGCACTCTGACGCTTCTTGGGTTGACGACCAGGCTACTCAGCGGTCATCACAGGGTTACACCTTCAGCCTTGGTTCTGGTTCAGTTTCGTGGCGCTCTACTCGTTCGTCTTCAGTTCTGAGCTCCAGTTGTGAGGCTGAGATCTACGCCACAGCCATGGGTGCACAGGAGTTATGCTGGCTCACCTACCTGCCGACCGACCTTGGAGAGCGGCCTAGTTCTCCTCAAGTGCGTTACGTCGACAACAAGGCTGCCATTGCCTTGTGAGAGGAGCACAGACTGGAGCACAGAACGAAGCACATCGCTCACTGTTACTTCCTTGCTCGTGAGCTACAGCAGCGTGGTCTGCTTCGTCTGCGCTACGTGGCCTCTCAAGCCAACACCGCTGATATATTCACCAAGGCACTTCAGCCTGGTGATCATCAGCGCTTCTGTAATTTGTTGGGGATAGTGCCCACTTTGCCCCACGAAATGGAGTTGGAGTCAAGGCTCAAAGTGTAACCCTGTCATGACCACTGCGTAGCCAATTCGTCAACCCAAGAAGCGTCTGCGTGTCCAGTAAGGACAACTGGACCCTGTCCTCCAAGCACGAGCCCCATGCCTGATGTACTGCAGAAGTAGCGCAACACCCTCTTAGCGGCCTTCCAGTACTCTGGTCGGTGTCTCCCGGGCGCAACGTAGTGTGCAAGGATGCTAAGAGGGTAGGCAAGTTCGGGTCGAGTGCAGGTCATCAGGTATATGAGGTAGCCCACAAGCTCTGGATACGGGCCACTCAGCTCTACGGACTCGTACAAAGGTGGAGCTGAGGGCGAGTGACCAGTAGGCAGAGGAGTGGACTGTGGCGAGGAGTACTGGAAGTCGAAGCGCTGAATGGCTTCCTGTATCATGTGTGACTGAGTCAGGGTAATGGTGCGTCCTGCTCTGTCCCGGGTGATCTGCAAGCCAAGAAAGCTGGGTAGCTTACCCAGGTCTGTGCATGTATGTCTCTTCTGCAGCTCCGACTTGACTAGGGCCAGTCCCTTGGTGTCAGAAGTGGCAAAGACCAAGTCATCAACGTACACGCGGATGTAGAACGGCGGCAGCAAAGTGTCGGTACATAGATACAGCGACGGGTCCGCAGTTGAAGGAGCAAACCCAAGAGCTGCAAGCGTCGTCCTCAGTGTGTAGGCCACTCGCAAGGTGCCTGACGAAGACCGTAGACTGGCCGCAAGAGGCTCCACTGGGTACCTGCAGGAAACGACCCAGTGAAGCCAAGTGGGCGGCGCAGCCAGATCTCCTCGTGCAGGGTGCCCTGCAAGAAAGCTGTCCTGAAGTCAGGAGAGTGAAGCTCGTAGTCGTGCTTAGCGGCAACGTGCAGTAGCACCCAAAGAGTGATCATCTTCAGGGTAGGGGAGAAGGTCTAGAAGAAGTCAACTCCCTATTGCTGATTGAAGCCTCGTGCAACATAACGAGTCTTGAAGACAGGCGGAGAACCCGGCGACCGCTTCACTCTGAAAATCCACATTCTATCGACTATGCTCGCCCCAAGAGGGGGACTGCATCGACGTTAGTGCCTGTGGACTTCCAAGATGCCATCTCTACGTCCATGGCTGTCTGCCACTAAGAAGAGTAGGGACCCGAAATCGCCTCTGGGTAGGAGCGCGGGGTCGAGATGTCTGGTGCATCTAGGTCTCCCTCAGGTGCAATCAGCATGGACTCGAGATGAGGTACAGCAGCTGCAAAACACTCTAAGTCCTCTTGCCTATACTCAAGGACGTCCATGCCAAGAGCACACTCACCCCCGATGGACGGAGGACAAACAGACTCAGACTCAGTAACCAGACTAGCGGCATAGTCGAGACGACAAGCGGCAGCAAAGTTAACAAGCTCAGCAACTAGGGCAGATGCAGCAGTGAACTCAAAGGAAGTGTCAGTGACAACAGTGGCTAGAAGACGAGTGGCAATAGGAATGGTAGCATGTGCAAGGTTGGACGTAGGATCAGGAACGATAGGAAGAGAGGACGCAGGAGGAGACGGCAGAGGGAAACACTGCGGAATAGAGGAACGACGAAGTGCCATATGGTGCGTGTTGGGGACAGGAGGAGGACGCTGATGCGAAACACGACGAGTAGTACGAACAACGCGAACAAGCGAGGAAGGATGAGACGCAGGCTCACGACGCTCTGGAAGACCTCCGGTCTGCTCAGTGTAAGGAGAAGGAGCAGGCAGTGGGGAAGCTGGCTGTAATTGTGGCTTCGATTGGTCAGGCGGTGGACACAGTAAGGGAGAAGACGGGAGACCAAGAACCTACTCAAGCTATGGAACGAAGTACGGTCAAGGCCGCACAGTGCCCCCAGAACCAGCATCAACAGCACCAGCACCCCCAGCACCAGCGCCTCCAGCTTCGGGGGTCTCCAGCTCCAACGCCTGCAGCACCACCAGCTCCAGCAGCTCCAGAACCTCCAATACGAGTATCTCCGGGACCAGCGGCTCCAGTACCTCCAGCAGCTCCAGCTCCAGCTCCTGCAGCACCTCCGGCTCCAGCAGCTCCAGTACCTCCGCTACCTCTAGCGCCAGCGCCTCCAGCTCCAGCGCCTGCAGCACCTCCAGCTCCAGCAGCTCCGGGACCAGTGGCTCCAGTACCACCAGCACCTCCATGACCATCAGCTCCTGCACCTCGAGCGGCAGGCCCCCTGGCTTCAGCAGCGCCACTCCGAAGGCTCCAGCGCCGAGCAAACCACTCGCGCAGCTGCAGTGGAGAGAGAGGTTCTCGCCCGACAAGGCACCCGGAGGACCTTTAGTAGACAAAGTACCTCCAGGCTCAGGACGCTCAGGCTCAGCACCCCCAGGCTCTGCACGCTCAGGCTTAGCACCCCCAGGCTTTGCACCCTAAGACTTAGCAACCCCAGGCTCAGCAACCCCAGGCTCTGCACGCTCAGGCTTAGCACCCGCAGGCTCAGGCCCAGCACCCCCAAATGCAACACCCCTAGCAGCACAACCCCCTGCAGCACCAGATTCAACGGCTCGGCAAGGTCTACCTGGGACACACCTAAGGGAGCAGGACCCTGAGGGGGGAGGGGGTCTACCAGAGGAGGACCTGGTGTGAGGAAAAGCGGCGGGGGAGGGAGAGGGGCAGTGCGGTAGGGGAAGAGACGGTAGAAGGGAACCGACTCATCAAACGTGACGGCCTGATAGGGAAGGACACAGCGCGAGTTGGGGTGGTAAAACTGCCAGCCAAGCGTGTTAGGGGGAAAGCCAAGGACGACACAGGGAATGGCACGGGAGGAGAGGTTGTCCGCGGAGGTATCGTGGTCAAAGGCACGAGAACCCCAGACCCAGAACACCGACGCATCGCCAATCTCTCCCGTCCAACGCATTTTCGGCGAGGTCTCTGGCAAGTAGACATGGGGCCAGAGGTTGAGCTGATGCGCAGCGTACCGGACCGCAGACGGCCACAGAGCATGAATCATGGAGGTACGAGCGACCACCATGAGTAAACCAATGCGGCGCTCGGCAACCCCATTCTGCTGCGGAGAGGTCAGAAGCGTGAACGAATGGCGAATGCCCACACCACGACAAAAGTCCGGCAAGAGGTCGGAGGCGAACTCACCACCTCTGTCAGAGTGCAGACGCTGAGGTGCGTCTAGAACCGCTCATGGAGCTGGAGACGGACAGCACGGATCTAAGGGATCAAAAGATCAGGGACCTTCCCCTTGCTGCGCAAGGAGAAGACCGTAGTGTAACGCGAGTAGTTGTCAACAACCAGCAGAAAGTATCGCTCGCGGCCCTGTCCATGGCCCCACACGTCCATGTGGAGAGTCCGCAGGGGAGCAGTCGTCGGGGGAAACGAGCAAGAATGAGGAGCGGCGCGCTGACGCCCCTCGACACAGGGAAGGCAAAGAGGGGCAGGCGACGGTGGGAGGGGAGGCAGAGACCTTGGAAGACCAGAGACAAGGAGACATGTGTGGATGCCACGGAGGCGTGGCAGGGAGGGTGACCAAGGCGGTGGTGCCAAAGGAGAGTTTGGTGCGACAGGGCTCGACACGAGCAAGGGGCTGCAAGCTGACCTGACGCGGACGCTAACGCAGCTACCTGAGGAGGCTCAGTAGTCAGTGTGTATAGACTCGACCCAGGCCGGCGAGTGAACATGGCCAGGTGCACACGTGAAGATCGCCACTCGCTGACCCCCTGTAATGGTGGTAGTGACCATCGCATCCTGGAGGGTACTCACCAAGTGTGTAGAGAACGAGGGGACGTAAAGACCTGACAGTGAGCCAGACAGAACCGCCGGACACGGAAAAACAGTGGTGGAACGTGCAAGAACTGGGCCCCAGGAGGGGTCAGCCACTCTGACTGCAATCGGTGCAGGGAGTGGTGTGAGTGTGGTACTGTTGCGAAAGAAACAGCGGGGAGCACCCGAGTCAAGCGTGAAGGTGTGCAAGGCCTTAGCAGGCCTTACCAGAGAGAGCAGACTCACTAGCACCTAGAGCAGCAACCTCTATACATGGGTCGGGAGGCATACACAGGTAACAATTACCCTCAGCACTAATAGTCAATGCATACATGGCAGCAAGGATAGCATCATAATCAAGAGAAAAGATATCCACGCCCTGCCTAAGGAGCTCTGCCCAGTGGGGGAGCTAAGTCGCATCGGGAAACTTAGCGCGAAAAGCGTCGTCAGGACGGGAGAAGCAGCGATACTGGGTGTGAAGCGTCCCACATGTCTGACCTGTGCTTACACCTGTGCGAATGACATACAAGCAGCAAATACCACCCCCAGACGCCCCACGTTGAGGAAACCACTCACGAATCTGCTGGGGCGAAGGGGTCTCGCTCGGACGCTACTGCTACTGCCTCTGGCCACCGCTAGAACCTCCCCTCTGAACAACTCTACCAGGACCACCACCACTGCTCCCGCCACCACTCCCACTGTTGCCACCACTGCCGCCGCCGCCACCCCCACTGCCGCCACCACCGCCGCCACCATTGCCTCCACTCCCACCACCACTCCTACCGCCACCACCGCCACCTCGACTGCCTCCACCACCCCCACCACCACCTCCACCGCTGCCACCCCCACCACCCTGGCCTCCCTTGCCCCTGCCGCTGCGGTGCCTCCTACTAGAAGCAGATGCAGCCCCGACCTCCTCAGCACAAAGGAAGTCAACAGCAGCAGCAGAAGCGATAGAGGGGACAAGGGGGGAGGGGGAACACCCCTCAAATAAAGGAGTGAGAGGAGTGTCACGAGAAGTGCCTACAGCATCTATGATGGACTCAGCTGCAAGGAGGTGCTTCTCGAGCAGGTCGACAGTGAGGTCTGTGGGGTCATGGGCGAGAAGGAGGTCCCTGACCGCGCTAAGAGAGTCAAAGAGGCGGGTTAGTTGACTCTTTGACTCTTTGACCGCGCTAAAAGAGTCAAAGAGGCGGTCTTTGACTCTTTGACTCTTTGACTCAAAGATGAAATCGCGGTCTGTTGGGCGGCGCCTGCTGGCCTGCGTTGCTGCTGCTGTAGTGGCCGCAGCAACAGAGGAAGCAGCAGAGGAAGCAGCAGCAGCAGCTGGTGGTGGTGCAGGTGTTGCTGCTGCTGCTGTCACACAGCCATTCCAAAACTCATCCTTTTACCCGTCCATTGTTTCTGCTGCTGTCAGTAGCGTTCCTATCACTCCGTCATCTGCATCATCATCAGCAGCACCCCGAGAGGGTGGTGCCAGCTCAGCATCAGCATCATCATCAGCAGAAGCTGCGCCAGTCGGAGAGAAGGCACCGATGGCAAGTGGAGCCACGTCAGCAGTGCTGACGGTGCAGCAGCTGAGTGCACGTGCGGCACGCATCATGTGCTCAACGCCGTGGGGCCGACTCACACGACCCGACGTGCGGTTACCACACGTCCAGGACTTCACACGCTTCCTGGAAGCTTCTCATTGCAGCCTGCTGCAGTCCCTTAAGATCCCATCCTCAGCCATTTTCCACAGGTGGGGAAGGGGGATAGGGGGGAAGAGGGGTGGTGTGGGTGGGTTGGGGGGGGGGGGTGGGGCTATTCGGATTTTAGAGGTGGGAGGCAGTATCTTGGTCCACCCAACGTTTCTCAAGGCTCTAGCCTAAGGCCGTTTTCCACAGGTGAGTTGGGGAGGGAGGGGGAAAGGTAGGATGAGTCATGAGTGGAAGGGGGTACTTTGGCCCGCTCAGAAGCTTCCTATGGTTATGGCCTTGTCCCTTTCCCACAGGTGGGGGTTCATAAGTGGGCCAATCTCAAGCCACCTCATTAGCTGGAATGTTACACGCCCGAACATCAGATATTTCAGTGCGGCCCAACGTGCATTCTACCCATACGTGTTGAGCAGATTTGTCTTTACAACTCACCTACAAAGGCATGCTGTGTCTGACGTCTGCACTTGGGGAAGTCATGCCCGAGGGAGGTTGCTGAGGCAAGGCGACTCAAGAGGCACCCGCCAGTAGTGCGGGTAACCTCCGTTGGTTATGCCTCAATCACCCCCTCGGACCACCTGCCTCCCGTCCACCCTCCCCCTCTTCCACCTCCCCCTCCCCCCCCCCCCCCCCCCCCTTTCCATCCCTCAGCTACACCTATCTGATGAACAGCTTTGCAGCGCAGCTCACCGCTGCAGAGGTGAGGCGACTCAAATTGCACCCAGCAGTGGCAGACGTGGAGAGAGACCGCACAGTGCGAGTGACCTCGGTGCACTCCCCCCAGTTCCTCAAGCTCGACTCGAGCCTGTGGCCGGCGAATGGCGGGCAGAGCAACGCATGAGAGGGAGTGATCATCGGAGTGATCGACACAGGGATCTGGCCCGAACACCCCTCCTTCTCCAACCCTGTAAGCCCTAACGTCCCTCCTTCTCCAACCCTTTAAGCCCTAACATCCCTCCTTATCCAACCCTTGAAGCCCAAACATCCCTGTTTCGGTAAACAAAACTGGCCATCTTGGGTTTGCACTTCGTTGGTTGCCAGTCAATCATTCCAACTCAAGTGGTTATACTCTTCTCCAATCGTTTGTGTGTACTCCCTCGTCCTCATTCGCTCCCCTCTCAGTGCCCCGCATCCTCCCTACAACATGCCTCCCTATAGACGCCTCAAAACTCACCTGTGTCCTCCCCCGTCCTCATTCCCTCCCCTCACAGTCCCCCACATCTACAACGTGCCTCTCTCTTCTTTTGAGCCACCCCTCTCTCAAATGGAGTGGCTTACTCTGCGGCCTCATAGGATTGGAGAGGCGTGTGCACCAAACGATGTGGCCATCCCACCAATCTACTCAAACCTCCATGCCCTCACTTCTTTCGCCCCCCCCCCCCCCCCCTTTTTTTTTTGTTTCTTCTTTTTTGTCGCCCTCTTACTCTCCACCACCTGCCAGGACCCAAATGCAGCTCATTACTCTGCTGCCCTTGTGCGCTGGAGAGCCGTGTGTGCACCAAACACACGACTTCTCCTCCTCCCCTCCCTGACACCCCCTCCTCTCCTCCTTGACGCCCCCTCCCCTCCTCTTCGTCCAGGACAAAAACGGAGTGCCTTACTCTGCTATCCCTGTGCGCTGGAGAGGCGTGTGCAGCACAACGGACGACTTCACAGCGTGCAACGGCAAGGTGGTTGGGGCGAGGTTTTTCCTGAAAGGTCTAGAGCAAGTGGATGGCAATTTGAATACCAAATATGATTACCGGTCACCACGGGACATCACGCAGCATGGCACGTGGTGTGCGGGGTGAGTGTCGTGGTTGTAAAGTTGATCTGAGATGTTTCAGAATCTCTGAAGGGCACATCTCCTCTTGTAGACATGTTGGGATATATGGGTCATGCTGGGATGTGTGGGACATGCTGGGATATGTGGGTCATGCTGGGAGATGTGGGTCATGCTGGGATATGTGGGTCATGCTGGGATATGTGGGTCATGCTGGGATGTGTGGGTCATGCGGGAAATGAAGGACATGGTGGGATATGTGGGCTATGCAGAACATGTATGGTGGACATGCTGGTTGGACATGCTTAAACATAGTATGAGGTGTCCAAGGCGAGTGGATCAGCTGTGTGCAGCAGCCATGTGCAGCAGCCACACGTGTCGTCCAACCAAATCTCACACCTACTCCTTTCCCCTCCCCCTTCTCCATTAGAGCGGCTGCTGGGAATGCAGGTGTGGACGTCCAAATGCCATGATACAACCATGGCATGAGTGTCATCCAAATGCCTCTCCTACTCCCCTCCCCTCCCCTCCTCCCTTCCTCTTTAGAGCGGCTGCTGGAAACACAGGGGTGGAGGTGACAGTACGTGGCCGAACCTACGGCACAGCTTCGGGCATGGCTCCGCGAGCCAGGCTGGCAGTATACAAGGCACTGTGGACCACTGTGATGGACGGAGGGGTAGGGGCGTTTTCTGACCTTGTTGCTGCTACGGAGACTGCAGTAGCTGATGGGGTTGACATAATATCTTGCTCATGGGGGGTCCTTCCTCCTATGTACTTTCAAGATCTTCCCTTCCTACGAGGACTCAAGGTGGGAATCTAGGGTTACATTGTAGACCTGGAAGCCTTCTCAGCCTGCTTGCAATGGCTTAAGGTGGGAAATCCAGGGCTGCATAGCAGACACCGCATGCTTTTCAGCAGGCAACGAGGGAAAGGCCAAGAGCAGCAGGCCTTAGCAATCCCCTTACGCCTTCCACTCTGCCAGGCTGACAACTCTCGTTCTCAATTTGCGATGCTCTCATGCTTCCCAATTTGCCAGGCTGCCAAATCTCATGATCTTGGCCTATGCTACAACCTCTTGCCTCCCATTCTCACCCTCTTATTCACACACTCCTATTCTTACCCTCTCATTCTCAGCCTCCCATTCCCATTTCCATTCTTACCTTCCCATTCTCACCCTCGAACTCTCGCCCTTCCATTCTCACCCTCCCAATCTCGCCTTCCTGTTCTCACTTTCCCAACCTCCTGTTCTCACCCTCTGGTTCCCACCTGTCCAACTTCAGGCTGGGGTGGTCACAGCCTTTGCCGCCGGCAACTACGGTCGGCCCAGCAGCATGAGCTTGTTTGGCACTATTTCTAGTCCCGCTCCCTTCTACCTCACAGTGGGAGCAAGGTACGGCTAGAGTGGGGGTGGGAGGGGGGGGGGGCGATAGGGAGTTGGGGTAAGGGATTTCACGGAACGTGAGTATGGCAGGGAGAAATGCCAAGCAAGGTGACTTTTTGTCGACTCTTCTTGACACCCACAGCCTCCACGGGGCTGGAGGGATAACAGGGTTGTGCTAACCTTGGGCGATGGAACCACCTTCACAGAGCATGGTCTGAAGATTGAATGAAGCCACTACACTCTCTCCCCTGGTCTTTGTCTTCCTACCCCCCAACTCTCTTTCCGCTTCAACACTACTCCCCCCTACAGCACCATGGGGTGGGATCACAAGGCCGTGCTCACCCTGGGTGATGCCACGGCAGGTGATTATCGAGTTGATTAATAAGCCATACCCCTCCACCCCTCCCAACCCCTACAACCCCCACTCCTCCCCACCTCAGCACCATGGGGCGGGAATACAAGGCGGTGCTCACCCTGGGCGATGGAACCACTTTCATAGGGCGCAGTCTTGGCGGCACCGCTGCCACGGCGTCAGATCTGCCCCTCATACGCGAAGTGTCAATGGTGTGTGTCTGGGGTTTAGGCCTTGCTTTGCCCAGTCGACGTTGCTCATGTTGCTGCATCTTTTTGGGGGGTGTAGTGCTAATGAAAAAGGTTTTGAAGTCCTTTGGGGCGTGCCTTTGTCTTTGCCCCAAAGGTCTTCAAAACCTTTTTCACTAGTGAAGCAAGGCACTAGTGGGACGTGCCCTTGCTAGTGAAAAGGGCTTCGGGGCGTGCCTTTGCTTAGTCCACATGTCTCACTCCATCGTATCCTTCCAAGGGGAAATGGCCCAGGTAATACTGAAGGAGACAAGGGCCGAGGGAGGTTCAGCTATGTACCTGTGAGCGATTCTTGAGAATTCTCAAAAGTTGACGGGAGAGAGGGGTATCCAGCCCGTATGGCTGGCTGGTTGAAACTGCATCAGTGGGTGTTGTGGTGATCTCTTTTGAAGCCCACCTTTGGCTGATTCTCCTTCGCAATTAGGTTTGACTCTCAAACATTATGTAGGATTTGAAAAGGCCCTCAAGAGTCTATATTTCCTTCTCTGCCTCCCTTCCCTCCACCAGGGGGTCGCTTGGTGCGATAGCATGATGAACAGAACTAAATTCGCGGACAAGTTCCTTGTGTCCACCCTGGGCGAGCACCAGTACGCAGATGATCTCACCTGGATGATCGAAAAGGCAGACCCACAAGGACAAGCGGCTACACTCGTTATAAGCCATTCAAAAGAATTTGATATGCAGCATTACATGCCCTTCTCGAATACCCCCAGCATCTTCTTGAAATACTCACAGGGGGTGGCTGTCCAGAGATATATCAATACTACAAGCAGGTAAGATTAACTTAGACCCGTGCCTTCTTTCTTTCTTCGCTCTCAGAGTCTCACAGAGGTTAGCCAATTATGTCTACAATGTATGCACTTTCCAGAATTTTCCCCTATATGCATCCACCACACGCCTCCTTGGATAGTCCTCCCCCACAACTCCCATCCCCGAACCCACCCCACCCTCCTCCCCTCCTTCCCTCTCCTCCAGTCTTCCTCCTCTATTCCATCCTCTCATTCCTCCTCTTGCCTATCCTCTTATCCCTCATCTCTTCCCTTTGCTCCTTCCTCCTCTCTCTCTCTCCTCACTTGCCTTTTGCTCTTCTCCAAGTCTTCTCTCCTCTCTTCTCTCCTCTCTTTCCTCCACTCTTCTCTCCTCCAATTCCTCCTCTCTTCTCTCTTGTCTCTCCACTCTGCCCTCTTTAATTCCCTCTTCTCTTCTCCCCTCTCTTTCCTCATCGCTTCCTTGTTTTCTTCCCACCCCGCGCTCCCCGCTAAACCACTACTGCTCTGCAAATCCTTTCCCCCCTTCCCCCTCCCCTCCCCACATCTTCCCACTTCCCCCTTTTTCTTTCCTTCTTTCCTCTTCCCTCTTTCCCCATCCCGTTTTCCTCTCCCTTCCCCTTTTTCTATGTCGACGCCGCATTTGGCAGGGATCATGGCGCTGATTTTGCAAAGCAAACCGAATTGGTCCCCCTCGCAGGTGATTTCTGCGATAACTTCTACGGCATACACAAGGAATAAGAATGGGCAGCCGATTCAACGGGCAGATGGAACGAAAGCGGCCGTGTGGGACTATGGAGGAGGGCACGTGGATCCCACGCGTGTCTTGGACCCTGGGCTCACGTTTCATGCCGCTCACAAGCACTTTGTTAATTTCCTCATGATGAGGGACCCGATAAGAACGAAGAAGCGATTTCGGCGCATGGGAAAGGCACATCCAGTTTTCCCCTGGAACCTCAACCGTGCCTTGATAGCTGTAACTCGACTACACAGCGTTATTGTAGTGTACCGGTGTGTGAAAAACGTCTACAACCTGAAATCTACTTATAGCGCGAAGGTGGTCCCTCCACCGGGCTTTATCGTGAGAGTTTGGCCGAAGAAGATGACCATTCGCCCCGGAAAATCAAGGGTGTTTAGGGTCTCAATTGTAAGGTTCTTGCCGTTAGAGTCATTTAGGTTTGGAAAATTCACATGGACTGACCAGCATGGCCATTCTGTGCCACTGCGCCTTGTTGTTAGGTCACCCATCTTGCCATGATTGTCATGACACCATGATTGCCTATCATTATATATCCATGCTTGTTATTGCATGTATTGCAATGCATTCCCCCAAGTAGAACAATTAGTAGGCTTTGTGAATCATGAGGTAAATGCCTGCCCATCACAAAAAACCTGGGTTTTTGAAGGGGGTTCGAAGGGGTGTACATTTCAGGTGTTTTGGTTGGCAAAGCTTCGAAGCGAAATCGCGACCAATCACGGAGCGAAATCGGACCACGTTTGTTTGTTGTAGTTGAAAATCAATTTCGGGATGTCGTACATTGTCGGTTTTTTGTGTGTTGCCAAAATAGTTGTCATTTTGGAACAAATTTAGTTAGCTATGACTTCAATTAAGCTTGACAGTGCATTACATATGATACTTATTTAAAAGATAGGTATTGTCCAGATGGAACGCCTTCACCACATGGACGTGGCGAAGAAGCGCTTCAAGCGAAATCACGGAGTACGCATACACTCCAGTCGTCCACTTGAGGCGACTGCATCTAGTTGCAGCATCCTCCTCGCACGCATTCCAATATCTAATGTAAGCCAGATCCTCCCTCTCTCCACGGATTTTTGTGTGGAACAGCAGCAGCAACCTTGCATGTCACTCTTCTCTCCGACCGTACCTTACACCCTCTACTGCAACATCCGAGTACCACGGCCGCTCAAAATAGTCAGGCGTCGCCCGAACGAAGTGAGAAACTCTTGAGAAGCTGGCATCATCTGCCGCTGGGATGGCCAACGATGCATGGGCCTGCATAACAATGGCAGTTTGTAAGCAATTGGAATAGGGGCAAGAAAAAAATGATTGTATGATCCACGAAGTACTTACTCTGATCTTGGGGACGCATCCAGCATAACGTATTAGCGCATCCTTGAGGGCAGCTTGTGCAACTGGGTGTTACTTGGCCCACTTCCTTGCAAACCAGTTGGTGGAGGTGGGTTCTTCTGGTAACTCCAGAGGGAGAAAGTAGGACTCTTTGATAAGAGTCCGTGTGCCTGTCTCAATGGCCGGCCAACAAACAGTAGCACGTTTATTACAATATACATGCATAGCATTGCAATTCAATCACTAGACAGGTGTACCTGCCACATGGCAGTGTCCCGGCCAGCAGGATCGTCCACCGACACAACGTCTGGAATGCGCCTAGCATGGAACTTCATAATCTGACCATCTACATTGCGCTTGTTGGACCGCCGGTAGATCCTCTTTACCAACGGTCCATGCAAGTGCTCGAACATGTTGGTGCTGAATTCCGTGACATGACCCGCCCGGCGAATGGAGTCAATGTAGTGCGACATGAGATGGGTTTTCACAAGGCATCAAGAGGATGGCTACTTTGGAAAAGCAGCCTGCAACTGCTCAACCAGCCTGATGGGAGTGGGAGTTGACAGCATATGCAAGGACATCAGAGTCTGCTACAGCATACTGCAGCCTACTTTATTTGATATACTATCATGGTTTCTCAGCAACATCCTGTGAAGATAGGTTACTGCAACAGCTTAGGTGCCGTGGCTAGGCATTCATGCAATGCCCAGGGTTGTACATGCATGTCAATAGTACCGGGAGGTCTTCTTCTTGAGATCCCACAGGGACCGCTCAGTGTGCCCCGTTGGCTGGCAACACAAGAGGTACCAGCCAAGATAGGCATGAAAAGCATCCATCTGGGGCTGGCGAAGCAGGCCAGCAAAGACAAACACCATGACCTGCAAATTTCAGGGTTTATCACAGCAGGGGGGCATGAGTAGTTGGGACATGCGCGAGAAGATGAGCAAACGGGTTTCGAGGCGGAATTAATGAAAGCAGGAGAGAGGGTACTAAGATGCAGCTGGGGCTGTGTTGTAGTCTGGAATTGGCATGCCACTTCTGCATGGTGCATGCTATCGCACAAGATGATCACATGCACCATGGGTAACAATGTTCCACTATACGAAAGGATAACAAGCGGAAAGCAACGACTGTGTGTGTGAGAGTGAATTTACCTGTCCCAGGCTCGAAGCGTGCATTTCTCAATGGCGCCTCGAGCCTGGGTTGGTGCATTCACATTGGTTCCTTGGATTGCACTCCTCGGAGCTCTCCTACCAACTTCGCGACACTCTCCCTGGTCCCCAACTACCTACATCCCAAATGTTCACATACAGTAATACTACACTGAGAACTACACCGCAACAAAACTGGCACCTTATATGCACGACCGTGCATATTCGGTGACAGCCGTCGGAGAAACAGCTGTGCCTGCCATCTGTCCTTCATTCTAATGCTCTTCCTCTCTTTGGCTTCTTGTGCTGCCTCAGCTACTCCCTGCCCCCTCCTGTGCCCGTGCTTGAGCAGCTTGAGCGCGGGTCACAGGACCAGTACGCAGAGGCCCGGTCCCCCTTATCACAGCTGTGTTTGTCTGGTGTTCCTTCAACTGCACCTCCTTCTCATTTTCCAGTACCAGCACTCCTGAAGGGTGCACCTCCTTGACTCTCCAATGCACTGTCCCCAATCCCACATCCAGATTGTCCTGCTTTGCTCTCTTCAGATAAACTTCATGTCCTTCATATTCGCCCATCCTGAGTCGGTGGGCAAATGCTCCTATCCGCATCGCGTCACTGCTAACTCCTTTGCCCACTTGTCTCCTCACCCTCTCTCTCACCCTCCTCACAGGTTCCTGAACATCTCCTTCCATATCCAGGTGTTCTAGCAGGTACGCCAGCCGGCCCTACCTATCCTGTAGCCATTCCATGATCCTGAACAAGTCTTCCATCAGTTTGGTCTTGTGGTCCTGGTCACCCTTCCCCTTTCCAGCCCATGACACACCTTGACACTCCCACCCTGCCACTAACAGATCCACATGCCCCCAGCTTGCTACCTCGACTTCCGTTATTGCCCTCACGTCATGTACGCCTCTGCTCATTGCCGCCCTGATCACTTCCTTTTTCAGCAGCTCTGGAAATTCCTCCTGCAGCTTCCAAGCATGATGCTCTGCCATTTTCTTCACCTCTGGTGCCTACTCCACGTATATCCACTACTTCACAGCTATCCTGTTCTCACCACTACTGCCAACCCCGCCCCTATTCCCCCAAACAGCTCCACCAGTCGGATGGGCTGTTGCCAGTCTGTCTGTTGGCACGACTTGTTCATGAAGCTCATCCACTGGTCCACTTCCTCTCCCTTGCCAGCCGCACTCTCTTGTGCCCCCTGCTTTGCTGTCATTTCCTTCTGATCCGCGCGGTAGGCCCTCTTTGGCTCAGTTTTCACGAATTGCACCGGCTGCTGGCCTAGCAGCTCCCCCTTTCTCCACCACCTGGTTCTGAATTCCTCACTCTCCTTCCAAAAGCATATCGTCATGCCCAATGCGAATATCATCTCCGTGCCCACCAACACGTCGAAATCCTCTGACTTCGAATTCCGCACCTGATTCTGACTTTGTGTCTCGTGTTTTTCCCCTTGCAGTACCGTCAGCTCTATTGGAGTTCTGGTGCACGGCATCCACTTCGATTCTCCCCCCTCTGATGTCATCACCAACATCCCCTTCACTAAGTGTCTGTCCGGCGCCCACAAACCCAGTTTCTCAGCCATCCTTTTCCCCAGTATGACGCTTTTTGCCCCTGTGTCTATAATGGTTGTCTTTGCCTTCTCCCCTTCCACGGTCAGTGCTCCATTCTGTATCAGCAGGACTGAGGTCTGACATGCCAATCTCTCCTGCGGGTGACGTGCAGCTGTACACTTCTCCTCCTCCTCTGGCTTCTGCCCCTTTTCCCGTTCCTTCTTCACATGTTCTCTTCTAGTATCCTTCCCTCTGCTTCGCAGCCCCATCTCTTCTCTTCCCCTCCACGCCATGAAAGCTGGTTGCCCCTCCCGTTCCACATCCTCTTCTTCCTCTTCTCTGTCATCTTCCCTTCCTCCCCAAGCCATTAGTGCAGCTCGCTCCTCTTGTTCTACATCCTCTTCCTCCTCGTCCCTGGCATACATTCCCGCTTCAGCTTCTCGTCGCGGTCCTAATGCCTGTAACTGAGCCTGTAGCCGACTAATCTGCTTCTCCTGTTCGTACAGCTTCCTCTTCGCCTCTCCATCCTTCTGGTAGCAGTCCTTTGCCACGAGTCCTCCCTTGCCACAGACCTCACACTTCGCGCTTCAGGGCATTCCCGCCGCCGGTGCCAAGGCTTCCTGCAACAGTCACAGTTCTTGCAGTCCCTGCGAAGGTGTCCCGGCTGTCCGCATCGGTGGCATGTCCGAGTTTCTGGCCTGCCCTCTCCTCGCCCCGCTGCCCTGTCCCTCTCTTCAGGTATGATCGCTGCTGCCCAGGTTGGCCCCCGGCTTCTCTCCATAGCCCTGGGCCTGTATGCTTCGTATTTTCTCTGCGCGAGCTCCATCTTCTCTGCCAACTCAAAGACCTCATCCAGCGTCGTGTCCGCCCCCAATTCATACACCTTTATGCGCAACCCATTTCCCATGGAGCTGTCCAACCCATCCAAGAATTTACTAACTAGGAGACCCATGTCCTCACAAGTCAAGTCCTCTGCCAAGTTAATCAGCCGATTGTAATAGGTGAGTAAGGACTCACTCCTCCCCTTCCTGAAGTCCTGAAATTCTCTTATCTTCTCTGCGGTATGGCCAGGAAACTGCCGCTGCAGCCGCTTCAGAAATGCCTCCGTGGGGTCTTCCCTGTACCGGCCCGCCTTCTCTAGCAGCTCATTCGTCCTCATTCTGTACAGTGTCTCTGCCTCCCCTTCCAGTGTGTTTGGCAAACTCAGGAAGAAGTCTACTGCATCCATGCCACTTCTCTTGCACCTGTATCTCGCGTTCCCCACTTGCATCAAGTAATTCTTCAGTGTTGGCCCCACGCGCTGGTCTCCTGAGGACCGCGCCGGCACTTCCACCCATGCAACCATCGCTGCACTTCCACGACCCTCGCCCCATGACTCGTTTGGCCCCTTTTCCTGCCTTGCTGACGTTCCCCCTCCTCTAGCTAGCTCAATTCCCTTTCTTGCTCCTCTGGCGCGCTCCATGCTATTTGCCAGACCGCTGCCCACACCCTTGCTTCTCTGCTGATCCTGCCTTGCTTCCCATCGCCTTTCCTCCCCACCCATCTTTCCTCGCCGATCTGGTGAGTGACACGCACGCGCCCATTCTTCCCCTTGCCCTCGGTGCTGCCAGCGCGGCTCAGGTGTCGGGGATCGTAGATCTCTCCTTCCTTCCTGCTCGCGACGATAGTCCCGCTGGCGCCCCTCCTCTTCCCATCTCCCTCCCTGTCTTCGCTGCATATCACGTTCTGGTGAGCGCAGCCTGCCTCCATGCCTCTCGTCACGCTGTGGATACGGATCCAGCGAGCAATATTCGCTACCCCAGCTCATACCCCGTTCTTGGTACCGACCTGGCGAACGAGACTCGCCTCCACGCCTTCCCTCACGACGCTGGTGCAGATCCGGCAAGTACGGCCTGCTTCCCCACGCTCCGTGATGCTGCTGAGGCAAGCGCGACCCGCCTCCCCGCCTCCCGCTGCGATATCTCCACGGATCCGGCGAGCGCGACCCGCTTCCCCGCTTTTCGCCCCGATGCTGACGTGGATCCGGCGAGCGCGACCCGCCTCCCCGCCTCCCGTTACAATGCTGACGTGGATCAGGCGAACGCGACCCGCCTCCCCGCCTCCCGTTCAATGCTGACGCGGATCAGGCAAACGCGACCCGCCCCCTTGCCTCCCGTCACGATGCTGACGCAGATTAGGGGAACGCGACCCGGCTCCTCGCCTCTCGTCACGATGCGGTGCAAATCTGGCGCGCGCGTGGACCAGTTCCCCGCTTTCCGTCATGCTGCTGACATGGATCTTGCGAGTGCTGCGCGTCTCCGCCCTGCTCCCCGCCGTACGCCTTCTGCCCAGAAACGTGCGCTTAACTTCACGTGCTTCGTACGCCACCAGTTCCGCCCGTCTCCCCTTCGCCTAACTTTTCCGCCTCGCATGCCGCAGGGTCTGCCTCCGTTGCTTCCGCGGGCATGTTGCGCTGCTCGCCTGCGTCCTCCTTCCGGACTTCGTCGCCGTCCTCTACCACGTTGTCGCGCTCGGATTCCTGCGAGGTATCCGCCGCGTCGTCCTCTCCTTCTTCGCCGACGTTGAGGTGTCCCTCTTGGCCCGAAAACAGTCCCTCCAAGCCTCGCCCGTGACTCCAATCTTTGCGACGACGATAGCTTGCTTCTGGCGAGCAATACGCTCCCGTATTTTGGCGATACCAAAGATCACCACTTGCTCCATGGTGCGCTTCCGTCCGCCATGGATCACTCCCCTCCATGACCGACTCCGATATGCCTGCTCCTTCTCAAGCAGATCCTCCCTCTCGGCGCTCAGGCCCGAGAGGCACCTGATCCGCACGAAAGGCAGGCCTTTGCGGCGATCGATCTGGCCTCTGCGGCGACCTCTCCAGCAATCGCCCACACTCGCGCAAGTATCCGCGCCTCAAGTGATTCTTCTCGCGACGACCACAGGTCCTGCCATAACGCAGCTCAAAACCGTCCATCCTTGCACGCGCGCACCCTTTCCGCTTGTTATGAAAGAGACGAAGCTCCCACCCCAAGGGTCCTCCTTGAGTGGTGTGTCACCTAGCTGCAAGATTAAGGTAACAATGTTCCACTATACGAAAGGATAACAAGCGGAAAGCAACGAGTGTGTGTGTGAGAGTGAATTTACCTGGCCAGGCTCGAAGCGTGCATTTCTCAATGTGCGCCTCGAGCCTGGATTGGTGCATTCACATTGGTTCCTTGGATTGCACTCCTCGGAGCTCTCCTACCAACTTTGCGACACTCTCCCTAGTCCCCAACTACCTACACCCCAAATGTTCACATACAGTAATACTACACTCAGAACTACACTGCAGCAAAACTGGCACCTTATATGCATGACCGTGCATATTCGGTGACATTTGGCACCACCATCTATGTGAGGATCTAGGATCGAGCTCGGAAAAGTGGGTTTAAATTGAATGATCCACCTGGGTACAACACGAGGCTATATATAAGCTCGACACAAGGCAAGTAACGCAGGTGTTACACGAATGTTCTAAGGGTCGCGAAGCGTCCCGAACAGAACCTTCCCGAACTCGGTAGAAAACTATTTGGTGGAAACCGAATAGACTTGAGTTCGGTTTTACGTAACCTGGTTCAGTGCTATAATTATAATAAAATATAGGAATGCACCTAACCTAGGAAATCAAGCATGTCTATGCATGATAATTAAAACCCAAGCTAGATATAGCATAATAAAGTCGAGGCAAGCTAGCGAGTCCAGCATAAGCCGTCGTACTCTCACACGTTCCCCCCCTCAAAGGTGGGTGGCGTGAGATACACCCTGCTTGACAAGATAGTCTTTGAGAGCATGGCGTGCATTGCCCATATTAGCTTCTGCAACCTAACTGTCTTCAATGGGGTCGTATCCCTTCCGGCGTATCAGGAACTCGAGGGTCTTGCCGCCGCGGCGCCGATGAGTGAGATCTTGCTCGATCTCGTACTCTAGTTCATCGTGTATGAGAACAGGTTGTGGTGGCGGTAGCTGCCGTCCTTGGAACTGTTTGTTGGGGTCCTTGTAGGGCTTCAGTAGCTGAACATGGAAAGCGGTGTGAAGCTTCCACGTAGTAGGTAAGCGCAAGCTGAATGTTACTAGTGTCACTTGTGCCTCAACGTGAAAAGAACCACAGAAGCGAGGCCGGAGTTTGGATGGTAGGTGAGACAGGTTCAAGTTGCGTGTGTCGAAGAGCACTTGAATTCCAACTACTATCGTGTGATCACGACGCTGGCGATCGGCATACTGCTTCTGGGAGTTCTACATCGTGGTGAGACGTCGCTGAGTCTTCTCCCATTGCTGCTGCATGGTGGTGACGAAGTCGTGTGCAGTTTGGACGTGTGCCGGTATGGTTGGATGTTGTGGTGTAAGTGGTTCCTGTCTGTAGCACAGAAAGAAAGGATAATTCCCTGTGGCCGCATGTGACGCACTGTTGTAAGCAAACTCTAGGGTCGGTAACTGTGTATCCCAGCGGCTGTTCAACCATCTAATTGAGTCGCTCTGTCTTCCCGTCAGTCTGGGGGTGGTATGCTGAAGACATCGCAAGTTTTGTCCCCAACAGTCCCATGAGCTCCTTCCAGTACTTACTCGTGAATTTTGGGTCTCTATCTGAGATGAGGGTAGCGGGGATGTCGTGTATGGTGATGATGCGGTCAAAGAAGAGGCGAGCAGTTGCTTCAGCTGTAGCCGTGGCATTGGTCGGGATGAAGTGAACCATTTTGGAGAACTTGTCGATCACCACAAGTATAGCGTCATGCCCTCGTAAGGTCGAAGGAAGTCCCGTGATGAAGTCGAGGCTAACGACTTGCCATGGCTGCTCCGGTACGGGTAGAGGCTGAAGTAACCCTGCTTTTTTTTGCTTGCTACTCTTCATCCGCTGGCATGTGTCGCATGAGGTGACGAACTGCTGCACATTTGCTGCCACCCCGGGCCAGTAACAATACTTCGCTATCCCTGCTAACGTCTTGTTGCTCCGGAAATGTCCCGCGTATGGTACGTCGTGAAACTCTTCCAGTAGAATCTGTTGGTGCGGGGCATAGTTCCGTACCCAAATCTTTCATGTGCCCTTCTTTACAGCTAAGCCTTTCTCCCACTGTAAAAGCTTCTTAGTTTGTGCTGTAGCGATCTCTGCATCCACGGAGTATCCACGTTGGAGTACACTCTTGAGCAGAGGGTTCATCCCATCGAGCTGGATGCCTACGACATGACCGGGGCGGCTCAACGCGTTTGCCTTGTTGTGTAGCCCGGGTTTGTGGACGATGTCGTAGTGGAAGTGAGTTTCTAGGAAGTCCACCCACCCCACCTGTCGTCGTGAGAGCGTCGGTTGCGACTTCTGGTATTTGAGATTGCAGTGGTCAGTATAGATTGTAGTCTTGGCTCTCTCTAGGTAACACCTCCACATCTGAAGGCTATAACTATTGCTAAGGCCTCCTTGTTATGGATGGGGTAGTTCAGTTCTGCTCCGTGTAGCTTCTTACTGAGGTAGGCGATGGGCTGCAATCCGCGTCCGTGATCCTGCATCAGTACTGCTCCGACTGCTTGGTCGCTAGCGTCTGCTTCCACCACGTAGTCCTTGTATGAGTCCGGTAGGATGAGAACTGGCGCTGTAGTTAGCGCTGTCTGTAGCTGCTCCATGGCTTGCTGATGAGGAGTATCCCATTTGTAGGGCGTATCCTTTTTTATTAGGTCCGTTAGTGGCGCTACTATCTCAGCGTAATGCGGCATGAACCTTTTGGCGAAGCCTAGGAACTATTGCAACTCCTTTACGTTCTCTGGTACTTTCCACTTCTTGACGGCTTCGATCTTCCGCGGTTCCACGTGTACGCCCTCGACATTCACCATGTGTTCGAGGAACTGCACCTTCTTCAGGGCGAAGTCGCTCTTCGATAGCTTCACGTAGAACTTGTTTTTCCGCAGCATCTCGAACACCTTCCACAGATGCTCCACGTGCTCCTTCATGTTCTTGGAGTAGATGAGAATGTCGTCCAGGCACACCACCACGCATTCTTGCAACAGGGGCCATAGGATATGATTCATCTCTGCCGCATCACCAAGTATTCGTAGGAGCCGTATGTGGTACGAAACATCGTCTTGTGGACCGAGTTGTCTGCCATCTTGATCTGCCAGTAACCCGACCGTAGGTCCAGCTTCAAAAAGACTGTTGCACCACGCAGTTGGTCTAGAAGATTGACTATGAGCAGCATGAGATATTTATTCTTGATTGTTTGTTTGTTCAGTGCGTGGTAGTCGATGCACATCCGTAAACTGCCGTCTGATTTTGGAGTGAAGAGAATGGGTGCACCGTAAGGAGAGGTGAATGGGCGGATCAGTTGTCTGTCCAGATAATACTCGATCTGTTTTTTCATGTCTGTCAGTTCGGTCGGACTCAGTTGATATGGTGTACGTGAGACGGGTTTCGCAACTGGTTCCTCCATGATCTCGTGCTTGTGGGTGTGTGCTGGAGGTACGCCTACAGGTAGGTCGTCGGGCATTATATCCTTGTACTGCTCCAAGACCTCCTTCACTGCTACAGGTAGCTCTGGGTTCAGCTTCTCCTCTGCTGCTGCCATAGCCAGTGCTAAGTAACCCGTGTTACTCTCGTTCACCGTCTGTTCGAACCGTGCAAGTGTTGTTTTAGGAATGCTCCATGTATCCGTCCAGCTTCGCAGCTCCACTCGTTTTTCATTGTTGTAGATGCACTCCTTCCTGTTGACCCAGTCAATCTCGGGGTTGAACCGCTTCCGGAAATCTCGCCTAAGATGAAATCTAAACCCTTGATGTTCGTGATCGGCAACGCCGGTTTCCACCTCAGCGCCCCTGCAGTGATGCTTCGCCATGGATGGTAAGTTTTGTACCGTCCACCATCGTTGCTGTGAACTTGGTCTCCTTCGAAGGTTCTCCAATTTTCTCCAACGTTCCGCGGTCACACACCGAGTGAGATGCACCGCTGTCCACTAGTGCCTAGAGGCGTCGTCCTTTGCATAACACCTAGAGGGGTAGTGGTTCCTGCTGCGCTGAGCAACCAAAGAGGGTCTCATTGATAGGATCATAGGGTACATCAAAGATATTACCATCCCAATATTTATACAAAATTGATATTTTGTGAATCAATCAGTTGGTTTGCTGGATGAGTGTGCAATTCCATTTCTCAAGTAGCTGCTAAAACGGTGAAGCGGATTTACCACAATCAAGGGCTCAAAAGCGCTTTTCTGCTTCGACCAATAAGGGCAACTGATTCTGCTCAAAATGTCAGTTTGAAGTTTACGATTTCAGCTCAACCATTCACAGTGGCGAAATCGGTTCGCGCGGCTGTTCAGAACGGTGTTGTTCCGAACAGTGCTAACCTGAACACAGTTTGACCAATCAGAGTGGCGGAATCAATTTGGAGCTGTTCAGAACAGTGTTGTTTAGAATACCGATGTTTAGAACATCACCGTTCAGAACATTGATGTTCAAAACGCAACTATTTGAGGGAGCTGATTGGATACTGCTCGAGCAGCTTGTCTGCGTACACTGAATTGCTGACACGGCAGCTGCACAGAACACAAAGCACGAGCACCTGAGCGGCGTTGTACACGAGAATGTAGAACGGCGGCAAGGTAGTGCCGGTGCGTAGAAACAGCGACGGGTTTGCAGAGGAAGGAGAAACCCCAAGAGCCGCAAGTGTAGTCCTCAGTGTGTCGTGCCACTCGTGGGGCGCCTGGCGGAGACCGTAGACTGGCCGCCGGAGGCTCCACTTGGTACCAGCAGGAAACAGCCCTGTGAAACCAGGTGGGTGGCACAGCCAGATCTCCTCGTGAAGGCTGCCCTGCAAGAAAGTTGTGGAGAAGTCGGGGGAATGCAGCTTGTTGTCGGGCTGTGCTGCAACGTGCAGCAACACCCGAAGAGTAGTCATCTTTGGGGTGGGGGAGAAGGTCTGGAAGTAGTCTACCCCCTGTCGCTGACTGAAGCCTCGAGCAACGTAGCGCGCTTTGAAGGCAGGTGGAGAACCCGGCGGCGGCTTCACTCTGAAGATCCACATGCCATCGACTATTTTCGCCCCAGGAGGAGGAACCTCGTCAACGTAGGTGCCTGTGAACTTCTAGGAAGCCATCTCTATGTCTATGGTTGTCTGCCACTGAGAGGAGTACTCACCCTCAATCGCCTCATCGTAAGAGCGCGGGGTCGGGATGGCAAGTACATCCGGGTCTCCCTCAGGGCAAAGTAGCATAGATGCGAAACGAGGTAAAATGGCTGCAAGACACTCAAGCTCAAACTGCCTGTCCTCAAGGACGTCACTACCAAGGGCAGGCTCACCCCTGACGGATGGAGGACAAACAGACTCAGACTCAGTAACAAGACTCGCGACGTAGTCGAGACGACTCCTAGCTACAAAGTCGACTAGCTCAGTGACTAGGGCAAACGCAGCAGTAGACTCAAAGCCAAGGTCAGTGACGACATTAGCGAGGAGACGAGTGACATTAGGGCTGGCCGCACAAGCAAGGTCAGACTTAGGGTTAGGAATGTGCAGAAGAGAGGACGCGGGAGGGCTTAGGCAGGACAACACGCTATGGAACAGAGGAAGGACTAAGTTTCATAATGTGTGGAGGAGGACAAGGACGGGCAATACGACGAGCACGAAAAGGTGTGGAAGCACGAGTCTCAGGCTCACGACGCTCAGTCAGGGACTCAGTCACCTCAGTGTGAGGAGTAGGAGCAGGCAGCGGGGAGCCAGGCAGTAGCTGTGGCTGAGACTGGTCTGTCGGTGGACACAGGAGAGGTGGAGTGAGGCCAGTGGAAAATGGTAGACTATGAACCTGGCGAAGGGCTGAGTCAGGCAGTGGAAAGGACGACTGCGGCTGCGGGTAGAAAATCGGTCGTCGCGGCGTAGTGCCTGTACCGTCAGCAGCTGCAGTACCTCCAGTACCTCCAGCTCCAATGCCTCCAGTACCAGCAGCACCTCCAGCACCTCCAGCACCAGCAGCACCAGCACCTCCACTACCAGCACCTCCAGTAGCACCTCCAGCACCACCAGCTCCAGTAGCTCCAGCACCAGTAGCACCACTAGTACCTCCAGCACCAGCAGCTCTAGAAGCGGTAAGACGGTAACCTCCACCACCAAGAAGGCCTCGCTGAACGATCCACTCACGAATATGCTGCAGCGAGAGCGTCTCAAGTCGACTAGGCTGTCCAAGTAGGGTCACCCACGGCTCCAATGCCACTAGAACTTGCATCACCCCTAGTGTCAGTACCCCCAGTCTCAGCACCTTCAGAACCTGCAAACCCTATCTCAGCACCCCCAAAACCCGCACCACCAGTATCACCACCCGCGGCAGCACCAGAGTCCACAGCACCAGGCTGTGGAGGCAGGGAAGACGGCCGAGGCGGAAAACCAGGGGGGGTCTCCAAGCGAGGAGAGTGGCGAGTGGCCGCTGTGTCGACAGCAGCGGGGTCACCCCCCTCAGCTAGGCTAGACGAGTCAAAATAGATCTCCAAAGGCTCAACCAAGGGGGGTGGGTCTACCTGAGATACACATGAGGGAGCAGGACCCTGTGGGGGGAGGGGGTTTACCGTGGGGGGGGAACTGGTACCAGGAAGAGAGGCGCCAGGGGGACCGGGTCGGACGCGTGTGGGTGGAGCCTGTAGAAACAGACCAACTCATCTAAGGTGACGTCCTGGGAGGAGAACACGCGACGGTCGCGTGGGTAGTAAAACTTCCACGGCGAGGCGTCGGTGAGGAAGCCAAGGAAGGCGCAGCAGAGAGTGCAACAAGAGAGCTTACTCACGGTGGTATCGCGAACAAGGGAGAGTGTGCCCCAGACCCGAAATGCCAACGCATCTCCAACCTTTCTAGTCCAACGGGGTGTGGGCGAGGTCTCTGGCAAAGAGACACGGGGCCAGAGGGCGAGCTGATGCGCAGCGTATCGGACCGAAAACGGCCACAGAAAATGGGGAGCAGCCACATGGATGATGGAGTGCGAGCAACCTCCATCACCAAGCCAATGCGGCGCTTTGCAATCCCATTATGCTATAGAGAGGCCGGAAGCGTGAACGTCTGGCGGATGCCCTGGTCTTGAAAAAAACTCTGCAAGGAGGCTAGAAGAGAACTCACCGCCCTTGTCAGAGTGCCGACGCAGGACTGGAAGGTCCCACCGAAACCGCTCGCGCAGCTGGAAACGAGCAGCGCATATCCAGGGGATCAAAACGCCAGTGACGTCCGCCTTGCTACGCAAGGGGAGGACCGTGGTGTAGCGCGAGTAGTCGTCAACGACCAGCAGGAAGTAGCGCTCCTAGTCCGTCCCACTGATGCGGGTTGGGGCCCACACGTCCATGTGGAGAGTCTGCAAAGGAGCAGTGGTCGGACGAAACTTGGAGGAGTGAGGAGCGGCGTGCTGCCGCCCCTCGACGCAGGGAAGGCACGGCGGGGAAGGCGAGCACGGGAGGGGGGGTAAAGATCTGGGAAGGCCAAAGACAAGGAGACGGGAGTGCATGCTGTGCAGACGTGGCAAAGAGGGGTGACCGAGTCGGTAGTGTCAGAGGAGAGTGTAGTGGGAAAGTACCCGATACGAGCAAGACGCTGCAAGCTGACCAAACACTGACACCTGACTCGACGCAGCCACCTGACCTGACGCAGCCACCTGTGCAGACGCATGGTCAAGGTGTACAGACTAGACCCAGGCTGCCGAGTGAACGTAGCAAGGTGACGTCCAGTTCGGGAGCACGTAAAAAACGCCACACGCTGCCCTCCCGGGATAAAGATATCAACCCAATCATCCTGAAGGACTGCGTTGCTCACCAAGTTCGTCGAGAATGAGGTGAGGTGGAGGCTTGAAAGAGAGCCGGAGGGGACTGCCGGACATGGGAGAACAGTGGAGGCTTGCGCTATGACTGGGCCCCCAGTGGGGTCAGCCAGTGAGACTAGGACAGGTGCTGCAAGCGATGTGACTGTGGTGCTATCACGAAAGAAGCAACGCGACGCTCCTGAGTCAAGTGTGAAAGTGTGCAAGGCCTCAGCTGAAGCAGGACCAGTGGCGGTAGACGCACTAGCACCTTGAGCTGAAGCAAGACTCACTAGCACCTGGAGCGGCAGCAGACTCACTAGCAATAGAGCAGCAGCCTCTACACAACCAGGGATGCCTTGATGAGAAACAGAGTCGCGAAGCCGCTGCGGGGAGAAGGACTTCTGCTGACGCTGCTACGTCGCTGTCCAGTATCTAGAAAACCATAACCTCCACCACTTGGACGGCCGCGCTGAACTACCCACTCACGGATCTGCGGAGGCGAGAGAGTGTCCAGGTACGCGGGCTGCCGCTGCTGTCCAGCACCTCCAGCACGATAACCTCCAACACCAGGACGGCCTCACTGAATAACCCACTCGCGAAGCTGCTGCAGTGATAGAGTGTCCGGGTGAGGCAGTGGCTGCCATTGTCCACCCCTAGACGCTACTATGACCGTGATGGTGGCCATGACAGGCAGTGGCAGTCAGTAGCAGCGGCGCAAGGGCGGTAGTAGCGATTGGTGTAGCTGCAGCTATAGCAGTAGTGGCTGTCGCTGTGGCTGTAACAGCAGTAGCGACTGTTGGAGTGGATGTGGAGGCCAGTAGTGTGCATGGGCAGTAGGGCACAAGCTAGCGCAGTAACAACAGCAGTGGCAGCAGTAGCGCCAGCAGGTGCAGGGCAGGGCGGCATGCAGGTTTAAGGGCAGGGCAGCGCGGCTCATGGGCTGCAGGGCAGGGCGGCGTGCAAGCCTAAGGGCAGGGCAGCATGGCTCGCGGGCTGCAGGGTAGAGCAACGCGGCTCAAAGGGCAGGGTGGCGCGCATGCCTACGGGCAGGGCAGCGCAGCGCGCGGGCTGCAGGGCAGGGCACTGCGGCTCGCGGGCTGCAGGGCAGGGCAGCGCGGCACTAAGGGCAGGGTGGCCCGCGGGCCTAAGGGCAGAGCAGCGCAGCACTCGGGCTGCAGGGCAGGGCAGTGCGGCTCAGGCGGCGGCAGTAGCTCAGCAGTAGCAGCAGTGCAGCTGGCAGCAGCAGCTTAGCTAAACTAGTAGTGCAGCCGCAGCAGCACAGGTAGTAGCAGCAACGCAGGCGGCAGCAGCAGCGCAGGCGGCAGCAGCAGCGCAGGCGGCAGCACCACAGAAGCAGCAGCACAGGTGGCAGCAGGGCAGCTGCAGCTGCGCGTGTAGCCATAGTGATTAGCAGCAGCAGCAGCAGCGCATGCAGCAGCGCTTAGTAGCAGCAGCAGCGCACGCAGCAATAGCAGCTACGTAAGTGACACCAGCAGCAGCGCGCATCAGCGCGGACGGGCAGGGCGTAGGCAGGATGCGCGTGAGTACGGGTGGGGTGCGCGCGGGCAGGGCGCAGGTTGCTGGCGGGCAGCGCGAGTGGGCAGGGGCGTTGTGGCACTCGCGGGCAGGGGCGCAGTGGCGCTTGCAGGCAGGCAGAGCGCTTGTAGGCGGGCAATGAGCTAGACAGTAGGCAGCGCAATTGCGGGCAGGGTAGGGCACAGCGATCGCGGGCAGGAAAGGGCAGCGCGATTGCGGGTGGGGCAAGACAGCGCGATCGCGCTAGACAGGCAGCACGAAAAACAGCGCATGCAGCAGCACTAAGGGCACTCGTGGGGCAAAATGAATAGTGCGCTCTCAGGGCAGCGCGCTACGGGCAGTTATAACCTAGCGTGGTGGGCCCAAGAACACTAGGAAAGGAGTAGGAAGGTACCTGGACTCTGAAACCATGTTAAAAGTAGCGAGAAAGTGATGGTCGATTGGGTAAGGGGGGGGAGGGGGTACAAGAGTGTCGAGAAAAGTGTTGTACCCTCTAAAGATAACCCCTACATAGCCTAGAAATATAGGAAGCATATAATGTTTTGACAACTCATCCACTACATAAGTAAGCCCTTTTATCCCAGGGTTCGTGGCTGGAATTCTGATAGTTTGGCATGCTCAGGCTGATGCAGCGGAGAGGCACAGGAGGCGGGAGGTAAGGAAATTGGACAAAAGGTGGACAAACTTTTTTCTTATGGTACATGCTGGCTTTGAAATATTGCAGTAATGAAGTGCTACATGCATGCTGGTTTTAAAATGGAAGAGTTCTTTTACGACCGAGTGAGCGACCATGAGGAAGGGATCACGTAGCTGCAATCGGCCCCACGCAGGCCCTACAATAGTGAGCAACCATAAGGAAGGGATCACGTAGCTGCAATCGGCCCCACCCAGGCCCTACCCTGATTTTCCAAAGTTCAACTTTTTGTGGGACTGATTTTTCAGCCTTTACCTGCCATCTAACTCTGTTATCATCGTTGTTCGCCAGTTGATGTTTCCGCTGCTGTTACCGGCCTGGATCTGCTTTTCTCTAGCTTCGCGCAGGTCGACAACCATGAAAAGGTACCTGCAGTCGCGCCGCCCAACTTTATTCCATTCGAACCCATAGATGAGGGATTGTGTGCCTCCCCTACAGCGCCAATGTTAGAGCAAGACAGCTCCTTGCCTTCTGTTGAAGAAACTACGGCGGTACAAGTGGCTAAGAAGAACGCCAAATTCACGCAGTCAACGCTGCCGTGATGCAAGAAGGGAGGCATCGATGGAGCTAATCCACCTTCACCAGCCGACAGGCATCGCCATCAGTTCCAGGGCCTTCTAAACTGGCAGGCCCTGACGCGATTTACGCCAAGGCTCTGTATAAATACAAAAGCGAGTGGCTAGAGAGGTTTTCTTGGCTTATTTTGCTAAAATCTTCTGGCGGTCTCTTTGCTTTCAAATGCAGCATCTGTACGGAGCACGCAGGCTACGCTGGTCCGTGCGGGAGAGGTGGAAAGGGCACCACAAGCGTTCAGACGCAGTCGTTCAAAAGGCATGCAGCAACAACCAAGCACAAGGAGGCAATTAAACACCAGGAAAAACTACTCTCGGAAGCTGCCACCTAGCCACGGATCAACGGCCATAATCTTGCTCGCGACACTGAGAAGGAACGTGTCATCAAGCTGCTAGACTCCCTCCTCTTTGTCACCAAGCAAGATGCACCCATAGAGTTATGGGTGAATCTTGTTCGGTACCTTGCGGGTCTTAAGGTTCCTGGGTTCCCCGCAAAAGGCTACGGAACATATTGCACTACGTGAGTAACATTTTCCGGACATGGTTGTGTTTCCCTTCTTACTCTCTGACATGATATTGTTTAACACGCGTTGCACATATGGCTTCGGGTAGCTAACCCAGTCGATGGCCATGTGGTTGCACACAACGCAACTGCAGCATATCCTTTCAAGCCCATTTCTTGGCGTCACATGCGATGAGAGCACGGACAGATGTCGGGGAAAGCACATGATTGTTTTTGCAACGTTCAAGTTCGAGATGGTCGACTCGCTGATCCTAAATTGGCTGAGGATCTGGGGTGTTCTGGCCCTTGGCATCAGCGGTTTGTTGCACTTCATGAGGTTTTCACCGCCACGAACCTGGAGTTCCAAGGGATTCACCAAGTCCGGTGGCTCTCTAGGGGTGATGCCATGTTGCGCGCGGTAGAGGTCTTCCCCGCACTCATCGGCATGCTGTATGAGTGGGACAGCAGTCTGTACGAACTCGCCGTTACAGGTTTCATTTCGTGTTGTACTTCCTTGCAGACGTGCTCGAGCAGCTCAACGTGTTGAACAGGGCATTCCAGCAGCGAGAGGTGAGCAGGGTTACTAGCATCTCTTTGTACAGCATCTGCTGCACCTCCCAAGATGTCCCTTTATTGTGTGATTCGCTTGTTTTTTTTATTGTTACTAATATAATGTAGAGCTCAGCTACATGCTGCATTTTTTATTGATTTTGCCTTCCTTTCACCCTATGTCTTTTGCCTATCGGCCTCTACTAGCTTGACATTGCAGGTGTCCATGCGCAGATAAGGAGATCCTTGTCGTTCCTTGAGTCCCACTATGTTGACGTGGTGACAACTTCGGAGGCAGTATGAGCGTGTGCCTCTCCCCGTTCATCAAGAAGCACGGGCCTAAGGGGGGCCGCCTTGAGGTGAAGGTGCAGGGAGCGGACACGGACGGTCGGCCGTCTATACACACCTCTCATAATGAGAAGCTAGAATGACTACATTGAAAGAATTGTGGGTACAAGTACTAACCCTAACATTGGGTTGTACCCCATACAAGCTACCCCACTAAAGCCTACACAGAACCAGCACATATATAGTTTGACACACCCCCATAGGCAAAGTGGGGGAGAACAAGGCGTCACAAGACCAGTCAAGAAGAGCAAAGCAAGCTCAGGGTGGATCACAACATCACCACACACTCCGAGCACAAGCAAAGGGCCACAAGGCCAGTTCACATGCAGAGTGAAATATATGGGAACAAGCAGTACAGTGATCACAACCTAGCAAGTGTAAGCATGCAGGTACAAGTATATATATTACAGAACAAGCAAACTCACGAAGTGAGCAAGTGAGGCAAAGTAGGCACAAGGCCTAAAACAGTACAGAAACGTTGATAATCACGAGGCTAAAGTGCCTTGGTGAATATATCAGCAGTGTTGACCCGAGTGGCCATGTAAGCAAGACGAAGCTGACCACGCTGCTGCAACTCTCGAGCAAGGAAGTAATGCAGAGCAATGTGCTTCGTCCTGTGCTCCAGTCTGTGCTCTTGACTCAAGGCCAGCATGGCCTTGTTGTCGACGTACAGAACTAGAGGAGAACGAGGCGCCTCTCCCAAGTCAGTCAGCAGGTAGGTGAGCCAGCGTAACTCCTGTGCAGCCATGGCCCTTGCGTAGATCTCAGCCTCACAACTGGAACTAAGAATGGAAGACGAGCGGGTAGACCGCCAAGAAACAGAGCCGGAGCAAGGACGGAAGGTGTAACCCTGTGACAACGGCTGCGTAGCCAAGTCGTCAACCCAAGAAGCGTCTGCGTGGCCAGTGAGGACAACTCGAGCCCATCCTCCAAGGATGAGCCCCATGCCCAACGTACTGCACAAGTAGCGCATCACCCTCTTAGCGGCCTCCCAGTGCTCTGGTCGGTGTCTCCCGGGCGCAACGTAGCATGCCAGGATCCTAAGAGGGTAGGCAAGGTCAGGATGAGTGCAGGCCATCAGGTACATCAGACAGCCCACAAGCTCTGGATACGGGCCACTCGGCTCTATGGATACATCCGAAGGCAGAGCTGAGAGCGAGTGATCGGTAGGCAGAGGAGTGGACTGAGGCGAGGAGTACGTGAAGTGGAAGTGCTGAAGGACCTGCTGCACCAAGTGTGACTGAGTCAAGGTAATGGTGCGCCGTGCTCTGTCCCGGGTGATCTGCAAGCCAAGATAGCTGTACAGCTCTCCCAGGTCTGTGCACGTGTGTCTCTTCTGCAGCTCCGACTTTACGTGGGCGAGTCCCTCAGTGTCAGCAGTGGCAAAGACCAAGTCGTCGACGTATACGAGGATGTAGAACGGCGTTAGCGTAGTGACAGTGCGCAGAAACAGCGACAAGTCAGCAGTCGAAGGAGCAAACCCAAGAGCCGCAAGCGTCGTCCTCTGTGTGTCGTGCCATTCGCGAGGCGCCTGACGGAGACTGTAGACTGGCAGCCGGAGGCTCCACTAGGTACCTGCAGGAAACGACCCAGTGAAGCCAGGTGGGCGGCGCAGCCAGATCTCCTCGTGCAGGCTGCCCTTTAGGAAAGCAGTGCTGAAGTCAAGAGAGTGGAGCTCGTAGTCACGGTGAGCGGCGACGTGCAGCAGAATCCGAAGAGTGGTCATCTTCGGGGTAGGGGAGAAGGTCTGGAAGAAGTCAACTCCTTGTCTCTGACTGAAGCCGCGTGCCACGTAACGCGCCTTGAAGATAGGCGGAGAACCCGGCGGCCACTTCACCCTGAAAATCCACATGCCACTGACGATGTTCGCCCCAGGTGGGGGAACAGCATCGACGTAAGTGGCTGTGGACTTCCAGAATGCCATCTCTACGTCCATGGCTGACTGCCACTGAGAGGAGTAGGGAACCTCAATTGCCTCTGCGTAAGAGCGTGGGGTCGGGATGTGTGGTGCATTCGGGTCTCCCTCAGGTGCAATCAACATGGACACGAGATGAGGTACAGCAGCTGCAAAACACTCAAAGTCCTCCTGCCTGTCGTCAAGGACGTTCGTGCCAAGAGCACACTCACTCCCGACGGATGGAGGACAGACAGACTCATACTCAGCAACAAGACTAGTGGCGTAGTCTAGACGAAAGCGAGTAGCAAAGTCGACAAGCTCAGTAACTAGGGCAGACGAAGTAGCAGACTCAAACGAAAGGTTAGTGACAACAGTGGCTAGGAGACGGGTGACAATAGGGCTAGCAGCACAAGCTAAGTCAGACTCAGGGACCGGAACGTGCGGAAGAGAGGACGCAGGAGGAGACGGCAGGGGAACACACTGTGGAACAGAGGAAGGACGAAGTGCCATAATAAGGATGCCAGGGACAGGAGGAGGACGCTCACGAGGAACACGACGACCTGTGCAACCAATGCGACAAGCGCGAACAGGCAAGGCAGGACGAGACGCAGGCTCACGACGCTCTGTAAGCGAGTCTGTCTGCTCAGTGTAAGGAGAAGGAGCAGGGAGCGGAGAGCCTGGCTGTAACGGGAGGCCAGTAGAAGACGAGAGGCTAAGAACGTGGCGAAGCGTGGAGTAAGGCGGTGGCAGAGATGAAGGTGACGGCGGAGCGAAGAACAGTCGCTGCTGTGCAGTACCACCAGCACCTCTAGCACCAGCAGCACCACCAACTCCCGTAGCAGCAGTACCTCCAGTAATAGCACCTCCGGACCAGCAGCTCCGGAACCTTTAGCGCCAGCGCCTCCAGCTCCAGCACCTCCAGCGCCAGCACCTCCAGCTCCAGCGCCCGCAGTGCCTCCAGCTCGGGCATCTCCATCACCTTCAGGACTAGCACCTCCAGGACCAGCAGCTCCAGCTCCAGAGCCACCAGCCCCGACGCCTCCAGCGCCAGAGCCTCCAGCTCCAGCGCCTCCAGCTCCAGCGCCTCCAGCTCCAACACCTCCAGCTTCAGGCTCTCCAGCTCCAGCGCCTCCAGCTCCAGCGCCTCCAGCTCAAGCACCTCCAGCTCCAGGGTCTCCAGCTCCAGTGCCTCCAGCTGCAGGGTCTCCAACTCCAGGGTCGACAGCGCCAGCTCCAGTGCCTCCAGTAGTAGCACCCTCAGAATCGGCACCTCCAGCTCCAGTAGCACCACCAGTACTGGAAGCTCCTGTACCTCCAGTACGAGCACCTCTAGAACCAGAAACACCAGCACCCTCTGCGCCTCCACAATGAGCAGCTCTAGTAGCTCCAACCGCAGCACCTCGAGCAGCAGGACCTCCAGCTCCAGCAGCACGACTCCTCAGGCGGGCACGCCATGCAAGCCAGCTGCTATGGTGAGAGAGGCCCCCGTCGTGAAAAGCGACCCAAAGAAACACTAGCAGACTCAGCACCCCCAGACCCGGCACCCTCCAGCTCAGCACCCCAAGGCTCCGCACTCGTAGGCTCAGCACCCCTAGGCTCAGCACCCCCAGGCTCAGCACCCCAGGCTCCGCACCCCCCAGCACCTCACGCACACGCTCAGCACCCCCAGACGCAGCACCCCCCAGCACCTCACGCACACGCTCAGCACCCCCAGATGCAGCACCCCGAGCAGCACCACCCGCAGCAGCACCTGAGTCGCTAGTGACCTCCACAAGCTCAGCCAAGGGGAGTGGGTCTACCTGAGACACACCTAAAGGAGCAGGACCCTGAGGAGGGAGGGGGTCTACCGGAGGGGGATCAGGAGCGAGGAAAAGGGGCGGGGGAGGGAGAGGGGCAGTGCGGTAGGGGAAGAGACGACAGAAAGGAACCGACTCGTCAAAGGTGACGTCCTGAGAGGACAGAACACTGCGCGAGGTGGGGTGGTAAAACTGCCAGCCAGGCGCGTCAGGGGGGAAGCCAAGGAAGACGTAGGGAATGGTGCGAGAGGAGAGCTTGTCCGCGGACGTATCGCGGACAAGGGGACGAGCACCCCAGACCCGGAACACCGACGCATCGCCAACCTCTCCCGTCCAACGTAGTGTGGGCGAGGTCTCCGGCAAGGAAATACGGGGCCAGGGGTTGAGCTGCTTCGCAACGTACCGGACCGCAAATAGCCATAGAAAATGGGGAGCTGGTGCATGGATCAAGGAGGTATGAGCGATCTCCATGACCAAGCCAATGCGGCACTCAGCAACCCCATTTTGTTGTGGTGAGGCCGGAAGCTTGAACAACTGGCGGATGCCCTCCCCCTACCAGAAGGCCCGCAAGAGGTTGGAGGAGAACTCACCACCTGTGTCAGAGTGCAGACGCAGGACAGGGAGGTCCTGGTGGAACCGCTCGCGGAGCTGGAGACGAACTGCTCGGATCCAAGGGATCAGGACATCAGGGACCTCACCCTTGGTGCGCAAGAGAAAGAGTGTGGTGTAACGCGAGTGGTCGTCGACAACCAGCAGAAATTAACGCGCGCCGCCCTGTCCACGAACGCGGGCTGGGCCCCACACGTCCATGTGGAGGGTCTGCAGTGGAGCCTCTGTCGAGGGAAACGAGGAGTGAGGAGTGGCGCGCTGCCGCCACTCGACGCAAGGAAGGCAGGGTGGTGCAGGCGAGGGAGGGAGGGGAGGGAGAGGCCTGGGAAGACCAGACACAAGGAGGCGACGGTGCATGCTACGCAGACGTGGCAAGGAGGGGTGACCCAGACGGTGGTGCCAGAGAAGAGTCTGGTGCGATAGGGAGTGACACAAACAAGGGGAGGCTACCTGACATGACGCAGACACCTGACCAATAGCAGCTACCTGATGAGGCACAGTCGTCAGTGTGTAAAGACTCGACCCTGGCCGATGGGTAAACGTGGCCAGGTGGCGGCCGGTCCGAGAGCACGTACAGATCGCCACACGCTGTCCTCCAGAGGTAAAGGTGTCAACCCACTGGTCCTGGAGAACTGCGTTGCTCACCAAGTTCGTATAGAACAAAGGGAGGTGGAGGCCTGACAGTGAGCCAGACGGAACCGCCGAGCACGGGAGCACAGTGGTGGACCGTGCAAGAACTGGGCCCCCTGAGGGGTCAGCCAAAGAGACTGCAACAAGTGCAGTGAGTGGTGTGGGTGCATTACTGTCACAAAAGAAAACAGCGGGAAGCACCTGAGTCAAGCGTGAAGGCGTGCAAGGCCTCAGCAGGCGCACTAGCTGAGAAAGCAGACTCGCTCGCACCTAAGGCAGCAGCCTCTATACCTGGGTCAGGCGGCACACACAAGTAACAGTCTCCCTCAGCACTAACAGTCAATGCATACATGACACCAAGGATAGCATCATAGTCAAGAGCAAAGATGTCTACACAAGCCCTAAGCAGCTCATGCTAGCGAGGGCGCTCGACCTCCTTGCCCATCTCCTCACACCATGCGTCGTTAAGGCAGGAGAAGCAGCGGTGCTGGGTGTGGAACTTCCCGCATGTGTGACCAGCGCGGTCACCTGTGCGAATGACATACGGGCAGCAACCACTACCCCCAGACATCCCACGCTGAGCAAGCGACTCACGAAGCTGCTGCGGCGTAAGAGCCTCACGGAGACATTGCTGCTGCTGCTGTCTCTGGCTAGCGCCAGCGCCTCCGCCCCGACCGCCACCACCGCCGCCACTGCCGCCGCCACCCCCTCCGCCGCCACCGCCTCCACCGCCACTCCCACCGCCGCCACCGACGCCACCACACCCGCCACCACTCCCACCACCACTCCCTCCGCCACCTCCTCCTCCTCCACCTCCACCACCACCCCCCCCCCGGTGCCACCTCCGATGCCCTTGGCTCCCTTGCCCTTGCCACTGCGGCGCCTCCCACTAGGAGCATAAGCATCAGCAACAGACTCAGCACCAAGGAAGTCAACAGCAGCGGCAGTAGCGTAGGAGGGGGCGAGGGGAGAGGGAGAGCACCCCTCAAAGGGTGCAAGGAGCGCTACGAGCAGCACCTACAGTGACTATGCTAGTCTCGGCGGCTAGAAGCTGCTCCTCTAGGAGGTCGACAGTGAGATCGGTGGGAGAGCGAGCAAGAAAGTGGTCCCTGACCGAGGTAAGAGAGTCAGGGAGACGGGTCACTATGAAGTGGAGGGTCCAGTAGATCGGAAGCGGGTTCTTAGCTAAGAACTCTTTTGGGAGGGCGGCGCGAAGGCGAGTGTCACTAGTGCGAAGGTGGGTGATAAGATTGGCAACTGTGTCGAAGGTGGACAGCTCAGGAAATAGGTAGGGCAGCATGAGGCGGCTAAGTGCAGCGATGGCAGGGGAGGAGTATCGACTAACTACAGCATCGTACAGGGCCTTAGCGGTTTTGTGTTCGCCAAAATACGTGAGCTTGGCTAACGGCAGGTGGTTGCGAACGGCTAGGCGAGCTGCAGCGTCACGAGTCTGCCACTGGGAACGGGCGCTAAGCTCAGCTGTGGCAGCATGAGCGTCTGAGGCACCAGACGTGTGGTCAAAGAGAGAGACATTATCCTTGCTATTGCTCATTAGCAACAGCTGCAGGTCATCGAGCCAGGTCTCAAACTGAATCGGGCGGCCCTCAGTATCAAACGACAGAACACGGAGGGTGGTCATAGCTGTTGGCGCGGGACTGGCAGGGCAGAGCAATTGCAGGCAAGCAGCAGTAGCAGCTGCAGTAGTACTAGCAATAGCAATAGTAGAAGCTGCAATGCGGCAGTAGAAACCGGTCTGCCAGGCAACTAGGCAGTGTTGTTCAGGATCCGTCACTTTGAGAACTTACGACGAACTCATTACTCAACTAAACGCAAATCCGCTCGGTAGGATTGTGCGCCTTAGGCTTAGCTACCATCTCCAAGTTGAATCAGTCGTTAAGATGGTCTAGAGAGTGAGAACCATGTAAAAACGTCCAGCAGCCGCATAACTAGAATGGTAGAGGAAGTACAAAAACATTAGGGCATAGGAAGTTGGAGTTGGGGACTTCAAGAGAACCATGAGAGGGAAGGGGTTCTCCAAGAGCTAGGGAAGGATGGTAGGAACCTTCCTAGCAGCAAGGATGCAACCCTCATCATGAGGTCCTTGAGGTGTCACATGCAAAATCCAATCTAGTTGGATTTTGCCTAGGTGTTGCAACATTTGCAACCCATGCTAGAAACTTCTAGCCACCCCAATCCAAAAGTCAAAGTTGCCTTCCCTAACCACCCAACCAAAGATCCCTTTATAGTCATGTCCCAAGTAATCACCCAAATTATATATAACCCCGAAAGGTAATAAGAAATCCAAGTCTTGGAAATCTTGTAACTTGGGCGATCTTGGTCGGAATAAGGCGATCTTGGTATCGTTGGAAAGCTCTGGATTTCTCCTGCATGATCAAGCATTTAGACTTGGAGAAAAACACAGAGATGAAAATATCCAATAGCCATGCATAATGACATATGCTCATGCAAATCATGCAAGCACAAATAGCACGAGCACTCGACAGGACGTTAGGATGACATGCACTTAGAATGACGTCCATCCAACAAACTCCCCCTCAGACTAACGGACTGCATGCACATATACTCACACAAATGCTAACTCTCATGCACAAAATCACACATGCACTTATGACACTGCTGCCCACACTAGTGCAATGCCATGCCACATATCTTAGCACACTTCCAATGTGCGCTCTCGGGAAGTCTCTTGGTGAGAAAATATGCCGCCTGCTTGCTAGCCTTCACATGGTGAAGCTCAACAATCCCCTCCTTCACCATCTGCCTCACCCAATGCCACTTAATCTTCATGTGCTTGTTCAGCCCATTGAGGATAGGATTATTTGCCATGCCTATAGCAGCCTCGCTGTCGGAGAAAAGTGGTGTAGGTCCCTCCTGTTCTGCTCCCATGTCCTCCAGCAGCTTCCTCAGGAGCACGATCTCCTTGATGGCATGGTACATCGCCATGTACTCTGCCTCTCCGGAAGACTGAGCAATCTCACTCTGCTTCTTGGACCTCCAGCTCACTAGTCCACCTCCGACCATGCACACAAAGCCACCAACCGAGGACTGATCCTCATCCTCTGAGGCCCATGTGGCGTCGGTGAAGCACGACAGCTTCAAGGTTCCAGGCGTGACCCCATCTGCTCCGATCTGTTTCAGCTGGCCGCCAGCTGAAAACTGAACACCAGCAGATGCCGTTGATCCAAGGTAGCGCACCAAGCGCTTTGCCACCTCCAACTGCTCCACAGTGGGCCGTTGCACAACTCTGGCCAGCTGCCCCACTCCGAACGAAGCATCAGGTCGCGTATGCACAGCTGCATACATCACACTCCCAATGAGTGACTGGTACTCATTCTGCTGCTCATCCTCGAGTACATCATCCTCCTCAGCTGCCCTCTTCAGTTTAAAGCCCGCAGGGAACGGTGTCATCATAGTGCGACCCCCAGTCACACCATAGCGCTCCATGACACCAGAGATGTAGTGTGACTGATGCACCTTCAGCCACCTCCTCTCAACATCCCTCTCAATCTGCAGCCCCAAGTAGTAATGGACATCCCCCAGCATCTTGCACTTGAAGTTTTCCATCAGTAGCTTCTGTGTCCTCTCAATCTGCTCCATGGAGGGTGAGAACAGCAGTATGTCATCGACATACACTAGCAGCAAGAGCACCTCTCCAAGCAAAAAGAAGCTGTGATCCGCCTGGGATGTCTTGAAGCCTCCACCCAGCAGCACCTCCTCGAGCTTCTCGTACCAACACCTGGCGCTTGCTTAAGGCTACAGATGGCCTTGTTAAGCTTGCACACCCGGCTGGTCCCATCCTCATAGCCGTCGGGCTGCGCCATGTAGATATCCTCCAGCAGTATTCCATTGAGGAACGCAGTGGTGATATCCATCTGCTTCACGTGCCATCCCTTCACAGCTGCGCCAGCCATCAAAGTCCTCAGTGTTACTGGCTTAGCAACGGGAGCGAAGATCTCTCCAAAGTCGACCTTCTCTTTTTGCTGAAACCCCTTGGCGACCAAGCGGCTCTTGAACCGCTCCAACGCACCATCAGCTCCACTCTTCACCTTGAAGACCCACTTTCTGCTGATCGGCCGTCGCCCCTTGGGTAACTCAACAAGCTCCCAAGTCCCATTCTCAATGAGACTGTTGAACTCCGCATCCATGGCAGCCTTCCACTCCTCCTTCTGGGGTCCACTGAGTGCCTCCTCCACTGTGGCAGGTTCTCCAGGCAAGGGTGTGAAGAAACAGAATGCCATCTCCTCATCCTCCCCCTCATCCGCCTGAACCGCCATGGCACCTTGCTTGGGTCCTCCCAAACGGCTATACTTCAGCCTTGAGGGTGCTGCTACCACTCTCTTCTCGCGGGTTGCAATCTGCTGCCCATGTGGTGAAGCTCCTCTCTGCACACTCCTCTTGGTGACCTTGGCGTTTGCAGCAAGCTCGGGCTGAGTTGGTGAGTCCACACGTGCCGACTCATCCTCCAACCCCTCCTCTCCAGCAGGACCAGAAACTTGCTGCTCACCATTGCCACTGTGGTCACTGGTCAGCTCTGACCCAGGGAGATCCTCAAGGTGCAGCTGAACCTCCTCCACTGCAGACCGCTCAATCTCCTGCAGACGCAAGCCAATCTGCACCTGCTGCTGCTGCTGCCAATCCTTGTACATGACGTCCTCCACAAACTTGACGTCACAACTGACCAGCGTCCTCTTGCTCTTGGGGTCCCACATCAGCCACCCTTTCGAGTCAGGAGCCATCCCAAGATGGACAGCCCACACAGCAGCAACTTCCAGCTTGTGCCTTTGCTCCTTAGGCACCATCACAAGCCCCATGCAGCCCCACACCCGCAGCATGTCAATGGATGGCTTCTTCCCAAGCCAACGCTCGTACGGCACCCAATGCTTGTCACCAACATGAGTCAAGACCCTGTTCTTGACCGTGATGACATGACGAACGGCATCAGGCCAGAACTTGTAGGGCATCCCTGTAGCCCCCAACAAGGTCTTAGCCGCCTCGCCAATGGTCCGGTTGGCACGCTCGGCAATGCCGTTCTGCTGCGGTGTTCCAGGGCAGGTCAGCTGATGTCGGATGCCATTTCTCTTGAGGAACTTGGTGAATTCTGCTCCAATGAACTCTCCACCTCGGTCGCTCCTCAGCACCTTCACCAGCCGCATCGCTTGCCGCTCCACCATTGGCAACCAATCCTCCTTGATCGCCGCTGCAGCATCGCTCTTCTTGGACAAGGGACGCGCCCACGTGAAACGGCTCCATTCGTCCACCATGGTAAGGAAGTACAGCACTCCCCTAGTCCCCTCAGTCCTCATAGGACCCACCAGGTCCATGTGCACCACCTCCAGCAGCACATTTGCTGATCCAATAGCTTATATTGGGTGTACATCAGCCTCATGCGGAAGCTCCAGTGCTCGTAGTCCTCCCCCATGAATTTCTCAACAGAGAACGCCTTCACGGGATCCACGGTTGTTGGAGATGGTGTAGTAGACGTAGGTAGCGTAGGGCTGGCTGGTTGGTGAGTCCCCACTCCTCCAACAGCAACTCCCCCCTGCTCTCTAGCCTCTCTACTTCTATCCATCTCGCCACTAGCACCTCCGGAGTTTGTACCAACCATATTGAGGCCTTATGAACGGTGGAAACTTGAGAAATCGTTTGGAGAGAATTCTGCCAGAAAATTTGATTCTACGAAAAACGCCGTCGCAAACTAGATACTTTGAATTAGAATGCGAATTGACCACCAATCGGAATTTCGCAAGCAGAGCTACTAGAAAACGGTCTCACTCGACATCATTTGTTGAGAATTCACGACGATTCGTCGTCTCGAAGTCGACTACCCGCTCTGATACCACTTGTTGTTCAGAATCCGTCACTTTGAGAACTTACGACGAACTCATTACTCAACTAAACGCAAATCCGCTTGGTAGGATTGTGCGCCTTAGGCTTAGCTACCATCTCGAAGTTGAATCAGTTGTTAAGATGGTCTAGAGAGTGAGAACCATGTAAAAACGTCCAGCAGCCGCATAACTAGAATGATAGAGGAAGTACAAAAACATTAGGGCATAGGAAGTTGGAGTTGGGGACTTCAAGAGAACCATGAGAGAGAAGGGGTTCTCCAAGAGCTAGGGAAGGATGGTAGGAACCTTCCTAGCAGCAAGGATGCAACCCTCATCATGAGGTCCTTGAGGTGTCACATGCAAAATCCAATCTAGTTGGATTTTGCCTAGGTGTTGCAACATTTGCAACCCATGCTAGAAACTTCTAGCCACCCCAATCCAAAAGTCAAAGTTGCCTTCCCTAACCACCCAACCAAAGATCCCTTTATATTCGTGTCCCAAGTAATCACCCAAATTAGATGTAACCCCAAAAGGTAATAAGAAATCCAAGTCTTGGAAATCTTGTAACTTGGGCGATCTTGGTCGGAATAAGGCGATCTTGGTATCGTTGGAAAGCTCTGGATTTCTCCTGCATGATCAAGCATTTAGACTTGGAGAAAAATACAGAGATGACAATATCCAACAGCCATGCATAATGACATATGCTCATGCAAATCATGCAAGCACAAATAGCACGAGCACTCGGCAGGACATTAGGATGACATGCACTTAGAATCACGTGCATCCAACAGGCAGCATGGCGCGGCTCAGCAGGGCGGCGCGGCACGGGCGGTGCATCGTGGCTCGGACGGTGCAGCGTGGCTCGGGCGGTGCCGCGCGGCTCGGGTGGTGTTGCGTGGCTCGGGCACGGTGAGGCATTGCGGCACTGGCAGCAGCAGCAGCGTAGCAGTGGCTGCAGCGCTGGCAGGGCGGGCAGGGCGCTTAGGGCCGCGCGCTGACTGTGTAGGCAGATCGCGGGTAGGGCGGGTTTTAGGGGCAACGCGCACGCGACGCCAGCGGCGTGCGAGCAGCGCGCGAGCAGGGCGTGCAGTGCGCGGGCAGGGCGCCGGCTGTGCACGGGCAACGCAGGCCGCGCGTGCGCAGGAAATGCAGCGCGCGGGCAGTAGCAGCAGTGCGTGGGCAGCGCACGCAGTTGGCGGGCAGGGCGCGCGTAGGCCTAAGGAAGCGCGCTAGCTGGGCAGCGCGAGCGGGTCACGCTAGGCAGCTGTGCAGGCAGCGCAACGGGCAGGGCAAGCCGTGTAGGGTATTGCAAGCAGGGCAGGGCAGTGGGGTAACGAGGTATTCGTAGTCGGAATGGTGGGCCCGGAAAAAAAAAAATGGTCCTACAGTCCTTCTGCTCTACAACCATGTCAGAATGAGAAGCTAGAATGACTGCATTGAAAGAATTGTGGGTACAAGTACTAATCCTAACATTGGGTTGTACCTCATACAGGCTACCCCACTATAGCCTACACAGAACCAGCACATATATAATTTGAGAACACCTTCCAGCTGCACGAGAACCCAAACGAAGATTACCCAACCCTGAGCACTCATGACGCGTGCGTCGATCTCTGCGCCACGTTCGCCGAGACGCTTGTGCGAAACCTCAGCAGGCGGTTCAAGGACTTGGACTCCTTGGTGGGCGTGAGGCTCTTCATGCCAGACGAGTGGGAGCTTGGGAGGGCGGAGCGCCACAAGCAGTGTCTAGAGTGCTCATGTCACTTGTGACGCTGTTCAGGGCACAGGAGACTGACTACATCATTCCAGGTATTCCCGTTGCATACATTCATGCTGTCCATGAGGTGCTTTTTTGTAGGTTAAAACTGTATTATGAACAGGTATGCCATGCTCTCTTATCCCCTCTCTCTCCCTTCTTTCTAATCTGGCAGGGATCGACAAGCGGCGGGCGATCAAAGAACTGCGTACCTTCTGCCCCATCCTCGCAGGTGCCCCGAAGAACAATCGCACCTTCCACGCTGGGCTAACTGCAATACTGAAGACAAGCGACTGGACGACAAGCTACCCCAACCTGGTGCGTCTCTGGGTGGCTGTCGCTGTGCTGCCGCTGAGCACAGTGGAGTGTGAGCACGGCTTCTCACGCCATAATGTTATCAAATCGTGGCAGCGGGGGAGCCTCAAATACGCCCGCCTTGAAGACTTGATCACGATGTCTCTCCTCGACTACAAGCCCGACTACGATGAGGTGATGCAGATCTGGCGCAGCTACAAGAAGCGCCGCCCATTTGGTAATGTGGCAGCAGCTCCAGCAAGAGAGGGGGAGGACATTTGCAGTGGCAAGGGAAAGGAGGCAGTTGAGGAGGCGGAGGAGGAGTTGGAAGAACCAGAGGCTAACTGCTGCAGTGATGATGATGGTTAAATGAACTCTCTGTTGCTGCTGATGCTAGCTAGCTTGCTTGCTTGCTAGTAGCTAATGTTATATTTTAAGGGACCTTCAATATCGTAACAGCCTTAGCAAAAGGGGAACACTGACGCATCAGACTTTTTGTAAAGGAACACTGAAGTTTCAGGGTTTTTTTTGGGGGGGGGACACTATCGATTAAGGATTCTACATAGAGGGGCCCTGATGCATTAACGTGCCTAAAAGTGAATCATAGGCCCTGGCCCCACGCCTGCTGTGGGTGGCTCGGGAGAGGTGTGCCGAGGATGATGCAGTGGAGAGGCAGAGGAGGCGAGAGTAGTATGGTAAGGAAGATAGACAAAAGGTGGTAAGCTAATTCTTCTAAAAATGGCTAAATCAGGAATGCATTCTGTAATTCTGTTCTCCACCTTCTACCTACTAACCTAAACATGGTACGGTAGTAGAATCATTCTTGACAATGACACATACTCAGACAATCAAATCCAAGTCCGTTACAACCACACTAGCTAACATTCCTTCCAATCATCGAATCAAACTCGCTTCACAATCACATTCGCTTGCATCAGCGCTTGACGCATCCTGCTTGACAACTTGTCTTCCTCCACCTTCAACCAGCATAGCCGGGGAAAGCTCTCAAAAACCCCATCGACTCCAGCCGCAGTAACCCTCGTACACTCCATGAGAGCAAGTTGTTCGAGCGTTTCAATATGGCAGCTGTGAATAACTGTGTCTGACAGTCCTCATTTTGAGATACACCCGATTCCTTCAAAACAAAACACGCCTGAAGCAAGGCCACCGAACCTTCTTCCCCTAGAGCAGAGCTGTTGATAAGAGTCAGTTTCCTCAAATCCTTGAATGCAGCCTGCCACTGAATGCTGCCAAGCGCCTCATCAATGCTTGCCAACGAAGTTTTTGGAATAGGAAGGCCACTTCGGGCAGCACTGTTAAGAGCGGCGCGACGACAATAGAAAGCAAACCCCCCAAGCGTCAACGATTTGAGAGGAGGATGGAGTAGCTCGGCAGACAGAGGATCATCCCTATCAAAGGCTTCTGTACCCATCCTCTTGGGAGAACCCTGGGGCCGAACTAGCATGTGAATCAGGCCTTCTAGCTTGCCTTGAAATGAGTGAAGGGTGGGCGTCTCCAAGCAGCTGAGATATGTAAGAAGAATGCGTTGGCATGTGTCGAATGAGGCAAGGCTGAGAGTTTCCAGCTGCTTGCAGCAATCTAGCATGGCATTGACCGTTTTCCGAGTGGTCAGATTGAGTTGGAACGAGAGCGAGCGGAGTGCCGGGTTAGAGCTAGCAATGGCCTGCACACCTTCGTCAGTAATGTTTCTGCATCCGACGACTGACAGGCCAGAGAGGGAGTGAAGGGACCTTGCCAAGCCCTCCAAATCAAGGTACATGATATCACAGGAATCAAAGGAGAGCGTGGTGAGGCTGGTAAAAGAGCTGAGGGTCACGAGAGAAGAGCTGACACTTGAATACATAAACATGAGTGACTGGAGTGAAGGAATGGAGGAGGATCCAGAGGTAAGAGTACATAGTATGGGATCAGTGATATTTGAAATGGTCAAAGAGGTGAGAGAAGAGGAGTGTCAGATGGGAAAGAAGGGGTCAGAGATTGAAGAGCGGTGAAAGTTTCAAAAGCAGAAAATATTATGTGTGGTGTGTTGGAACCGCGAATCTCGAGGGACTTCAAGAACCTGCAAAATACAGCAATCATAAGCGTAAGGCAGGTAACACACAAAAAACTTATTTAAAAGGCTCACCGGCTGTCTTGACCAAACTGTTTCCTCCCAGTCGTGGTGACACGGTCACACCCGAACGCAGAGAAACTTTCCAGTTTTGGGCATTTCCAGGAGCTCATTGCCGAATCCATTTGGTCCAAGAAACCAGGTACATTCGGCAGTCTTACTCCGCATGCGTAGATTGTTGATGCACGGGAAGATGACGGCACAATCACTTAGGTCTGTCAGAAATTTATGGAAAGAGCCGTTAAAATCGAGGTAAAGCGAACGAGGACAGAGCTTGAGGAAGTCCCGAAACCGCGTGCAGGTGAGAGCCGCATGACAGCGATCGTCTGGGTCATCGAGGAGGGAGAGGATAGTAAGTAGAGTGTCGTCATCGCGAAAAAGGAAAGCTGCGAATTCTGGCCCCCAAAGGTTTTTTTGCGTTGGCCTTGCGAGAAAATTGCGGAAAGCTGCATAAAAACACCACACCCGAATCGCAACTTTTTGCACATCAGAAACGCACATCTTCATCGTACACACAAAAGTGACTTGGCGGTAACTTTTCCACGAACATGTAGGAGACTCGAAGCGCACACCTACATCTCGAGTCGCATTTGCGGCTCCCATTTCGTTCGAACCAAAATCCGCGACATAAGTATGCTGCTTCGTTGTTTCCGTCAAAATACAACATGTGTGTGCAATGTTAGGGTGCTCATATCCACATTAGCCAAAACTACTCCACCAACTCAAAATAAAATTGCACACACAATAACAACCACAACACCAACATAAACAATGCGTCCCCCCTACGTATGATACCCCACACAGTCAACTCCCACAACCAAACCCCACTACTGCCAGACGCATCACTGGTCGTCATCACTCTCCATAACTTCATCACTCTACAGCACTTCTTCGGCTGTCCCATTCTCAGCTCGCCCCCCTGCGCAAGCCCTCTTGACAGGCGTCCTGCATAGGCGGGAAATCACCTCCTGGTTCGATGCTCCGACCTCTGCTGGCACAGCCGCCGGGGGGATGTCGAGCTCATCGGCACGCTCCACGTACGCGTTTGTGACGTTGTGTATCACGCGCCTCCTGCTGCGCTCGTCCTGCAGCAATGGGCCGTCTGGCAGACTCATGTCGCCCGATGAGTCATCGGACGCGCTGGCAGCAGGTGTGGCTCTGAACCCCTGTTCCACGCATAGTCCCACGTCGCAGTTGATAAAATCCGCGGCCGTCATGTAGCACGCATGCCTTACCTTGAACTTCTCGATAAGCAACTGCAAATCGACGCATACCGAAATAATAGGCTCGAACATGCCGGTTGCGCACGTGTCACCCGGGTACACCATCAGGGGCGGCCAGCTCGCCGGCACGCATCCTGCGCGCCACCAGCTCCGCTGCATGGTAGCCGCGCGCACACGAGTCCACGCTTCTCCCAGCAACTCGAGTATGTCGTTATAGTCAACATCAGCGATGGAAGCCGAATAGTCGAACTGGAACCGCTTGGACCCTATCGCACGCCTCATCAGCATAACGCGGTAATACGCCTTCAGCGCGTCACCCACTCCCTGCAGGTGCGGCAGGCCCGTCTCCGGAACCGATCCACGAATGTTGACGACTCGGGTGTTCGTGAGGTGCTGCACACTGAAGCCGTGCTCCGTGACGGGCGGCGCCACCTCGTCTGTGATGCGATGCGCCTTGTAAATGGTGAGGATGATGGTGTTGCAATCACGGCTGAAGTGCACACCGTTTACGGTCTCCACAAACTCCGTAAATACCTGTGTGCAGTGAATCAAACATAGCGAGCACGTCACCAACGGCCATTGCGGTACGCAAATACATCGGAGATGGACGCGCTCCTGATGTACTCACACGTGCTATGCACGTCCAACCATAAAAATGCACACAAAGTCCACAGTCCATACCTCCGGTGTCAACCGCCCGCGGTTCGTATACCGAACGGCCACCTTGCGCGATGCGGCGCTCGCCCGCCGGCGCTCGGGCCTATTGGATGGCTCTAGCACCACCAGAGGCACTGCGGAACAACTCACCGTCGCGTTGTAGAGGATGCCGACGCTAACGATACGCTCCACCACATTGCGCTTATCCGGAATGTACGACTTCGGCAGCCGACTGGGAAGAAAATTAATCTCGTGGAAGCAGAACACGTCATCCGGATGTGCGGTAGCAAGCAGGGCCTTCAGGTCACCCATTGTAACACACTGTCACTCTGGTATGCAAGTATGCATTGAAGTGCACACGACCTCCTCCTACATACGTTTCATTTGACCGTAACGTACCCCCGGCTTGCCCTTGCACGCACACTGTGTACAGCAGTTGAAATTGGCCACACAACCAACCGACCACATTCCCTGCGCCGCACTGAGATAACGCTCTCCTCTGATACGACCACCTGTAACGCCCACATAGGACATCCCGCCCCCACGACGCCACGTACGCGTCACCCATATCCAAACAACCAACTGCCTGAGACCACGAGTGTGCACCACCATACATTGTGTTTGTGCAACCCCGACCGCGCAAGGAATAAGGGTACCCGTACGCGTTATACGATTCATAACTTAACCACCATACTGCACACCTATATCTGATTGAACGTCTTATCTTCTTAGCACGAGTGTATAATAACATCACCGCTGGATACCACAAGTTCCATCCAACCGCGCCTCTACACATAAAGAACGCACTACGCAGTGATTTAGGGTTTAAAATCCTGAGCTGCAACCACTGTCTCTAAACGCATTGCGTCACTCGCATAGTAGAAACCTATTTACTAGCTGCACCTTTTTGTTGCTGTACGAAGGGCACACGTGCACCACTCTCTGCAGGCTTTTCAGCTCCACCGCCGAGAACCTCACATCCTCCACTGTCTTGTGCAGCTGCGTACATCTCGTGAGGTTGCAGCTCCCAGCCTTCTCATAGTACCTCACATATGCGTACCCCTTCCAATCCCCATCACGGTCAACCGCCCTGAAAATGCACAGAAATTTTGCATACCAGTCCCCACCCTTGTCATTGAGCAGCGCCACGTCCGAATACCACCTCTCTCGGGGCGACGCCTTCACAAATGTCCCTTTGGCCACCAGCTCGCCGCCTCTTGTGCGCGGAATGGCCACCGCCGTGTGGACCTGTCACCCCATCCCCACCAAACCAACAACACGTGCACATCATGAGTGCGGTGAGCACCATCATGTAAGACTACAAACGTCACATGTCCGCCACATTGTAATCACTTCACCTGCACGCTGTTGGTAGCCAGACCCAACGCCTTAAACTCATCAGCCAAACCCTTCATATCGTCTCCCAGCGCGGTTATGTACTCATCGTACACTGGATCCGACGCTCCGCCAATCCGCATTGTCCGATACTTCTTCGTGAGCACCGGTTTCTTCGTCATGATTGCGTGCACGTACCACACGCATTCGCACAACGAACCACACGGTGTTTGAATCACGCCTCCACCCCGGTGTACGGTGTACTCTGGACTACCAACACTGGGCATCATCGTCGCCAAGACCCCCTAATACACCTCACGCAAGGCGCACGCATACTGTCGCCCATCCCCAGCGTCCGCCGCCACCTCGCGGTACACCTCGCGCTGCACCTCCTCCTCCACGATTCGTCGAGTTATGTCGCTCCAATTGCTCCCTCTTACTGGACCCTTCACCGTGCCCTTGTGCGTGCACTCCCACATTTCAGTTGAATAGTGTTGCGGCATCCCACGCTCCTTCACGTTGTCCAGCAAATGTCTTATCATGTGTATCTTTGGGAGCTTCCAGTGGGATGCCTGCGATGGGAATGCCTTCGGTAGCAACGCCACCAACCTGCACCGGCACCCTTGACAAGGCACAATACTGGATGCATCACCGTATTTGGCGACCTCAAAATAGCTGTGCAATCTTGAGGCATAGCCTCCCATAAATCTTGTTGACCCAACGGCGTGGGGTATACAAGTACTCACGCTATCGCATGCTGCCGAGCAATCGCAATTGTCGTGTGTGTGTGTCTGTCAACCCCCAGAAACGCCTTGTAGAACACGGCATACATCCGGAACGCCTTGCCCTGCAAAGCACGCAGCTCTCCCTCCGGTCCATCCTTCAATGCACTCTCGTCTGCCACCAGTATCGGCATTATCTGCATCATGCTCCTATGCTCGAACGCCGCGTAGTTTGCGCCACAACTAAAGAACGATGATCCCCCAGGGATACGGAGGAGAACACTTGGAGTGAAACGCTTGAACTCCTTCTTACGGCTGCGCACATACATAGTACGATGTCGTCATCCGCTGACACACATGGGGGCCTAGACCCCACCTAAATCCCTACAAAATATAGTTGGCTACCGCTCTCACACCCGACTACACCTAACTCACCTTTCTAGCAGCCGTATCTCAACCTTTCCAAGGGGTTCAATGTAGGAGTCCATCATGTGGATCAACACACCGGAGTCCAGCACCTGCAGTGTGTCTGCTAGGCATGCCAGGTATACGTTTCCCCACTCTGTGTCTGCGAAATTCCACCTTTGAAGCACGCACTGCAACCATCCCACTGACGACACAGTGTTGTCAAACAGTCCACATGATATCCAGCCCCCATTCATTACGCACCACCAAACCGCGCACCAGCAAACACACCTCGATCGGATGGGTTGACCATAACTTCCGCACATCGTCTGCCTCGCCCTTCTTCTTGCACGCCAAGATTTGACGAACAATGTCCCTCTGCTGATCGGGGGTCCATGGATCACACTTCCCCACCATCATGGTCAACTCCCCCTTCACAGCATAGCAGTTAGCACATGGCCGATGCAATCCTTGCTACAGAGTTGCGGAGGCTCTGCTGGATTCCGCGAAGTCGGCAGGGTATCCGTACAGGCAAGGGACCGCCTTTTGCACCTTCCCGTCCACGTCTGTGCATTAGAAGAAGTGTACTGGCGCGCTGCATAGTGCTGCAATGCACACATAGTGTTCACTTAGTGATGGATCGTATGCATATCTCCCAATAGCACGGCTACTAACTGGGGTGGCCCCCCTTCCCCACCCGTGTATCGTTATCATCCCCACCCCCATCCCTTCCCAGTACCTGGCGGACACTCGCATGATGGGCGCGAGTATTATCTTCAGCGCCTCCAGAAACACGCGCGTCTTCTTCGTGGGCGACGCCCATTCAGGCGGGAATGGAAGCACCGCCGCAAATGTGTGCCCGGGCTCCACTCCTCGCAATTCTTCGGGTATGTTGACAAGTGATATCACAACAGGCCACGAGTTCCTTCGTCCATTCCGTGATGCCTGCGTGCTATCGCTGTATATCAGCACGCCTAGTGAGAAAATGTGAACAAGGATGAATGAACTATGAAACAGTTGGGTACAAGTACTAACCCTAATTGGGTTGTACCCCATATGGGCTACCCAACTACAGCCTACACAAAAGCATAAGCTATGATGTTCTGACACACCCCCATAGGCAAAGTGGGGGAGAACAAGCGGTCACAAGACCAGTCAAGCAAAGCAAAGCAAAGCAAGCTTAGGGTGGATCACAAAGTCACCACACATTCCGAGCACAAGTTCAAGGCCACAAGGCGAGTTCACATGCATGAGTACATATATATAGAAAGCTAGACAAGCAAGAGCATGTGTATATATATGTAACAGTACAAGCAAGGTCAAGAGGTGAGTAAGTGAGGCAAGACAGGCACAAGACCAAGCTGAGTACAGAAGCGCTGATGATCACAAGGCGCGAGTGCCTTGGTGAAAATATCAGCAGTGTTGGCCTCAGAGGCCACGTACGCAAGTCGCAACTGACCACGCTGCTGCAACTCACGAGCAAGAAAGTAGCGGAGAGCAATGTGCTTCGTTCTGTGCTTCAGGCGCTGCTCCCGACACAAGGCTAGCATGGCCTTGTTGTCTACGTACAGCACCGGAGGAGAACGAGGCGGCTCTCCGAGGTCAGTCAGCAGGTAGGTAAGCGAGCGAAGCTCCTGTGCAGCCATGGCCCCTATGTAGATCTCAGCCTCACAACTGGAGCCGAGAACAGAAGACGAACGAGTAGCCCGCCACGAAACAGAGCTGGAACCAAGACTGAAGGTGTAACCCTGTGACGACCGCTGCGTAGCCTGGTCGTCTGCCCAAGAAGCGTCCGCGTGCCCAGTGAGGACCACTGGACTCCGCCCTCCAAGCACTAGCCCCATGCCCGACGTAGTGCACAAGTAGCGCAACACCCTCTTTGCTGCAGCCATGTGCTCTGGTCGGTGTCTCCCAGGAGCAACATAGCGTGCAAGAATGCTAAGAGGGTATGCAAGGTCAGGTCGTGTGCAGGTCATCAGGTACATGAGGCAGCCAACAAGCTCTGGGTACGGGCCACTCGACTCTACGGACTCATCCGAAGGCAGAGCTGAGAGCGAGTGGCGAGTAGACAAAGGAGTGGCCTGAGGTGAGGAGTACGTGAAGCCGAAGCGCTGAAGGACCTGCTGCACCATGTGTGACTAAGTCAGGGTAATGGTGCGGCGTGCTCTGTCCCGGGTGATCTGCAAGCCAAGGTAGCTGCGCAGTTCACCCAGGTCTGTGCACGTGTGTCTCTTCTGCAGCTCCGACTTCACGTGGGCGAGTCCAGCAGTGTCAGCTGTGGCAAAGACCAAGTCGTCGACGTACACGAGGATGTAGAACGGCGGCAGAGAGGTGTCGGTGCGTAGAAACAGCGACAGGTCAGTAGTAGAGGGAGCAAAACCAAGAGCCGCAAGTGTAGTCCTCAGTGTGTTGTGCCACTCGCGCAGTGCCTGGCGGAGACCGTAGACTGGCCGTCGGAGGCTCCACTGGGTGCAAGGAGGGAAATTCCTAGTGAAGACAGGGGGACGGCGCAACCAGATCTCGTGCAGGCTACCCTGCAGGAAAGCAGTGCTGAAGTCAAGGGAGTGAAGCTCGTAGTCACACTGAGCGGCTACGTGTAGCAGCACCCGAAGAGTGGTCATCTTCGGGGTGGGAGAGAAGGTCTGAAAGTAGTCAACTCCCTGCCGCTGACTGAAGCCACGAGCCACGTACCGCGCCTTGAAGACAGGTGGAGAGCCCGGCGGCCGCTTCACCCTGAAGATCCACATGCCACTGACGATGTTCGCCCCAGGAGGGGGAACCGCGTCAACGTAGGTGCCTGTGGACTTCCAAGAAGCCATCTCTGCATCCATAGCTGCCTGCCATTGAGAGGAGTAGGGACCCTCTACGGCCTCCGCGTAAGAGCGCGGAGTCGGGATGTCTAGTGCATCCGGGTCTCCCTCAGGGGTAAGCAGTACGGACGCGAGATGAGGTGAAGCAGTAGCCAAACACTGGAACTCCTCCTGCCTGTCCTCAAGGACGTCCGTGCCAAGAGCACACTCACCCCCGACGGACGCAGGACAGACAGACGCAGACTCAGCAACAAGACTAGCAACGTAGTCTAGACGACAGCGAGCAGCAAAGTCGACAAGCTCAGCAACAAGAGCAGACGCAGCAGTGGACTCAAAGGAGGGGTCAGTGACGACAGTAGCAAGGAGACGCGTAACAGTAGGACTGGCAGCACAGGAAGAGAGGACTCAGGAGGAGAGGGCAAAGGGGCACGTAAAGGAGCATTGGACGGACGCAGAGACATCCGGTGCGTGCCAGGGACAGGAGGAGGACGCTGACGCAAACTGCGACCACTAGTGCGAGCAGCACAAACAGGCAACGTAGGATGAGACGCAGGCTCACGACGCTAAGCAAGACCTCCAGTAGGACCTGTTTACGGAGAAGGAGAAGGTAGTGGGGAGACCGGTGGTAACTGTGACTGCGATTGGACAGGCGGTGGACACTCTAAGGGAGGAGGAAGACCAAGAACCTGCTGAAGGAGCGGAACAAAGTACGGCCGAGGCCGTGCGGCGACTCCAGACACAGCAGGGACAGCACCAGCACCCCCAGCGGCAGCACCAGCGTCAACAGCGCCTCCAGCTCCAGTACTTCCAGCAGCACCAGTAGCACCCGCAGCAGGACCGTCGCCAGGACTGACAGCAGTAGCCTCAGCGCCAACACCCTCAACAGCTCCAACTCCAGTAGCACTCGCAAAACTAGCACCTCCGAGACCGGCGGCACCAGCACCCTCAAAAGCCGAAGAAGCACCAGCTCCAGTAGTACGCCTCCAGCGCCGGGCAAACCACTCGCGCAGCTCCTGTGGAGAGAGTGGCTCCCGCCGAGACAAAGCACCCGGAGAACCAGCAGGCCCAGCACCGCCAGACGCCACCCGAACAGGTCCAGCGGCCGCGGGCTCCGCACCCCCAGGCTCAGTAGCTCCAGACTTAGCACCCCCAGGCTCAGCAGCTCCAGACGCAGCACCCCCAGGTGAAGGATCCCCAGGCTCAGCACCCCCAGTCGTAGCACCCCCAGGCTTGGCACCCCCAAGCTCAGCACCCCCAGTCGCAGCATCCCCAGACGCAGCACCCCCAGGCTCAGCACCCACGCGCGCAGCACCCCCAGAGTCAGCACCCCCAGGCTCAGCACCCGCAGCAGTACCAGAGTCACCAGCAACCTTGACCGGCTCAACTGCATCTACCTGGGACACACCTGAAGGGGCAGGACCCTGAGGGGGGAGGGGATCTACCGGGGGGGGACCTGGCACAAGGAAGTGCGGTGGCGGGGGGAGGGAAGGCGTGGGGTAGGGGAAGAGGCGGTAGTAGGGTACTGACTCGTCGAACGTGACGTCCTGGGAGGACAGAACACGACGAGAGGTGGTGTGGTAGAACTGCCACCCATGGGCGTCAGGGGGGAAGCCAAGGAAGACACAGGGAGCAGCACGAGGGGACAGCTTGTCCGCAGACAAGTCGCGGACAAACGCCCGAGATCCCCAGACACGGAACGCCGACGCATCGCCGACCTTCCCCGTCCACAGCAAGGCTGGGGAGGTCTCCGGTCTGGAGACCCTGGGGTGAAGGTTGATCTGATGCGCCGCTTACCGAACCGCAAACGGCCACAGAAAATGGGGGGCAGCCGCATGCATCATGGACGTACGAGCGACGTCCATGACCATGCCAATGCGGCGCTCAGCAATCCCATTTTGCTGTGGAGAGTCCAGAAGCGTAAAGGTCTGGCGGATGCCTCGCACAAGACAGTAGGCTCGCAAAAGGCCAGAGGAGAACTCTCCACCTCTGTTAGAGTGCAGACGCAGAACAGGAAAATCCGAGCCGAAGCTCCTCTTGAGCTGGAGACGAGCTGCGCGGATCCAGTCGATCAACACCTCAGCGACATCACCCTTGCTGCGCAAGGGGAAGACTGTGGTGTAACACGAGTAGTCGTCAACCACCAGCAGGAAGTAGCGCTCGTGACCCTGTTCACGGACGCGGGCCGGGCCCCACACGTCCATGTGAAGCGTCTGCAGCGGGGCCTCTCACGGGGGAAACTGAGACGAGTGAGGGGCAGCTTGGAGCTGCCCCTCGACACATGGGACACAGGAAGGACCAGGCCCCGGAGGAAGGGGAGGGAGGGACCGGGGAAGACCAGAGACAAGGACACGTGAAGCCATTTCTCGGAGACGAGGCAGGGAGGGGTGACCAAGACGGTGGTGCCACAGGAGAGTCTCGTGAGACAGGAGGCGACATGAGCAGGGGGCAGACTCAGGACCAGACCTGGACGCTGCAGCAAACACCTGACCCGACGCAGCTACCTGACCAGACGCAGTGACTGGAGGAGACTCAGTGGTCAGTGTGTACAGGCTCGACCCCGGCCGACGTGTAAACATGGCCAGGTGTCGGCCTGTCCGAGCGTCCGTGCAGTGGGTCACCCGCTGACTCGCAGGAGTGAACTGGTGAACCCCCGTATCCTGCAGGTCAGCACCACTCACCAAGTTCGTAGAGAACGAGGGGAGGTAAAGACCAGACAAGGTGCCAGAGGGGGCAGCCGGACACGGGAGGACAGTGGAGAAGTGAGAGAGGACAGGACCCCAAGAGGGGTCTGCCAGGGAGACTGCAACTGGCCGACCAAGCGGCGTGAGTGTGGTGCGTTCTCGAAAGAAGGAGCGAGAAGCCTCTGAGTCAAGTGTGAAGGTGAGGGAGGCCGAAGCCGACGTGGTACCTGAGAGCGCAGACTCACCAGCACCTGAGGGCGCGGACGCACTGGCACCTAGAGTAGCAGCTTCACCAGTACCTAGAGCAGCAGTACCAATGCCCGGGTCGGGCGGGAAACACCGGTAACAGTCACCCGCATCACTAATAGTCACAGCATACATGGCAGCAAGGATAGCATCAAAGTCAAGATCAAAGATAGCTACACCTGCCCTAGACAGCTCTCCCCAGCGGGGGATCTCACTAGCCTCCGGGAACTGCTGACGCCAAGCGTCCGTCAGGCGGCCAAAGCAGCGCTGGGTGGGGTGAGCACCCCCACACTACTCACCCGCGCGGTCGTCGGAGCGGAGGACGTAGGTGCACGGGCCAAAACCCCCACCACGCTGACGCTGCGTGTACCACTCACGGAGCTGGTGAGGAGGGGGGATGTCCCGAGAACGCTGCTGCTGCTGCTGCTGGCGCTGACCACTCCCGGAGCCGCTCCACCTCCTCCACCACAGCCGCCTCCACCTCCGCCGCCACCGCCGCCTCCGCTCCCACCGCTACCGCCACCGCCGCCTCCGCCTCCGCCGCTGCCACCGCCACCTCCACCCCCGCCACCACTCCCACCGCCACACCCACTCCCCCCGCCGCCCCCACCGCCACCTCCACCACCCCCGCTAGCCCCACCCGCGCCCTTGCCCCCCTTGCCCTTGCCGGAACGGCGTCTCCCGCTAGGGGCAGACGCTGCACCGACCGATTCAAGACCAACGAGGTCGGCCGCAGCAGCAGAGGCGACAGAGGGCAACAGGGGGGAAGGGGAACACCCCTCAAAGATGGGGGTGCGAGGGTCACCATGAGAGGCTCCTACAGCGACTATGCTCTTCTCCACTGCTAGGAGGGCCTTCTCTAGGAGGTCAACAGTGAGAGTGGTGGGACAGACTGAGAGGAAGTGGTCCTTGACTACACGAAGGGAGTCAAGGAGGCGAGTGACTATGTAATAGAGAGTGATGTACATGGGGGGGGGATTCTTGGCGCAGAACTCAGCAGGAAGTGCGGCGCGGTAGCGAGTGTCACTAGTGCAGAGGTGCGTAATGAGGTCAGCGACTGTGGGAAAGGCAGCAAGGTCAGGAAAGAGGTACGGTAGCATGAGGTGTCTCGGTCCAGCAGTGGCAGGGGAAGAGTAGCGCGCAACTACAGCGTCGTATAAGATGTGAGCACTCTTGTACTGACTAAAGTGCGCGCGCTCAGAGGTAGGCAGGTGGCGACTGAGAAGAAGTGAACGAGAATGAAATGACTATGAACGAAGTGAGTACAAATAGGAAACCCTAATTGGGTTGTACCCCCTATGGGATACCCCACTATAGCCTACACAAATAAGTAAGCTATATGTTCTGACACACCCCCATAGGCAAAGTGGGGGAGAACAAGGGGTCACAAGACCAGTCAAGCAAAGCAAAGCAAAGCTCACGGTGGATCACAAAGTCACCACACATTCCGAGCACAAGTTCAAAGGCCACAAGGCCAGTTCACATGCAAGATCATATATAGAGATATACAAGAGTCAAGTAAGCAAGAGCAAGAGTATATACTGTATAGGTGAAGGTACAAGCAAGGTCAAGAAGTGAGTAAGTGAGGCAAGACAGGCACAAGACCCAGCTGCGTACAACAACGCTGATGATCACAAGGCGCAAGTGCCTTGGTGAAGACATCAGCAGTGTTGGCCTCAGAGGCCACGTACGCAAGTCGCAACTGTCCACGCTGTTGTAGCTCACGAGCAAGAAAGTAGCGGAGAGCAATGTGCTTTGTCCTGTGCTCCAGTCGCTGCTCTCGACACAAGGCCTTGTTGTCTACGTACAGGACTGGAGGAGAACGAGGCGGCTCTCCAAGGTCGGTCAGCAGGTAGGTGAGCCAGCGAAGCTCCTGAGCAGCCATAGCCCCGGCGTAGATCTTAGCCTCACAACTGGAGCCGAGAACAGAAGACGAGCGAGTAGCCTGCCACGAAACAGAGCCGGAACCAAGGCCGAAGGTGTAACTCTGTGACGACCGCTGCGAAGCCTGGTCGTCAGCCCAAGAAGCGTCCGTGTTCCCAGTGAGGACCACTGGACTCCGCCCTCCAAGCACTAGCCCCATGCCCGACGTACTGCACAAGTAGCGCAACACCCTCTTCGCTGCAGCCATGTGCTCTGGTCGGTGTCTCCCAGGAGCAACATAGCGTGCAAGAATGCTAAGAGGGTATGCAAGATCAGGTCGAGTGCAGGTCATCAGGTACATGAGGCAGCCAACAAGCTCTGGGTACAGGCCACTTGACTCTACGGACTCATCCGAAGGCAGAGCTGAGAGCGAGTGGCGAGTAGGCAGAGGAGTGGCCTGAGGCGAGGAGTACGTGAAGCCGAAGCGCTGAAGGACCTGCTGCACCATGTGTGACTGAGTCAGGGTAATGGTGCGGCGTGCTCTGTCCCGGGTGATCTGCAAGCCAAGGTAGCTGCGCAGTTCACCCAGGTCAGTGCACGTGTGTCTCTTCTGCAGCTCGTACTTCACGTAGGCGAGTCCAGCAGTGTCAGCTGTGGCAAAGACCAAGTCGTCGATGTACACGAGGATGTAGAACGGCGGCAGAGAGGTGTCGATGTGCAGAAACAGCGACGGGTCGGCAGTAGAAGGAGCAAACCCAAGTGCCGCAAGCGTGTCGTGCCACTCACGTGGCGCCTGGCGGAGACCGTAGACTGGACGTCGGAGACTCCACTGGGTACCAGGAGGGAAAGACCCAGTGAAGCCAGGTGGGCGACGCAGCCAGATCTCCTCGTGCAGGCTGCCCTGCAAGAAAGCAGTGCTCAAGTCGAGAGAGTGCAGCTCGTAGTCACGGTGAGCAGCAACGTGCAGCAGTACCCGAAGAGTGGTCATCTTCGGGGTGGGGGAGAAGGTCTGAAAGTAGTCAACTCCCTACCGCTGACTGAAGCCACGAGCCACGTAACGCGCCTTGAAGACAGGCGGAGAACCCGGCGGCCGCTTCACCCTGAAGATCCACATGCCACTGACGATGTTTGTCCCAGGAGGGGGAACAGCGTCAACGTAGGTGCCTGTGGACTTCCAGGAAGCCATCTCTGCATCCATAGCTGCCTGCCACTGAGAGGAGTAGGGACCCTCTATCGCCTCCGCGTAAGAGCGCGGAGTCGGGATGTCTAGTGCATCCGGGTCTCCCTCAGGGGCGAGGAGAACAGACGCGAGATGAGGTGAAGCGGCGGCCAGACACTGGAACTCCTCCTGCCTGTCCTCAAGGACGTCCGTTCCTAGGGCACACTCACCCCTGACGGACGGAGGACAGGCAGACTCAGACTCAGCGACAAGACTAGCAGCGTAGTCTAGACGACAGCGCGCATCAAAGTCGACAAGCTCAGTGACAAGGGCAGACGCAGCAGAAGACTCGAAGGAAGGGTCAGTGACAGCAGTAGCAAGGAGACGCGTGACAGTGGGACTGGCAGCACGAAGAGAGTCCGACTCCGGGTCGGCAAGAGCAGGAAGAGAGGACTCAGGAGGAGAAGGCAAAGGGGCACGCAGAGGAGCAGTGGACGGACGCAGAGACATCCGGTGCGTGCCAGGGACAGGAGGAGGACGCTGACGCGAACTCCGACCACTAGTGCGTGCAGGACGAACAGGCGACGCAGGACGAGACGCAGGCTCATGACGCTCAGTAAGTCCTCCAGTCGGACCAGAGTAGGGAGAAGGAGCAGGCAAAGGGGAGGCAGGCTGTAGCTGTGACTGGGAGTGGATAGGCTGTGGACCCTCTAAGGGAGGCGGAGGAGGACCAGGAGAAGGTGTAAGACCAAGAACCTGCTGCAGGAGCGGAACGAAGTACGGTCGGGGCCGCGTGGCGACGCCACAAACAGCAGGGACAGCACCAGTACCCCCAGCAGGAGTACCCGCTCCAGCAGCACCTCCAGCAGCACCTCCAGCAGCACCAGGAGCACTGCCAGTAGGACCGCCAACAGTACTCTCAGCGCCAACACCCTCAGCAGCACCAGCTCCAGGAGAACCCTCAGGCCCAGCAGCTCCAGCACCCACAGTACGAGCACCTCTGGGACGTGCGGCAGCAGCACCCTCTGCAGCCGAAGAACCTCCAGCACCAGCAGCACGCCTCCAGCGCCGGGCAAACCACTCACGCAGCTCCTGTGGGGAGAGTGGCTCTCGGCGAGACGAAGCACCTCCAGGCGGAGAACCTCCAGGCGAAGAACCTCCAGGCGAAGAACCTCCAGGCTCAGCACCCCCAGACTCAGCACCCCCAGGCTCAGCACCCCCTGACTCAGTACCCCCAGGCTCAGCACCCCTAGGCCCAGCACCCCCAAGCTCAGCACCCCCAGACTTCGCACCCCCAGTCTCAGCACCCCCAGGCTCAGCTCCCGCAGCAGCACCAGAGTCACCAGTGACCTCGACAGGCTCGACCGCGTCTACCTGGGACACACTTGAAGGGGCAGGACCCTGAGGGGGGAGGGGGTCTACCGGGGGGGGACCTGGTACCAAGAAGAGCGGGGGCGGGGGAAGGGAAGGAGTGCGGTAGGGGAAGAGGCGGTAGTAGGGTACCGACTCGTCGAACGTGACATCCTGGGAGGACAGAACACGCCGAGAGGTGGGGTGGTAGAACTGCCACCCAGAGGCGTCGGGGGGGAACCCCAGGAAGACGCAGGGAGCAGCGCGAGGGGACAGCTTGTCCGCAGACAAGTCGCGGACAAACGCCCGAGATCCCCAGACCCGGAACGCCGACGCATCGCCAACCTTCCCCGTCCACAGCAGGGCTGGGGAGGTCTCCGGCGTGGAGACCCTGGGGTGGAGGTTGATCTGATGCGCCGCGTACCTCACCGCAAACGGCCACAGAAAATGGGGGGCAGCCGCATGCATCATAGACGTACGAGCGACGTCCATGACCATGCCAATGCGGCGCTCTGCAATCCCATTTTGCTGCGGTGAGTCCGGAAGCGTGAAGGTCTGGCGGATTCCTTGCGCACGACAGAAGGCACGCAGAAGGCCAGAGGAGAACTCTCCGCCTCTGTCCGAGTGCAGACGCAACACAGGAAAGTCCGAGCCAAAGCTCTGCCTGAGCTAAAGACGAGCCTCGCGGATCCAGTCGATCAGCACCTCAGTGACATCACCCTTGCTGCGCAAGGGGAAGACTGTGGTGTAACGCGAGTAGTCATCAACCACCAACAGGAAGTAGCGCTCGTGACCGAGTCCACGGACGCGGGCAGGGCCCCACACGTCCATGTGAAGTGTCTGCAACGGAGCCTCTGTCGGAGGAAACTGGGAGGAGTGAGGGGCAGCACGCTGGCGCCCCTCGACACAGGGGACACATGCAGGGCCAGGGCCCTGAGGAAGGGGAGGGAGGGACCGGGGGAGACCAGAAACAAGAAGACGGGAGGCCATGCCTCTGAGCCGAAGCAGAGAGGGGTGGCCAAGGCGGTGGTGCCAGAGGAGAGTCTCGTGAGACAGACGGCGACACGAACAGGGGGCAGACTCAGGACCAGACCTGGACGCTGCAGCAAACACCTGACCAGACGAAGGGACTCTACCAGACTCAGCACCTGGAGGAGAAGCAATGGTCAGTGTGTACAGGCTCGACCCTGGCTGACGTGTAAACGTAGCTAGGTGGCGACCTGTGCTAGCCTCTGTGCAGTGTGTCACCCGCTGACGAGCAGGAGTGAACTGGTGGACACCCACATCCTGTAGGTCAGCACCACTCACCAGGTTCGTAGAGAACGAGGGGAGGTAAAGACCAGTCAAGGTGCCAGAGGGAGCCGCCGGACACGGGAGGACTGTGGAGAAACGAGACAGGACAGGACCCCCAGAGGGGTCAGCCAGGGACACCGCAACAGGCCGACTAAGCGGCGTGAGAGTGGTGCGGTCCCGAAAGAAGGAGCGAGACGCCCCAGAGTCAAGGGTGAAGGTGTGAGAGGCAGAAGCCGACACAGTACCTGAGAGGGCAGACTTACTAGCACCTAAGAGCACAGACGCACTGGCACCTAGAGCAGCAGCCTCACTGGCACCTGACACTGCAGTACCAATGCCCCGGTCGGGCGGGAAACACCGGTAATAGTCACCCTCATCACTAACAGTCACAGCATACATGGCAGCAAGGATAGCATCAAAGTCAAGATCAAACACAGCTACACCACCCCTAGACAGCTCTCCCTAGCGGGGGATCTCAGAGGCCTCTGGAAACTGCTGGCGCCAAGCGTCGGTCAAGCGGGCAAAGCAGCGGCGAGCGGTGTGGGTGCCCCCACACTGCTCACCCGCGCGGTCGCCGGTGCGAAGGACGTAGGTGCAGGGACCGAACGCCCCACCACGCTGACGCTGCGAGTACCACTCATGGAGTTGCTGAGGGGCGGGGACGTCGCGAGAGCGCTGCTGCTGCTGCTGCTGCTGCTGCTGCTGGCGCTGACCACCCCCAATGCTGCTCCTCTGGGACGAGCCACTCCGACCACCTCCACCACCGCCACCCCCGCCTCCGCCGCCACCGCCGCCACCGCCACCCTCGCCCCCGCCGCTCCCACTACTTCCTGCGCCACCATCTCCGCCGCCACCTCCGCCTCCACCGCCGTCACCAGTACCTCCACTCCCACCTCCACCCCCATCGCCACCCCCACTCCCCCCGCCGCCCCCACCTCCTCCGCCATCGCCCCCGCTAGCTCCACCCGCTCCCTTGCCCCCCTTGCTCCTGCCAGAGCGGCGCCTACCGCTGGGGGCAGACGCCGCACCGACCGACTCTAAACCAACGAGGTCGGCCGCAGCAGCAGAGGCGACAGAGAGGAGCAGGGGGGAAGGAGAACACTCCTCAAAAATGGGGGTGCGCGGGTCACCACGAGAGGCCCCTACAGCGACTATGCTCTTCTCGGCCGCTAGCAGGGACTTCTCGAGGAGGTCGACAGTGAGGGTGGTGGGACAGACAGAGAGAAACTGGTCCCTAACAGCACGAAGGGACTCAAGGAGACGGGTGACTAGAAAGTAGAGGGTAATGTACATGGGAGGGGGGTTTTCGGCGAGGAAGGCAGCAGGAAGCGCAGCTCGGTAGCGAGTGTCGCTAGCGCGAAGGTGGGTAAAGAGATCAGTGACTGTCGGAAAGGCAGCAAGGTCAGGGAAGAGGTACGGTAGCATGAGGCGGCTTAGTGTAGCAGTGGAAGGGGAAGAGTAGCGTGCAACTACAGCGTCGTACAAGGCCTGAGCGGTCTTGCACTGACTAAAGTGTGCACGCTCGGAGGAAGGGAGGTGGCGACGCACAGCAAGACGTGCAGCAGCATCGCGTGTGGCCCACTTGAAGCGAACAGTGGGGTCAGCATCAGCAGGAGGGGCAGGGACAGCGCCAGAGACAAAGTCAAAGAGAGAAACCTCATCGATCGCATCGCACAGTAAGTACAGCTGCAGGTCCTCAATCGAGACTGCAAAGTCAATGGCGCGACCCTCAGCGTCATAAGCCAGGACACTGGGGGTGGCCATTAGGGCAGATCGGAAAAAAAGGAAGTAAGAGGGCCCGGAGCGCGCTCCGGGCAGAAAAAAAGTTACGAGGTAGCGGAGGTGGGCCCTAAGAACAGTTCCCAAAGGGGAACCTGCTCTGATACCATGAGAAGAAGTGAACGAGAATGAAATGACTGTGAACGAAGTGAGTACAAATAGGAAACCCTAATTGGGTTTTACCCCCTATGGGATATCCCACTATAGCCTACACAAATAAGTAAGCTATATGTTCTGACAGCGACGCACAGCAAGACGTGCAGCAGCATCGCGCGTGGCCCACTGGGAGCGAACAGTGGGGTCAGCATCAGCAGCAGGGGCAGGAGAGGCGCCAGAGGTGAGGTCAAAGAGGGAGAGACGGTCCGCCCTATCGCACTGTAAGAAGAGCTGCAGGTTATCTACCCAAACCTCAAAGTCAATGGCTCGACCCTCAGTGTCGAAAGCGAGAACACTAGGGGAAGCCATGACAGCACTAGACTAGCGAGACCAAGTGTAGGACAGGGGCAGTGCAGTGACAGAAGCACTGGTCTCACCAGACAGGGCAAGTCGGGCAGCTCAGTAGTGCAGTAACACGGCAACACGGCTGCTCGGACGGCTCAGTAGCGATTGCGGCTCCGCGGCACCGGCGACTCGGCTGATCAGGCGGCTCGGGCGGCTCGGGCGGCTCGGGCGGCTCGGGCGGCTCGGGCGGCTCGGGCGGCTCAGGTGGCTCAGGCGGCTCGGGCGGTTCGGGCGACTCGGGTGGCTCGGGCGGCTCGGGCTGTTCTGGCAGCTCGGGCGGCGCGGGCGGTGTAGGGCGGTAGGGCCGCTGGTGAACGGTGGCGGGGCCGCTGAGTAGGGCGGCGGGGCCGCAGGAGTCGGGCGGCAGGGCCGTAGGAGGAGGGCGGCGGGGCCGCAGGAGTAGGGCGGCGGGGCCGCAGGAGTAGGGCGGCGGGGCCGCAGGAATAGGGCGGCGGGGCCGCTGAGTAGGGCGGCGGGGCCGCAGGAGTAGGGCGGCGGGGCCGTAGGAGTAGGGCGGCGGGGCCGCAGGAGTAGGGCGGCGGGGCCGCAGGAGTAGGGCGGCGGGGCCGCAGGAGTAGGGCGGCGGGGCCGCAGGAGTAGGGCGGCGGGGCCGCTGCAGAAGGGCGGCGAGGCCGCTGAGCAGGGCGGCGGGGCCGCGAGGTAGGGTGACGGGGCTGCGAGGTAGGGCGGCGGGGCCGCGAGGTAGGGCGGCGGTGCCAAGAGGAAGGGCGGCGGGGCCGCGAGGTAGGGCGGCGGGGCCGCGAGGTAGGGCGGCGGGGCCGCGAGGTAGGGCGACGGGGCCGCGAGGTAGGGCGGCGGGGCCGCGAGGCGACGTGCGGCGGGGCCGCTAGGGGAAAGGGGGCCGCTAGGGCGGCTCGACGAGGTGAGAGCCCGAAGTGCGACTCGGGCGGAGCGCGCTTCGGGCAGGAAAAAAAAAAAAGGTCGATGTGGTGGGCCCTAGGCACAGTTCCCACGGGGGAACCTGCTTGATACCATGAGAAAATGTGAACGAGGATGAATGAACTATGAAACAGTTGGGTACAAGTACTAACCCTAATTGGGTTGTACCCCATATGGGCTACCCCACTACAGCCTACATAAAAGCATAAGCTATGATGTTCTGACACCTAGTACGAGTGCCTGGTCATCGTTAATCTCCTTCTGCCATGTAGAGCGCACGGGCCGGTGAGCGTTGTGACACCTCGTGCACGTACCAGTATGCACGACATATGACAACTGAACAACAAACATGTGCGTACCTGAGCAGAGTGCATCCAATCACCTGTCTCCGGTCCTTCAAATACCCTCTCATTGTTCTTCTTTCGATATATCTTTCTCGGCTTCCATACGAACCCCTTTTTGGATGAGAACGTCCGCACCAGCTTCTTCAAGATCTGTGTGCGTAGCGTAAAAACGTGGGTGAGAACATGATGCGGGCCAACTTCATCTACACGTCACCCCGACATCGCCTCCAGGTTGGCCTCCCATCACGTACCAACTCGGTGTCGCGGAAGTGCAGTAGCAGCTTCATTTGCAGTCCTTTGGGACCCCTCACCACTATCTCCTCCGTTTTCCACGGGACCATGTCGGCTGGAGCTCGCGCCATGCCCCAGCGGCGCATATCCACCCAGTTGCGCCATTGTTTGAGAGCCCTTAGGTTAAAGCGAGGGTTGCGGAAAATGTGTAGCAGACGGTTAACTTCCCGGTGCGACAGATCGGCGTCACGGAAAAACAGATACAGCTCTGTCAGTGTATCAAAAATCTCCGTCCTATCGCTACCTTGTGTAGACTCTGCGTTAGCGCCGTCGGATGGTGTATCCGCGTCGCCAACCACACTAACTTCGGGTATCGACACCGTTGGAGCAACGGAGAGAAAGCTGCCATCGTTGTTTTTAAGCCTGGATGGCGATGGGGTATTTGGTCTACTCTCTTCTTAGCACGCAACGGCTTCCAAATATGCCGCCCACAAAAGTTGTTCACGCTTCCTCTTCAACTCCTCGCGACAAACAGCCCCGTTCGCTACATGGGACTGTAACCTGCTGTCGTCCTTAAACACCGTCTTGCACACCAGGCAACTGTTCCCCGCCATCCTACAGCCGTGAAACCCTAGGAAGCTGTGTGGTGTGCGCACAGAACATAGCCGTACTCGTTGCAGTGAAAGGTACAATTATATTATGTGTGTATGTGTTGTATGTGATTCGGCATATACAATTGTCCCACCGCCCCACCAATGATTGTAACTTGTTTATCGGAATTTTAAAAATATCATCAACTGTTTCCGTAACCACCAACACCATTGCATATCTTTGCTTCTTTGTCATGTCGATTCACAAAAGTTTTGGCAAACTCAGTCCACCTTCAACTGACGTAACATAACACATTGCAATCGCGTGTTCTTGTTGTACAAGTTTAATAACCATGTACGCCTCGATTGCAATAACCGGGACTCGGCGCGCGATGAGACACATACACGTATGTTCACCATACGGCGTACATCGTTACCATAATTCGCGTCATTCGGCCTCCTTATCAAAAAAATCGAACTACAGGTACACAACCGCACATTTGCTTGCATGCATCTGCTTGGTAACCCGGCTTCAACCTCCGACCACATCATCCGAAACCCTAGGATTAGCACACGTGGATCTGCATGGCGCTGAACCATCACATCCTCTCGAGTGGTCGCATCACACCTGGCCATCGCATGCACGCTTGCGCCAGCGGTGTAGATCAATGGAGCTCTACATGACGGTCACACCAGATGTGCATGATCCAAGAGGGTTACGCCTTTCTTTCTCCTTCATTTTCCATAGTATCCTCACCGCTTCCGCTACCCGTAAATGTGTTCCTCCTGCCAACCCCACCTGCTCTCATCTTAATAAGCCGGTGTAATTTGTATTCTAGTCATTGTTGGATAAAGATGGCGAATCCTAAGCAGTTTACATCTAAGCGCAACAGGTTCTATCAACTCGAAACTAGCAGCAGCTCCGACGACCAAGATCCTGCCCCGCCGACGTGCAGAACCAGGTCGTCGAAAAATGCCGAGTCTAACATGAAGAATCCAGGGCCGATCCCGCCAACTAAGGACTCCGGAAGGGCCAGGAAGTTTGCTACTCATAAGGAGGATACGGCGCGGGAGCAGGTGCAGGAAGATTTGGTGGCCCTCGTCGCATGGAATTACAAGAAGTCTTCGTACAGAAACATGACGCTTATAAATCACCGCGGCGTCGGGTGCGAGGTGGATAAGGACGACCTCATGTCGATCGAGGATGATCAGTGGATTACTGATGGCGTGCTAGACTTTCACAACGTGTAAGTATCGTCACGGCGGTCACCTAGTTGACGCTTTGTTGCGTAGTATCTGATGTATGGGCAACATCTAATACGCTTTGTTATTTCTTGTTCATTAACTGTGCAGGCTGCTTAGCATCCGGAAGCCGGCTCTCCGTGACGCGAAAACATGGGCTGCCTTGGACTGCAAGGCGTACTTCCAGACGAACTCGTGTGGTGCGCCTTTGACGCTGGGGAACGGGCTTCCGCTACTGCAGCATGACTATCTCACGATCCCTGTGCTAGAGGGGTACGTATCACAAGTATCCGGTTCGTGAGAGGGTTCTTTAGCATGACACCGATGGTTGTCTAACCCTAATCCCAACATACCCTCTCATGTTGAGCGTAGGGAGCACTACTCGCTCGTCATCACTGTATCTCCATCGGTGCTTACCAAGTCCGCAAAGAGCGAATGAAGTTGGTCTTGCTGGACAGTAGCATAACGACAAGGAACACCCGCATGATTTTTGTAGGCACCAAGCTGTGAGTACGGGGTTCACTGTCGACGTTGCATGTGTGAGAAACTAAGAGTGAACGAGAATGGTGGACTAGAAGGAGAATGAGAGTACAAGTATGTCAAACCTAGAGTTGTATACCCCCTAGAAGCTAACCCACAATAGCCTACACAAATATAACACATACAATGTTTGACACACCCACATAGGCTAAGTGGGAGAGAACAAGGGGTCACAGGACCAGTCAAAGCAAAGCAAGACAAGCTCAGGGTGGATCTCAAGGATACCACACAAATTCCGAGCACAAGCAAGTGGTCACAAGGCCAGTTCACATGCAGTTTGATAATATAACAAGAGGTACAGTGATCACAACCTAGCAAGTGTAAGCATGCAGGTATATATAGAGAGATCACAGTACAAGCAGAGTCAAGAAGTGAGCAGGTGAGGGAGAGTAGGCACAAGGCCTAGCACAGTACAGAAACGCTGATGGTCACAAGGCTGAAGCGCCTTGGTGAACACATCAGCAGTGTTGGCCCGAGTGGCCACGTACGAGAGACGAAGCTGACCCCTCTGCTGCAGCTCTCGCGCTAGGAAGTAGCGCAGAGCAATGTGCTTCGTTCTGTGCTCCAGTCTGTGCTCCTCACACAAGGCAATGGCTGCTTTGTTGTCGACGTACAGCACTGGAGGAGAAAGAGGCCGCTCTCCGAGGTCGGTCAGCAGGTAGGTGAGCCAGCGTAGCTCCTGGGCCGCCATGGCTGTGGCGTAGATCTCAGCCTCACAACTGGAGCTGAGAACAGAAGAAGAGCGTGTAGAACGCCAGGAAACAGAGCCAGAGCCAAGGCTGAAGGTGTAACCCTGAGACGACCGCTGCGTAGCCTGGTCGTCAGCCCAAGAAGCGTCTGAGTGTCCAGTGAGAACAACGTCGCGCCGTCCACCAAGCACAAGCCCCATGCCCGACGTACTGCAGAAGTAGCGCAACACCCTCTTAACGGCATCCATGTGCTCCTTCCGCTGACGGCCAGGAGCGACATAGCGTGCTAGGATGCTAAGAGGGTATGCAAGGTCAGGTCGTGTGTAGGTCATCAGGTACATGAGGCAGCCTACAAGCTCTGGATACGGGCCACTCGGCTCTACGGACTCATTCGAAGGCAGAGCTGGGAGCGAGTGACCGGTAGGCAGAGGGGTGGGCTGAGGCGAGGAGTACGTGAAGCGGAAGCGCTGAAGGACCTGCTGCACCATGTGTGACTGAGTCAAGGTGATGGTGCGCTGTGCTCTGTCCCGGGTGATCCGCAAGCCAAGATAGCTTGTCAGCTTACCGAGGTCTGTGCACGTGTGTCTCTTCTGCAGCTCCGACTTCACGTGGGCGAGTGCCTCAGTGTCAGCAGTGGCAAAGACCAAGTCGTTGACGTACACGAGAACGTAGAACCGCGGCAGAGTGGTGTCGGTGCGTAGAAACAGCGACGGGTCAGCAGTAGAAGGCGCAAACCCAAGAGCCGCAAGTGTAGTCCTCAGTGTGTCGTGCCACTCACGGGGTGCTTGGCGGAGACCGTAGACTAGCCGCCGGAGGCTCCACTGGGTACCAGGAGGGAACGACCCAGTGAAGCCACGTGGGCGGCGCAGCCAGATCTCCTCGTGCAGGCTGCCCTGTAGGAACGCACTGCTGAAGTCAAGAGAGTGGAGCTCATAGTCACGCTGAGCGGCGACGTGCAGCAGAACCCGAAGAGTGGTCATCTTCGGGGTTAGGGAGAAGGTCTGGAAGAAGTCTACTCCCTCTCGCCGATTGAAGCCTCGTGCAACGTAACGCGCCTTGAAGACAGGCCGAGAACCCGCCGGCCGCTTCACCCTGAAAATCCACATGCCTCTGACGATGTTCATCCCAGGTGGGGGAACCTCGTCGATGTAGGTGCCTGTGGATTTCCAGGAAGCCATCTTTGCGTCCATGGCTGTCTGCTACTGAGAGGAGTAGAGACCCTCGATCGCCTCTGCGTAGGAGCGTGGGATCGGGATGTCTAGTGCATCCGGGTCTCCCTCAGGGGCAACTAGCATGGACACGAGATGAGGCAATCAAACTCCTCCTGTCTGTCCTCAAGGACGTCCGTGCCAAGAGCACACTCACCCCCGACGGACGGAGGACAGACAGACTCAGACTCAGCAACAAGGCTAGCGGCGTAGTCTAGACGACAGGCGGCAGCAAAGTCAACAAGCTCAGCGACTAGAGCAGACGCAGCAGAGGATTCGAAGGAAGGGTCAGTGACAACAGTGGCAAGGAGACGCGTGACAGTAGGACTGGCAGCACGAAGAGAGTCAGACTCCGGGTCAGCAAGAGCAGGAAGAGAGGACGCAGGAGGGGACGGCAGAGGGACACGCTGTGGAGCAGTGGAAGGACGCAGAGTCATATAGTGAGTGCCAGGAACAGGAGGAGGTCGCTCACGCGGAGCACGACGACCAGCGCGGACAGCACGGACAGGTGACTCTGGACGCAACTCAAACGACTTTGGACGAGACTCACGCGACGGAGGACGAGACTCAGGCTCACGACGCTCCGTAAGACCCCCCGTCGGCTCAGCGTAAGGAGAAGGACCAGGCAGTGGAGAGGCTGGCTGTAACTGTGACTCAGTAGGGGAGGAGAAGGACCAGTAGAGGGTGGGAGACTAAGAACGTGCAGAAGGAGCGGAACGTAGTACGGCTGCGGCTGCTCAACACCTCCAGCGACAACCCCATCAGGAGGCCCAGTCCTAGCAGCTCCACTACCTCCAGTATGAGCACCCCCAGAACCAGCGGCTCCAGCAGCTCTAGCAGCACCTCTAGCAGCGCCAGCAGGAATGCCAGTAGCAGCAGCACCTCCAGCAGCTCCAGCAGCACCTCCAGTAGTAGCAGCACCTCCAGCAGCTCCAGCAGCACCAGCACCAGCAGCACCTCCAGCAGCACCAGCAGCACCACCAGCACCAGCAGCACCGCCAACAATAGCACCACCTCCAGCACCAGGGTCCGCGACACTAGGAGCGCCACTCCGGAGACTGCAGCGCCGAGCGTACCACTCTCGGAGCCGCTGGGGAGAGGGCAGCTCCCGCCTAGGAGGGGAAGCACTAGCACCTGCTCCAGCAGCACTCCTAGCTCCAGAGGCACCCCTCCTGAGGCTGCAGTACTGTAAGTACCACTCTCGTAGCTGCTGTGAGGAGAGAGCTCCTCCAGGTGAAGCACGCTCAGTCCCAGTACCCTCACACGTAGCACTCCCAGGCTCAGCACCCCCAGACTCAGCACCCGCAGGCTCCGCACCCCCAGGCTCAGCACCCCCAGACTCCACAACCCCAGGCTCCGCACCCCCAGGCTCCGCACCCTCAGGCTCAGCTCGCTCAGGCTCAGCACCCCTAGCAGGACGAGAGTCAACAGCTACCTCGAATAGCTCAACCAGGTCTACCTGGGACACACCTGAGGGAGCGGCACCCTGAGGGGGAAGGGGGTCTACCACAGCAGCACTTGGCGCGAGGAAGAGAGGCGGGGGGGGGAGTGGGGCAGTGCGGTAGGGGAAGAGGCGGTAGTAGGGCACGGACTCGTCAAAAGTGACGTCCTGAGAGGGCAGGACACGGCGCAAGGTGGCGTGGTAAAACTGCCAACCAGACGCGTCCGGAACAAAGCCAAGGAAGACACAAGGAACAGCACGGGAGGAGAGCTTGTCCGCTGACGTATCGCGAACAAAAGCTCGAGAACCCCAGACCTGAAAACGCGACGCATCGCCAACCTCTCCCGTCCAACGCACTGTCGGAGAAGTCTTCGGCAGAGAGACACGGGGCCAGAGGTTGAGCTAATGCGCAGCATATCGGACCGCAAACGGCCACAGAAAGTGGGGGGCAGCCGCATGGATCAAGGAGGTACGAGCGACCTCCATGACCAAACCAATGCGGTGCTCAGCAACCCCATTCTGCTGTGGGGAGACCGGAAGCGTGAACGTCTGGCGGATGCCGTGCTCCGCACAGTAGGCAGCCAAGAGGTCGGAGGAGAACTCACCACCTCTGTCAGAGTGCAGACGCAGGACAGGAAAGTCCGAGTGGAACCGCTCACTGAGCTGGAGACGAGTAGCACGGATCCAAGGGATCAAAACATCAGGGACCTCACCCTTGGTGCGCAAGGGGAAGACCGTGGTGTAGCGTGAGTAGTCGTCAACAACGATCAGGAAGTACCTCTCCTGACCCTGTCCACGGACGCGGGCTGGGCCCCACACGTCCAAGTGGAGAGTCTGCAGTGGAGCCTCTGTGGGAGGGAACGAGGAGGAGTGAGGAGCAGCGCGCCGCCACCCCTCGACACAGGGAAGGCAGGGAGGAGCAGGCGACGGTGGGAGTGGAGGGAGAACCCTGGGAAGACCAGAGACAAGGTACCGTTTGTGCATGGCACGAAGGCGTTGCACTGACGGGTGACCAAGGCGGTGGTGCTAGAGGACAGCTCGTGTGCCAGGGAGCGACACGAGCAGGGGGCAGATAGCTGACCTGACGCAGACGCAGACGCAGCTACCTAAGGGGACTTGGTGTTCAGTGTGTACAGGTCCGACCCCGGCTGCCGAGTGAAGGTAGCCAGGTGGCGGACTGTCCGAGCGCACGTACAATGTGTCACGCGCTCGTAGGCAGGGGTAAACTGGTGTACATCCCCGTCCTGGAGCGCACTACCCGCCACCAAGTTCGTAGAGAACGAGGGGAGGTAGAGACCTGACTGTGTGCCGGACGAAACCGCAGGACAAGGGAGGAGAGTGGAGAAGGTCGCAACGACCGGACCCCCAGAGGGGTCAGCGAGGGAGACTGCAACTGGCCGAGCAAGCTGCTCAAGGGCAGTGCGGTCACGAAAGAAACAGCGAGAAGCACCTGAGTCCAGAATGAAGGTGTGCAGTGCCTCAGTAGACTCAAAACCAGGGGGCGCAGACTCACGAGCACCTAGAGCAGCAGCCTCACCAGCACGTGGGCACCAGACACACTAGCACCTAGAGTTGCAGCTCCACTGGGTCGAATGCCCGGGTTGGGCGGAGCACAGAGGGACTAATCACCCTCTCCACTAGTAGACAAGACATACATGGCAGTGAGAATAGCATCAAAGTCAAGAGCATAGATATCAATGTTCTTCCTCATCAGATCGGCCCAGCGGGGCAGCTCAGTGGCACCAGGGTACTGAGTGCGCCAGGCGTCGTCGAGGCGGGAGAAGCAGCGCTGCGTGGGGTGCGCCCTCCCACACGTCTGACCAGTGCGGTCACCTGTGTGGATGACGTACGTGCAGCTAAGTCCACCCCCCCCCCCCCCTCCCCCGTGCTGAGAGTACCACTCACGAAGCTCCTGGGGCACTAGAGGTTGCTGCTGGCTCTGGCCACTGCCGGCGCCTCCACGACCACCACCTCCGCCGCTGCCTATCCATCCACCACCGCCCCTGCCGCCTCCGCGTCCACCGCCGCCACCACCTCCGCCCCCGCCCCTGCCACCTCCCCCGCCGCTGCCGCCACCACCCCCACCGTTGCCACTAGTCCCTCCAGCCCCGCCACCACCCCCACCGCCGCCACCGCCCCCACCACCGCCTCCCCCGCCGTCACCTCCGCCTCCCTTGCCCCATTTGCCTTTGCCGCTGCGGCGCCAGCTCGGAGCGGACGCAGTCCCGACCTTCTCAGCACCAAGGAGGTCGACAACAGCAGCAGAGGCTATAGAGGGGAGAAGGGGGGAAGGGGAACACCCCTCAAAGAAAGGGGTGCGGGGGTCGCCACGAGAGGCACCTACAGCGACTATGCTAGCCTCAGCTGCAAGTAGTTCCGTCTCGAGGAGGGCAATGGTTAGCTCTGTGGGGCAGCGAGCTAGGAAGTGGTCCCTGACTGCACGTAGAGTGTCAGGCAGGCGGGTGACTAGATGGTAGAGAGTGAGCCAGAGCGGGGGGGGTTCTTGGCAAGAAACTCTTTTGGCATAGCGGCACGGAAGCGTGCCTCACTAGTGCGGAGGTGCGTGATGAGGTCAGCGACTGTGGAGAAAGAGGACAGGTCGGGGAACAGGTAGGGGAGTGAGAGACGGCCTAGTGCGGCAGAGGCAGGTGAGGAGTAGCGGGCAACGACAGCAGTGTACAGTGCCTGTGCAGTCTTGTGCTGGCCAAAGTGCTCGCGCTCATCTATCGGCAAGGAGTTGCGAATAGCAAAGCGAGCGTGGGCGTCATGAGTCTGCCACTGTGATCCGGTAGTGCTGTCATCAGTAGCAGAAGGGGCAGTAGCATGGCCTAAGGCGTGATCGTACAGTGAGATGTCTTCCTTGGCACTGAGCTGTAGGAATAGGTGCAGGTCATCGAGCCAGGTGTCAAACTTCACTGGGCGGCCCTCAACATCGAAAGCTAGCACAGGAGGGCTAGCCATAGTGACAGTAGGAGGAGCAGAATCAGGGGCGCGGCTCGGTAGGAGGCGCGGCTCGGTAGGGCAGCGCGGCTCGGTAGGGCGGCGCGGTTCGGTAGGGCGACGCGGCTTGGGCCGGGTGACGCGGTTCGGTGGGGCAGCTCGGCTCAGCTAGGGAGCGGCTACTCGAGGTGGGGTAAGCGAGCTCGGCTGTGCGCGAATCGTGCACAAGTGTGCAGGAAGCGAACTCGGGTGTGCGGTAAGCAAACTCAGGTGTGCGGGGAGGGAGGGGCCGCAGGGCGACGCATGGGTCGACGGGGACGGGCGCACGGGTCCCCGGGGTGGCGAGCTAGCTAGGGCGGGGCCTGGTCGCACGGGGCACGCAAGGGCGGGCTGGTGGGGTGGGGCCGGGTCGCACTAGGTACGCGAGGGCGGTCTAGCTGGGTGGGGCCGGTACGCGAGGGCACGCAAGGGCGTGCGGGTGGGTGTGGGCCGGTCGCACGGGGCACATAAGGGCGCGCGCTAAGGGGCGGGGCCGGTCCGTAAGAGGCTCGCAAGGGCGAGCGGGGCTAGGCGGGGCCGATCGCACGAGGCACGCTAGGGCGTGCGGGCTAGGCGGGGCCGATCGCGAGAGGCACGCTAGGGCTCGCGAAAGTGAGAGAGAGGAGGGCGCTCGAGGGCGCGACTAGGCAAGGCGCGCGAGGGCGCGTCTAGGCGAAAACGGTGGGCCCATCGTTCGGTCCTAGGTAACGACCTAGGCTCGTAATACCATGTGAGAAACTAAGAGTGAACGAGAATGGTGGACTAGAAGGAGAATGAGAGTACAAGTATGTCAAACCTAGAGTTGTGTACCCCCTAGAAGCTAACCCACAATAGCCTACACAAATATAAAACATACAATGTTTGACAGCATGTCGCTGGCAGCAACCCAGAACTTGTTTTAACGATTTCGGCCTGTAACGCGCAGAGTGCTGTCCGAACTCGCCAAGGCGAGTAACCCTGACGCGAACATGGAGTTTGTGGACAAGCAGCTGTTGGCTGCGGAGTGCATAATATTACGGGTGAGGGTACCAGTGAATGCGCATACCTGTGTGCACAATGTTTACGAGGGTAGACGGATTGCTAACTGTAGTGTGCATTTGTCGAAGTGCAGGAGGATAAGCTGCCACAGTAGCCGAACAAGCAGGACTGTGGAATTTTTGTTTGCCAGTACCCTGGTGATGTCCGACTTCACCACGTTATTGAGCGGGCTCTGGTTTCAGGGTGTGACGCCGCACCAATACCGGCGGGAGATGCGGCGCGACTTGTGCGCACACGCAACCGGAGATCTCATTCAGCAGTTGGAAGCGCTGGGGATCGAAATTCCCCCGCAGGACGCAGGCAGGGTAACAGAGGGGGGGGCAGTGGTGCGGGAGAGGAACGCTGGTATGGAAGATGTGAGGCAAGCACCGGTCAGTCAAGCCGGGGATGACGCACGGGAAACGGCGATGATGAGGGAAATGGCGACTATGAAGAACGATGTGATGTTCCTGGACGCGAGCTTCACCGTCATAGCCAGTTTTGTGGGATTGAGGCACGAGGAGGTGGTGTCCGCTGCAACCCAACTACTGATGCAAGGCAACCCCGTGAGATCCGGCGCGAAAGCAGAGGCAGGTGGCACCAAGAATGCCCCACACACTCCACAGCGTCCATCCGGTCGCAAGAGGCGTGATGACAGCAGTCCAGAGGAGGATGTCGTACGCAATGCCACCCGTGTTGCGCTGGCCTCCTTGTTCGCTGCATGTGATCCGACAGCGCGCTTGTTGCAAAACCCGCTGCTGTCAGGAGGGACCATACCTCACTGGATGTTCACCCGCGGGAGACCGCTGCTCGGGGTGACGGTGCCGGCTGGAGCTGATGCGTGGGGAGATACGAGCGGCCACGAGACGGTGAAGGCAGAAGAAGAAGAGGATCTCATGTCAGACACGGAGGACGAAGAGGATGGTGACGACACGTGTGCAACGAAGTACACAGGAGTCAAGTTGGAGAAAGCATCAGGCAAGTTCGGCGTGAAGATCCTGATCAAGGAAGGAGGAAAGCGTAGGCAACAGCGGCTGGGTGCGTACACATCGGAGGAGGAGGCGGCGTTTGCGTACGCCGCAGGTGCGTTTGTCCTGAGGCCACGAGACAAGATACCCAACACGGCCAGTCTGTCAGCCGCAGAGAAGGCGATGCTGCGTGGATGCACCAAGGAAGATCTGCAGCTCCTGGTGGAAGCGCGGAGGTGGTGGAGGTGGCGGAGCTAGAGGGAGGCACGGGAGGGCGTGAACTGGAAGGTGAAACGAGGGAGGAAGCGAGTGGTTGCCACGCGCACGTCAAAGAGGCAGAGGGTGGTGGATAGCAACAACAAGGCGGCCAACGAACCAGACGACCCTGACAATGCTGAGAGTGGGGGAACGGCCCCTGTGCACAACGGCAGCGGCGGGTGTGCTCGGCACAACGAAGCCGAGGAGGGTGTGGAAGAGTCTGTTGCACATGAGAAGTTGGCAGACCATCCTGCATAGTTGATGTAGATGTATAGACGTACACATGATTGCAATTGTACGGTATGTTTTGCGAGAAATTCAGTTAGAGATGTGCAGGGCGTCAGATTTTCTGCTTGTATTCGTAATTGATGGGTGCGAAGGCTCTTGCTTACACAATGGAGCTCAATTGGTCGGTACATTGTGTGCTAGTGTAGCGTGCAATTGAACCCGAAGCGTAAGCGTGGCGAGACATGGAGCGGCGGGTCGGACGATGATGGAGAGGACGACGAGGAAGATACGCATGGTTCTGGTGGTCGTCCTATTCTCTCGGCCTGTTCCGGGACGACAGGGATGCATCCAGCCCATGGGCACCTGAAAAGGAGCGTAGTATCGAGAAGATAAGGGAGCGCATTGGGCTTGGCGCTGACCCCCCTGGTGAGTGCATGAGACGCGCGTTGGAGTCGTCGACCGTTTCTAGTCATGCACCAATGCGAGAATTGTGGACATTGATACCCACGCTTCGGATGTGGTGTGCAGAAACTCTAGTGCTGACCAGCTGGGCGCACGACAAGGATGGCGTGCCTTTTGCCTCCCGAGCGTTCGCGACATGTGCGAAGGCTGCCTTCAAGCCGAAGAAGGCAGGGCTGGTGATGACCCTTAAGGTGTACCACCTAGCCTGGTTGGAGCATGTGGTGAGTGTGTGCGCGCGATGTGTGCAATGGTGTGCATCCTATTGAAAATGCATGGACTAACGCTTTTTGTGTTGGGCGCAGGTCTCCGACTGCGTCCTCTACTGGGAGGCGCGGAAAGGCCGGCTCTCCAACTCGGCGGGCGGGAACGCCCACGTTGTGGATGTGCTCAAGTTCCTGGTCAAGGAGGCCGTGGAGAGGGCGATCTGTATCCGCAACCCCGAGTATGACGCGGAGCGCGAGGCGTGGATTTGGGGGCGCCATGGCCTGCGCATCTCTGCGTGCGGCCTGGAGCACATGAAGCCCGCGGCCGCCGCCCAGTCCGAAGGCATCGTAGGGGATGACGACCTTTTGGCGTCACTTGGTGCTGAGTAGACCGTCAATAGAGGATGTTGGTGGTGGACGGTTGAAGAGATGCGTAGATGGAATCTTGTACGGCTATGTGTGCGATGTTGGAAGTTTGGATATGTGGGGTAAGGGGGTTGCATGTGTGTGATTGAGAGTTGAAGAGGACGGGTGTAGATAGGAGTTGTGGTACTCATTATGTGCGACCTTGTTATGAATGGGAGAAGTCGTTTGGGGTAATTGATGTTCGAGATAACACAGGCAAGTAGAGGATGATGTACAATGCGACATGCAGGACCGAACCAGGTGCGCGGGCGGACTAATGGTGCGCCGCATTTGGCGGCGCGTGTCGCGGAGGGTTCCATATGTCGCGACTGGGTTGGACGTGCCCGTCACAACATTGCGGGCGTGAGGCGTTCCGATTGGATATCATCATGGATAAGCATTGAACTGGAACCTATGCCCAATTTGACATGCACGAACAAAACTACGCGTGTCACTCTATTGTACGTTAGAGCAATCGAATTTACGTGTAGGAGTGATGGCGTACTGGTTGGGAGCTCGAGTTGATATTCGACGAGGGCGCGACAGGTGTACGGTCAAGATTGTTTCGCGCACATTGAGCGAATGCTTATGGCGAGGAGATGGATGGATGGTTACTAGATGTGCGAGTGGACGATTCGAAGGCAAATGTACGGGGTAGATCGCGGCTGTGAGTGCAACGTGGCAGCTGGGAGTTGCAGACTATGTGTGCAGATGGACGGTGCGGATGGAGTCGCAACCTTGTAGCGTGAGCAAAACGACTGGGTGGCGAGAAATATGGCGAAGTAAACGAGAATGTGGCGGTGCGACATTTGTACGGCGAGGGTGCAATGTTGGATAGGGTGGATAGGCATGATGCGCCCTCCGATGGATGCCAAGTGTCAAAATGCTAGTGGGTCTCGTACACGGGAGTTGCGACGTGCGCACCCGTGGGCTGGTTCCAAGTGTCACGTATTTACGGGCTGATTGATGAGGAGATGGACGGGGAAGATGCGAGTGCGATGTGTCAGCGAGTAGTCGCGAGGTGGTGCTCGTGAAGGAGTAACATGATGTGCGAGTAGCTGACAGGTCGACACGTGAACCGTCTAGATTGCGTGAACAAACGGTATATCTAACGGATGGGGTGCGGGTACATTTTGATGGGTGAAAGCTTGCGTGGACCATCGGGTTGATACTGGATGCCACGTGTGTTGTCGCGTACGGATGGCAGTTGGGGTTGCGTAGTTGCAACTTTGTAGCCGGTTGGAAAGGTTAGGTTTGGTAAACTTTCATGTGGTGCAGACCGTAACGGTTTTGCAACGACAACGTAGCAGGTGTAGTATCTGATTTGATACACACATGTGTACAGAATGCAGCGGAATAGTGACTGGGTAGTTGGTTTGTCAGTTACTGACGCTATGCAGTTCTAAAACCTTGACTTGAAAGTGCCGGGCAAAAATTATCGAGGAAGTTGGGGCTGAGTGTATTTTGAGTGGCTTTTCGAACTTCCCTTTTTCGCGATGGTCCGGAAGTGAAAATATGTGAAGAGTATCTTGGTTCATTATGTACTGGCGTAATCACATATACAGAACGCCCTTGTGGGAGCTTGAGAGGATCAGTTCGTGTGCACAAACCAGAAAGCTCCTAATTTAGGAAAGAAGCAGTCCTATTTAGCCTAAACGGTCCTATTTAGCCTAAACGGGGAGTATAATGACCAACCTAGATATCAGCACTGGAGCTGCTGGAGCGAAGTTCTGAGCTTCATAGCAATCGAGCTTCGAATCTAGCGGCATTACGGAGTCACTCGATAATCCATTCGTCACTGGTTGGGTTGGGACACCCGCATGGTTGAAAGCCTTACACGTTTATCAAGATGCACTCATTATTGGTTTTCACTTACGGTACCGTATGCCACAATGTAGCACACCACCCAGCCCAACAGCTGTGAATATACCGGTACTCTTTTGACACCCACAAACCCCTAGATTGCCTTATCAAAAAAAAAAAACAACCTATGCCGCCCTCTGTGGGAGAGGATTACAGTTACAGAATCATTCCACCATTGCTAAACTTCAACTTGCACTGCAGCATGCCTCGTCGTTGCCGTCTAGCATGCCTCGTCGTTGCCATCTTTTGTTGAGTTAACCAAACAGGTCATTAATAATTTCTGAAGCAACGCATTCAAGCCACAAAAAGGGATATATTTTCTTGCACATGGAAGATCCCTTGTAATGCACCTAGGATTTCATCCATCCCTTGAATACGGTACCAGCTTCCTGCACAATACATTTCAGCTTGTGCTAGACCAGCTGCTGCCAGCACTCCTGCTACGGCTTGCCTGGCACGGGAAAATTGCAGTCGCCTCGCTAACTGGGGGTTGGATCGCCTAGGCTTTCATCCAAGCCTTGGCTAGCTTCTTGGACAGATATGGTACCTCAGGGCATGTGCGGGACCTGCAGCTAGCACTCCTGCTATGGCTTGCCTGGCACTGGCTATGCGCACTAGCCACGCCAGCTGGGGGTTGGATCGCCTATGATTTCATCCAAGCCTTGGCTAGCTTCTTGGACAGATACCTTGCAGCATGTGCGGGACCTGCTGCCAGCACTCCTGCTACGGCCTGCCTGGCACTGGCTATGCGCACTCGCCTCGCCAGCTCAGCTGCTAGCTCAGCACACAACACGTTTCTGGAGACACTCAATGCAAGCCGACGCGAGAGAGCTGCTGACATGGCAAAGCTGGGTTGAATCAGCATCTGGGACGCCGGTGTTCTTTCCCACATCTTGGAACTGGGAAGGGCTGAGCATTTGCGAAAGTGGGATGGCAGAGGGGAGCGAGGAAGGTAAGGTGGAGTACGGAGGAGGCGGAGTGAGAGTGAGGCGCGAATGGAGGCTGGGATGTGCTGAATGAGGTATTGGCGACAAGTGGTTGAAATCTCCTGCAAGGAGTGTGCAGGGAGGAAAAAGGGGTGGGGAGGAGGTGACGTGAGAGGGAGGTGAGAACAGAGAAGGGGATTTGCTGGAGGAGAAACATAATAAGTAGATGGAAGAGACGAAACAAAGGAAGGGTTTAGTAGGACAAACGGGATGAAGAATGAACAAAAGGTGCTTTAGCTACTGGGGTTTGCATTGGCGCTGGCCCGAGAGAAATCAAGTGCGGCGGCCGAGCCAGCAGCACAGGAATAGCACCCGGTGCGTCCAATTGTGGTGCGTTCAGGTGCCACCCCAAAGTCCACCCTCCCACACCAAACCTGGACGCACTTGGTGCTACCCCTGCGCTGCAGGTTCGGCCACCGCACTTGCTTTCTTCTGGGCCCGCGCCAATGCAACCCCCAGTGGCTGAAGTCCCTTTAGCAGATTGGCGTCATTACCCCAATCTTCCTTTCCCGCCACGTTGGCACCTTAACGTCATTCAACCAAGCATTTGCGTTATCCCAATTATTCCTTACACAAATCACAACCTCCACCATTAAGAATTGTTGCACCTTTTTGCCAACACATTCCTTCCCTCTCGCCCCTGAAGCACCTCCGTATACACAACCCGTGTGACCTTCCTGAAAACCCGCCGCCGGCACCTGGGTAATGAACTCACCCCCAGCGAATGTTTTTGTTATTTCATAAATACTCTTCTTCGCTCTTCCCTCTCCCCTCTTCCCTCTCTCCTCTCCCCACTTCCCTCTCCTCTCTCCCTGGTCCCCTCTCACCTCTCCCCTCTCCCTGCTCCCCTCTCCCCTCTCCTTGCTCCCCTTTCCCCTCTCCCTGCTCCCCTCTACCCTCTTCCTGCTCCTTTCTCCACTTAAATTTAGATTCAATAATTCGAGGCGCCTCAAAAGGCGCTAGGCCAGGGTGTGAAGCGGAGAGACCCAGAGGGGAGGCAGCAGAAAGGAGAGATGATGGGCTGAGGTGGTGAGATGAGGAAAGGTGGGGACACTGCAAAAACAGTGCGCATCAAACCCTCTGAACGCGTACAATATGATTTAACCGGCCATGCTCGGCAGCTCACGCGTCGTTTAAATAGAGTGGCAGCAGTGACAAAGTGCTGCTAGTGCCTCACCTGCCCTATCAATCCGTTGCTCTCCAGTCTAGCTGGGGACAACTCGCCCGGAGTGTACGAGTTTTGAGGTGCCTCAGAACTCGTCCGGTACAAGACAGGGCAGCAGATAAACTGCTGCTCGCTCCCCACCTGCTCTATTGGTCCGTTGTTCTGTAGTCCAGTTCCAGAAGATTCAGCAGGAGTGGACGGAATGCAGTGGAGGCAGCCCGAGTTGACGAAATGCTGGAGAGAGGAGCGATAGAGCGAGCGGAAGTGAAGCTAGCTCCTCACCTGTCCTATCAACCTGATGCTCTGTTGTCCAGCTGTAGAAGACTCGGCAGGAGTGGACGAGATGCAGTGAAGGCAGCCTGAGTTGACGAAATGCTGGAGAGAGGAGCGATAGAGCGAGCGGAAATGGTGGAAACCACCGGAGACGATTCTGCTGATCTGAAGAGAAGAATCGGGAAACGGGACAGGCGACAGTAAGGTGAGCTTGACATAGGAGAGAGTGGAAGGTTGAGACAGCTTAGAGATGACACATGTGCTGAATTCGTATGTACAAGGTGTAGATGCCATGGCTCTGATCACCAGCCAAGACACACATACCCACCACCCAAGACGCACGTACCTTGTTGGGGTCTTCAGCTAGTGCCATGCGCACATCACCTGTGTATGAAATGCGGCAAATCGCCCTATACAGCTCGAGCGGATGGTGGTGAAGGCGTGCAGACTGCAGCACACACACACGTACCTTGTTGGGGTCTTCAGCTAGTGCCATGCGCACATCGCCTGCGTATGAGATGCGGCAAATGGCCTCATACAGCTCATGCTGGTAGTGATGGGAGTAGGGCAATCCACGATAGGAGAGTAAAACAGGAAGTAATGAGAACAAGTTCATCCACGAGCGTGATGCACAAGGACAAAAAGATCCGTTATGAGATATCTCAAAACGACATACGTTTGTTTCTTTCTTCCTTTTTTTAAGGTTTCTGATATGAAATGTCCATGGACGAAGGAGGCTGGAGCGCGGGAGTACAGCCAGGAACCACTGGAGAAGAAAACAGACGGCCTGCCGTTATGTCAGAGAAGCAACTGCAGATGGCCGTCACTCTAAACAATGCAAAGTTGGGCACTCGATTCGCTATTTCCTGAGATTAGGAAATTTATGAGGAACAATGTGAACGATATGAAACATGATTTCGCTTCCAAACAGAGTACCTCTGTGAACGTCTGGGGGAGAAGCAGCAGCGCCGCAGCCACAGCTGCTCTCAAGTTGTGTGGTTGTAATGAGAGGACGTGATCATGAGGAATAAGAATCTCCACCTGCAGATCACGAGACCATCACAACATAACATGGATGTAGCAATAAGTGAGTTTGTTTTTCATGCAACATATATGTGTGCCATGCATGGCGTATGTGTTCATGTGCATGTACATGCATGTATGTACGTGTATGCATTTGCACATGCATGTTTGTAAATCTACACAATGCAATTCCATAAAACCAGGGGAAGGGGGAGAAGAGGAAAGAGAACGGAGAAGAGGATATGAAGTGGAGAGGTGGAGAGAGAGGTCGAGTGGAGTGAGACCAAATGAGAGGAAACAGCAGGCTAGAAGAAGGATAGTGTGATGTCTTGAAAAGGAGGGGAATCGCCAGGGGGGAAGAGGGTGTAAAGGTGAGGAGGAGAAGATCGATGGGGGTGTGGTGGAAGGGGCGGAGGGGGGAAAGAAGGGGAGCGTGGAGATGAAGGGAGAGGCAAGGCAGGGAGGCGCACAGAAAGGCAGCAGTACAGGCTTGTGAAGGCGGCCACTGATGTAGAGGTGCTGCCACGTGACGAGGTCTGATTGCAGAGCCCTTGTTGCAATTACTCCGTACTTGACCTGCCAATGGGGTTCCACGTGTGCAGCACGAACAAGGTGGCTATTGAGTCGTGTTGCAATCATTTCGTGCTTCACATGCAAAAACAAGGCATAAGACTACATGAAATTTGTGCATCGGACCAAGTGTGTGCGACTTGATCCGATCAGCTCACTGCATTTCCTTGATTACCAACGGAAGAGGGAGATTCCATGAAGCACAGCACGAATTCTTGCACATCTGGTTAGTGATGAGCGAGTGCGACTCTTGAGTAAACTCAAACACCAAACCAGAGAGGAATGAGTCCTAAAGCACCTGGTTGAGTGGTGAGTGTGGAACGAACGGATTGAAGTGCACCCCCACCCCCAATCTGTCTGCTGCTGCCACAATCTTACAAGGGCGAGAATAGGAGGTGGGGCGAGTGAAAGGGGTTGTGCAACACAGCAGGAAAGAGATTGGCGCAACATGGAAGCGGAATGAACGCTATGGACAGAAGAAAACGGCACAAGCTAAGGGTGGGGCGACAATGTGAAGTGAGGAAAACGGCTTGCTGGTTACGGATCAGAGCAGAATAAATTACACCTATGTGCATACACACATATGCACAAGCAACGGGGAACATGCAGGTGCCTTCAGCTCTTGATTAGCCAGGGAAAGAATAGCGAGGGCTTACAGCTCGGCTACCGAATGTGGTGAGGAGGGAGGAGTAGCTGTGGCCGTGCATGTATGAGGCATATAAGAGGAGCCTTCAGCTCTTACAACAGCTAGGGAGGAGAAGAATAGCGAGGGCTTACGGCTCAGGTGCCGAATGTGGTGAGGAGGGAGGAGTAGCTGTGGCGTGCACATAAGAAGTATGTACGAGGAGCCTTCAACTCCTGATTAGCCAGGGAAAGAGAAGAGAGGGCTTACAGCTCGGCTGCCGAAGGTGGCGAGGAGGGAGGAGTAGTGGGCTCGGTTATGTCTCAAGTTCTACGGGCCATAGACATGGACATGGTGAAATGCAGCGGGGAAGGAAAGACGCAAAGAGGAGGGAAAAATTGTCGGGTCGATTATGTCTCAGGTTTTGATGCAACCACGAGGTGGGACGACATGGACATGGGCATGTGCATGGTGATGGTGTCATGCAGCGGGAAAGGAAACATGTGATAAGAGCATGGGCAGGAAGGGGAACCCGAGGGAGTTTGGAAGCATCACAAGCACCACTGGAAAGACGAATACTAACATCAGGACGAGGAGCCCTGGAGTCACATCCAAGTAGCATCAAATGCCGTTGATGCTGCCAGAGATTAGAATGACCCAATGCCTCACCTCAGCATGCCAGGATAAGGGGTCATCAACGGCCAGGATGAAATCCACCATGGACGAAGATGGTGGTGAGGGAGGGATGGAGGAATGGGATGGATGGTCAGCATGCTGGAAGCCTGGCAGGTTTTTCCTGTCAGTTCTCCCCCACTGAAAGCTGGAGCTGCTGCCGTTGCTGTTGCTGCTGCTGCTGCTGCTGCCACTCCTCTCGTCGCCGCTTCCCGGATGTTCGGACTGATCGCTGCTAGAGCTGCTGAGGGGGGTGTTACAGCTGCCGCTAGTATTACCGTCATGGCTGCTCTTAACCCGGCTGGTGCAATCTTGCGGAGTGATACCTCGCGGGATTTTCCTGTCGACTGGTGGCTGCTGGAAGACGCGCGAGCCATAGGCGAAGGCGAAGTCGACAGGCGGAAGGAGGTCCAAGAATCCAGTGAGCTGGGCTCGCGAAAGGGACGAAGGCGGCGGATCATTCATTGGACGGTCGGACGACAATAAACGACTATCAGACGACATTTCAACAGGTCGAAAATCGTTTATTTAACCTAAAAGCACAGATCCTGGTTCACATGTTGTCGAGAACCTAAATAATAGGAAAATCCCACATAATACTCGCTCTCTGGGCCGATTCTGGCAGTTCTGAAGTGCGCTCGTAAATCGAGGCCGAATCGAGATGCGCATCAACGCTGTACTAATCCAGAGGGGGAGCGGCGAGAAATGCGGTAAATGTGGTTGGTTGGTTCTTTGGTTGGATGGTACACTTTTGGTTCACCTGAAAGTTCGTATTCTGTGCTGGGCAGAGAAGTGAGGACTGATTTGTGTTGTAACTGAAACAGCACATTTGTGCTCCCTGAAGTGAAGCGTGTCAGGATTGACCGTTTCTATAGCTGGCACGGTACACGGGAAACGCATCGCAACTGAACTTCGAAGTCCGCGCGAACCCCAGAGCTTTTGACGCGTCGAACAGTTTGTACGGAAAACGAACCGATGGATCGAACAATAATGATTTGCAAATTGAAACAAACCGATACCCAATGCAGATTTGAGATGGGAAGAAACAAGGAACCTTGGGAAACTCTTCAGAAGCCCTCCAGATGATAAATCGAAGAATCACCATTCTAGTCTTGCTCTGAACAAGCGCACTCCATTCCTTGGGAGAAGCCTGCAAGAACGAGTTAGCGGCTTCCGCTTGCAGTTGAACAATAAGTGCTCGCGACTTCATCCGCCATTCGCATTTCTCCTTGCAAGTTGCAACCATGATTGCCGGCGACTTTGTGAAGGACCTTGGGGCGTTGGTGATGGGTGAGGATGATGAGTTGTTCACACTAACCTGGAATAGGTTCAGTCGTTCTTAATCCCAAATTGATTCGCAGTGACGCTTCTCCTTCCGCTCGCCATGTATGGCATGAGAGGAACGTCAACTATGAAGACGAGGCTGGCAGCAGCCCTCTCAATAATTATTCTCCTTGGCCTTTTCACCATGGTGTCGATGAGCCTTATGTATGCCAGCACACACAGAATTGATTACTCCGCAGCAGGTAACGGAAGTTTTCGCAGTAGTATTGCGCTGTCGCAATGGGTGTCTTAATGCTACTTTCGGTCGCAGTCCACCTGACTGCAGAACGTGATGAAGAATCAATTTGCGAAGAACGACTGGCGCCAAGCAAGGAGGGCCCTATTGTGTCCGGAAAGAATCACACTTTGATCAACATTGCTGGGCCAATGACTGGTCTTGGCTGGTGGCGAGAAATCCTTCGAGCGTTCTCAAATGACGAGAATTTGATGTTCGGAGAGGGCGGTTCAGACTCGTTGGACTGCTCGTCTGATGTGTTCCAGGTAATTTTGCAAATGTGCTTCAGAGGTTCTCAGCATGCTCTTGTGCTTTACGTTGCTGACATTTCGTAGCATATGTTCGGATGACAGGTAGAGAAGTATGATGACGAAGATTTGATAAAACTTCCAAGGCCTTACAAAGGAACACTCATAGTACGCGATCCAAGGTCCATCATCCTTGAGCAATGGCTTTTGGGTCAACTGGATTGCAGATCGCCTGGCCGTTTCCACGAAGGAGTTGGTTCGGCAAAATCAAAAGTCATTCGAGCTCAGGTAAGCACATTGGTCATTATGGTGCTGTGAAGGAAAGGGAAGGTGCATGTCCTTGACATTATATGCTCCGTTTCCTGCAGAGGATCTGCAGACTGACTAAGGAGGCAGGCATAAACTACGTGATAACTGCCCTAAGCGAGCAAGGTTGCAGCGGCCCCCTCCACTATGCTTGTGTTGCAACGAGCATTCCAGCTCGAGTTGCCATGACTGAAGGCTTGAAGCTGTTCAAGGTTTGTCACATCAGTCATCATGCTGTTATACTCTCACATGCTCTTACATCCTTTCTCTTTTGCAGTATGAGGATCTTTGGAGCGAGAGATCTCTTAGTCTAACCAATCTGGGACTTTGGTATGGGCTTCAGGTAAGCCTGCTCATGAATCTGTCTTACATTCATATGCGACCTCTGTTGATGTAAATTGCAATGATTACAGGGCCCCCAGTTGGAACGTTTCATTAGCACTGCTAGGATCTGGACCATTGAGTACCGCTCGTTGATGCATGACTCGGGCATGCACCAAGTGCGCAAGCAAGATTCATGGAAAGAGGTGACTGCACTTCATCACATTTTCTGCCCTTGCATTCTTTTTCTGTAAACTGACATCCTTCGCCGTCCGCAGCACTTTACTCCGCTGAATGTCAAGTTATTCGAGAACCATTTTGGCAAACTTGCCAAGAAACTCGGATATTGAGTGATGCCAACAAAACTTCACCAGGGATGGGTGGTTCTACAAACAGAATGCGCTTCTCAGTTGAGGTTGGACTGGTGTCTCACCATTACCTCCAAATGTGGTAGACCACTACATAAATGTTTTATTGCAACAATCAAGTGTAGCACTACAATGCAATGCTGCTAATTGCCGGATATATTGAGTCCTTCGTCCTACGCAATTGCAAGAGCCAGCTTGAACAGCTGCATGAAGTACAGTGAAATAGGCAGAGGCAAGGAAATAAAATAAATGTAACCATTTGCATAGAAAACTGGAAAGCAAAAAAAACAGGAGCAAGACGATTGCTCAGGATTTGGGTCAGGTGGAAAAGGGGATGTGGATTGGAAACGCATATGGCAATAAACCTGAACAATCTCAACATGGCCAGACACCCATGAAAAAGAATAAGGGAAGCGGTAACATAGTGAACCAGGGGAGCATGTAGCACCACGGATCAACAAGGCGAGTCAAATACGGGACTGAGGAAACGGACGAAAAGACTGAGTTTTGTATGAGGATGTTATACGCCAAAAAGCTTCTCTCTGCATTGAAGCGTGATACTATCCCACACACAGCAATGCCATGGAAGATGCACTTGCGACATGACACGTGGTTTAACCAAATCACTTAGGCCACGCATCCATCACCAGCAAGAATCCACAGGTGTGCTGTGTTTGTTATTATGCCTCCCATGTGCCCTCTCACAACATTTCTTGCGAGGAGGGGTATCGTAAGAGGCAGTCAAGAGAGGTGGATGGAAGCACCATCACTACTGGAAACACATAAATCTAGCAAATATTCTGTACAGGTTAAGCATGCTGTCCAACATGACAAAGCACGAGGAACAAGAGGGGCTGGAGGAACAAGAGGGGCTGGAGGGACAACACGAAGGAGATTCTTAGAGGCCTATGGGTAGGGCAAGTGGTGAAGAAAAAAAACAATATAGCAGGCGAAGCAAAAGAAGAATAAACAAGATACTGATAAAACGGCATCCCACAAAACAGGCTACGAAGGTGGCTGGTGGGGCACATTGCATGAGTAGTACGACATATGCGGATGGCCAATGAGGGATGGTAAGTGACAAAATGAGGCATTCCCATTGTGTGTCAGACAGAGTCACGACTCACGATGCCTCGAACATGGTTTGTACGTGTGGCATACCATTTTCATCGCAGGTAGCAGCCATGCCACCTGGCCATGGTCGACTTAAAATTCATGGTTCGCTCATAGTGGTGCAAACCTGCATGGTGGTTTGAATGTCCTCCTGCATGTGTGCCATATTAATTGTTGAAATTTTCGGAAGGTAGAACATGAGGGGTGCAACGGGGAGATGGGAGAACATGATGTGTGCTACAACATAGATAACCTAGAAATGAGGGGACGAGTACGGGAAGGGTGGGGGAGTGGGGGGGAGAGTGAAAGGAGGGCGTCGAGGGGGAAAGGGGGAAGAGTGGGAGCGGCTGAGAGGAGAGGGGGGGGGAGGGTGGGGTATAGACAGGGGAGCTGAATGGGCTGGGTTCGCTTGAGAAAAGGAAGGAGGTTGATTGGGTGGGGGGGAGGGGGGTTGGGGGGAGGGGGGGGGGGGGGGGGGGGGGGGGGGGGTTGTTGTATGGTCGGGAGGTTGAAAGACGGGGAGCTAGAAAAGGGGTAAAATCATGCATATAGAAAGTCTGCAAAAAATATATGGGTGCTTGACGAATGGTGTTTAAACGGATCAAAGCCATGACGAGCTGGGTCCATGCGTTCCGCACATGACCAGCGGCACATGTATTTCAACGGCTTCGTGAACTCCAAACCTTGAACAGCCCTGAGCTAAAACCCTGAACTAAAGCTTGTGAGAAAAACCTGGCTCACCCGCAACTGCATGCATACATATCCTCGCCCACGCACAGCAGCATGCATGCTCGCACGAATGTATAGCGTAACACACACGCACCTGCACGCCCGCACATAGTATGCTCCATAAGAATCATTTTGTCAACTCAAGAAAGGCCAGTTGAAGGGATCGGAGCTTTGTTGTCGCCACTTGTTCGCTTGTTGGTGAACACATTCAGAGCTTCTTACAACGGTAGGCGCGCTTGCTGCCATGATTGGCCCGCGCTTCGCTGCTTACTGGCCCGAGCCTTCGCTGATTCTGGTTCACGCTTCGCTGCTATTTACGGTAGCTGCTTATTCGCGGTAGGTCGCGTGGTAGCATGACGAGAGGACGGCGTACCGAGAAACAACGCAAAATAACATGTAATGCTGTAGAGAAAGCAATTTCTCCAAGAAATCAATGGACTTCTGAACCAGCTGTAGTAGTTACAACTGCTGCTTGCTGCATCCCTACCGGTGGTCAGTCGTAAGGGCGTGCTCTACGTAGCGATCATTCATATCTTGATCTGGAAGTGCATATTTTGTTAAAAGTTGGGGGCTGGTGGCGACCCGAAATTGCAGTTTGCAACCTGGTAGCAAAATGTGTGTGGTTTGAAATGTTTCCTTTCGTTTCAAGAATCGTACAAAGTTTTGACGGTATTTGAATTGCAACGTTTCGAAAACACACACACACTGCGTTTTCAATTTGGATTGGTCTGGAATCCAGCGTTTCCGTACTTCGCGTTTAGTCTGGTTTGCTGCTCTTATTTTTCAACTTCTTAATTACTTGCGGAGTAGCTTTTTATTTCATGGAGACGCCTTTATCTGAGGGCCCAGCGTTCTGGAAACTGCTGGGTCTTTATGCTAGGTATTTGCAGAAACACGATCCTGAGCGGCTCCTGCAAGCTGTTCTTCCTACTCTCGACGACCGTAATTTCTTCGAAACTTGCAACGATTTGCAAGCTTTTCATGAGATTGCGGAAGTCCTTATTTCAACAAATGTTGAGCTCCCAGATGCCATTCGTCAGGCGATGGCGGAGGGATTGATTGAGCGATCGCTGGATCCGTCGCTACCATCTCATGCAAACGAAAGGTTTATTCGCCTAGTAACACCCTGTTTTCGCACGGCAAAGGAATACCTTCACAACAGATTGGAGGCTATGGTAGAATTAGTGGACAAGGCGATTTGTTCCCGTCAAAGGGAGCGGGGTTTCACCCTTCAAGATGGCATTTTCATGGAAAAGATGCTTCTTGCGATTCACTCCCAGCCGCACTTGGACAAGGTTTGATATTCACAGAAATTTCACGAGGAACTTGGTGAGTGCTGTCACGTCTGACACTTGACCTCTGATTTGCAGTTCGTTTGTGAAAGGCCTTCCAATGCGTCTGAAAAAGGACGGCTCGAGGGCATTCTGGAGTCATTGCTCCAGTCGCCATCATCCCGTTTGCGTCAGCAAGCACTGAACTTGATAGGCGCTTGCTGCTTTTCTTCATTCAATGCCTTTCTCCAGCTGCAATCGATTCTTGACACATCCTTGGAGTTGGAAGACTTTGAAATAAGGCTTCACGCCCTGAAAGTTAAACTTGATATTATCTTTCTTTATCATGACAAGTTCCCAGTTCTTGAAGTCCAGCGAGCGTGCTTGTCTCACCTTTTCTCGCCATCCATGAAGATGCAAGCTGTGGCTGTGGTCGGCATTGGAAGACTGCTGCTTCATGACTGCTTTGAAGATGTAGAGCCTTTGTTGTCGGAAATGCTGGAGAGATATGTATACAAGCCGCCAGAGAAGATCAGGTAAGCCCACTGCTTGAGTTCTTCTCTTGATGCTCTATGACTAAAGGGTGTGTTGGTGCTCTGCAGTGAGGATCAAAATGCCAAGGTCACACGAATCCTTCGCATGTTTTTCCAAGAATATTCAGCAGAGAAAAGTAAACATCAGGATGAAATATGCAACACAGTGGTGTATAAGACCCTTGAGGAGATGAGAAAGGGCTGCCTGGTGGTTTTACCCAATGGCAAGGTGGGGCATGGTGTGAAAAGTGGAGGCGCCATGCACTATCGTGAGTTCTGCTTAGCTATCAAGTTTGCTCTTTCCTTCTGTGGGGATATGACATCAGCTATAGCTGAGAGTCTCAGCGTCAACATGCCAGTCTATCAGGGAAAGTCTATGTCTAAACAAGCCTTCAGCTCATGGCTTACTGCACTCTGAAGGATGAATGGCATGCAATATCTCCATTCCTCGTCGCCATTCGCATTTCAAGCCTTACTGTCTGTCTGTCACCTATATCTCAGTGAAAGTACTCTTCCATTCTACCACACTTCTACAACATGTTTGGATGATTGTAAGTGTTATGTGAAACACAGCCTGCTCCTTGCATGAGTACAGCAGGGTTTCAGTAACGAGTGCAGCATTGCCATGTGGTGCTAACAATCCAGCAAGAGAAATATTGTTTCTATTGATCTGTCAGCAGACATACGGTAACAAAATGATGACATTACTTGAATCGCTCTGCTGCGCTCGTATAGAGCTGAGTCGACTGGCTGAACCCTCGCACACATTGTACCATCCGTGACATAGACTAGTTGCTGAGCAAGGGAGCAGCAGCTGGTGCAGGTGCAGGTTCACTGTGTTGTTCTCCTGCTTGAAGGAATCTTTTTCTGAACACGGCATCATTGCACGGAAGGAACTGTGACAAACACACCGCCTTTCGCTCCCTCTTCCCAAACCCAGTCACAGACTCCTTTGCACCAGCTTCAGCCTCCCCATCGCCACTCCTACTCCCAAGCACCTCTTCATGCGGCTTCACCACATAACCATTCTTCTTTAGGGCCAGGTGTCGAGGCTTAATTCGTCGGTTCAGACCAAGTGTCAGAAAAGTGGGGAATCTAAGAAGCTCAATGACTGGCAGTTTCATGTTGTGCTGCAGGTAGTGCAGCTTCGGGGCAATGTTGCGCTGCCAGTTGTAGAAGAGAGCGTACGGCCAGAAAGTGACAAACTGGCACACAACGTGCCTTGCTGCTGAATCTTTAAGCAGCCCGTTGCTTAGCTCCTTCCCCTCCTTCCCATTCTTCCCCTGCTTCCCCTCCCCCTCCCCCTCCCCCTCCCTTTCCTCACTTCCTTCTCCATGGTTCTTCTCCTCCTCTGAATTCTGCTCCCCGTATGCAGTCAAGTCACCGAGATTCCACCTGAGGCCTTCTGGTAGTCTCTTCACTCCTTGAAACACAGTACACCACTCGCCAAAATTCTTCTCGAGTGAAGCAGAGCTCGCATTTAGCACCGGCGGGAACCGTTCTATAATCTTATTCACCAAACCCGCCCCTAGCATCCTTCCCAGGAGCTCAATCTTAGGCTCGAGATTCCGTGCGTTCTTTGTTAAAACCATGGGGAACTTAAGCAGCACCCTGGTGGTCGCATCTTCGCCCAACAACCCCTTTAAAAACCGCAGCGTTTCTGCCATAGTCGTGCTGGGAAGGCAGAGCAGCCGGGGGGAAAGCAACAGCACCGCTCCCAACATCTCCTCCTCAACCCCTGCCGATCTCAGGAACAAGACTGACTGCTGTAGCCCAGCCAAAGACGACCGTAACCACCCAGCATCCAGCACAATCAGTTTCGCAATGTCGCTGGAAGAAACGCCTTGAGACTTGAGAAACGAGATTTTTTGGTGGAGATGGGAGAGGGGTTGCGGTTTGAGGAAGGCCGGACAGGAGGCGATGATGCCAGCAACAACGGTGGGGTCGTGAATGCCGAGGGAGGAGAAGAACTCGTAGAGGTTTATCAGGGTCCCGTGGGTTGTGGTGCGCCTGGGCCGGCCTCGACGGGACTTGGGGCCGGTGCTGGTGCTGCTGGTGTCGGTATTGGTATCACTGCTGTCGCTGCTGCTGGTAATGGTGATGGTGGTGCTGCTGCTGATGCTGCTGCTGCTACTGCCAATTCTGCTGCTGCCGCTGCTGCTGCTGCTGTTGCTGCTGGTAATATCACCTAAACTGCTGACTTCGCTTCTATCCACGCTCCCCTCCTGACTGGCCTCCTCCTCTTCCCCCACCTTGGTCCTCTGCCCATGATTGCCAGTCCCTTCCCATACTAACACATTCACAGTTCCTTCTCCCCCATCCAATCTCATCACGTCTGGCCCGAACCTGTCACACAAAATCTCTTCAATGACATTCACAGCCTCGGTGACATCAACCGGGCCTCTCTCAAATTCCGACCCTCCGGTCTCTCCAGCCTTCGCACTCTTTTTCGGCTTTCTTGCCTTTCTGGTCTTTCTCCTCACTCTACTCTCTACAATCGCTAGACATTCTCTCATCGCTCTGGACATTCCAAACTCTTCTCCCTCGGAATTTTCAAGCCTGAAGCTCTCAGGCTGAGAAAACCGAGCCTCTGACGAACCTAAACTCCGAACCTCAGTCGATGACGCCAGCGTCCCGGTCTCAGGTTCGGCGAGTGGAGTATCCGAAGCTGCAGCTTCCGCAAGAGCTCGTCTCGCAGCTCTACCTTTCGAAGCCGAACAGTATCTCCTCCCATTTCCGGAATTTCTGGAAGACCTTCTGCCGCGACGCGGAGAGTTTTCCAATGATTGGTCGCCTGAAGCCCTGGTACCGTCGGAGAGTGAGTCCCACGGTTCGGAATGGAACCTTCGTCGAAACTGCAGGTCGCGTGCCGCTTCGTCCAAGCCCGAGCCGCTCGATATGAGATAGCCCGCTTCTCTCACTAGAGGAACTGTCGTAACGGCATGGTAACTGCTGGATATGTGAATGCTTGCGATGGACGGCCAGGATGCGATTATAGGAAGGTAGGACCCGCTCCTATTGGGGGGGAGAAGGGCGCGGTCGATCGTTGACGAGTGGACGTTTGGTGCAACGCTCGGATAAAGCTCCACCCCGCCATTCCCTCTGCGGGTGGTTGGCGCGATAATCTGTACACCCCCTGATAACGTTTCGTGGTTCCCGGAACTCGTCGTTACGATACTATAGTTCGTATATGCTTGAAGAAACCCATTTGCAGATGGACGGCTGACAGACGGGAGGAGCGAGTGAAGTCGACGGCCCAAAATCGGCCAAAACTGCCGAACGCTGACAAGACGGCGTCTTCCGCCCATCGCCGCGAGCGGAAGCGCGATATTCTTTTCAGAGCAGTCTCCTAGACTAGGAAATGGTGCAGCAAAGATCCATTCAGAAATGGTTTTCTACGCAGAGTACCGTTTTTACGCGAGTCGACCACTACTAAGTCAAGGAGACTAGCAGCTTGTGTCACTACACAGAAAGCGAAGAGGTGAGCGCTCTGCTGTAATCCTAAACCCCTCACCCCTTCCTTATAGTCACATATAGTTCAAAACATTCCTTATGAGATGGATGTGTTACAGAACCCATACCCGTGACTTTTCCAGTATCCGAGTAGCTCCTGGGGCGAAAGCCTAGAGTTTCGCTAATCAGGGGTAGCTTCTCGCCAGAACGGGGACGAAGAAATCGGACCAGTGAGCGGAAACGAATCATATTTTCTTTCGTCATGACTCGCAGGAGATACCTCATTTCGCTTCTCTTCGTCTCTTTCTCGCAAGAGCCCAAATCAAATGAAGTACGCTGCTCTGTCCTTGATGTGGCCGTACCAGATCACATCGCAATTCTACCGAACAAAAACAGCTAAAACCCATCTGGAAAGTAGCCGTACCATTTCAAGAGGAATTCGTAACCCTGATGTGATGGTTCATACCAGCTCTGCTTGCCTGCCAAGGTGATGTGTTTGTCACGCCATTCTGCATGCTTTCAGTTCAGCAACATGAGAAAGACCATGCAGCGTGCCCTTGGTCAACTCACATTCATCCTAGTCCCATCGTCCAGCTCGCTAACATGCTTCAACTCAAATCCTTTTCTCGAGATCGACATCAACGCATCTGTTGCCCCACTCTCGTTTTCACTAAATAGGCATTTCTCTAATTCTCAGTTTGTCCTCATGGTCGTTTCTCTTTATGTTTGCTGTCGTCACTCCGATATGCCATTTTCTTCATCGCGGAAAAGGAAATTTGCGATTTTGGGGGTCCACAGGTTTTTCTGCGAAAAACCTGCGACTTAGTTGCGCGGAGTGTACAAAACACAACGCACGCAAAATGCAACAAACTGCACACCAGTCTCGAGGGTTTTGACCGATACAAAACTGTCACGCAAAAGTTGCATTTTCGTCAACATTTTCGCGTCATGCGGTGACGCTCGGTCGACACAGATTAGAAGAGGTTTAGCACTGTGAAAATGTTTGTGAAATGTAACAGCCGAACAAACGAAACAAAGCGACACCACGAAATCAAGCGAGTGTGCAGCTGGAAACCCGTTTCTCGTTATTCCAAAATCTGAACCCAAACCAACCCACTCCAAGCCTCAGACAGCGGAAGGCTTCTTTAGTGGTGTGACGTGTGACCCTAAAAATCATTTTCATCCAATCCGCACAAGCCGAAATATACACGTCAGCCAACCCAACCTAGGCAAACCAAACGTCTACCGAAAATGCCCTCACCTTCCCACGAGAATCTTTCTACCACGATTCCCCTCTGCGCCTATAGTCCCAGTACCACACAACCAAACTTATTCTCCCCCCCCCCCCCCCCCCCCTTATTATCTTTTTCCCTTCGACGTTCACCAGATGCAAGCTCCAAGTACCTTCAAGCCGATAACTATGTTATGTTTTAGAACGTCCTGACTATGTTGCGTTCGCCATGTCAGTATCCTAATTTTTTTTTCAACACTGTCCTTTTTGCACAACTCTCAACTTTTCATACGGCAGCTTCCTTTCGCCATCAACGTCGCGCTCCAGTAGCTGCGCTGGCTGCTGGATAACACGTGCGTCACGGCGAGGAAAGACATTGTCACGCAACATCGCAGGTACGTTTACAGTTCTCATCTTGCAGGTGAAGCTGTCCGTATGTTATTTTATCGTGCAGTTTTAATCAGGAGGTATCTTCAGGTTCATACTCCTCTCAATGTGACGTTTCCTATCTTCGTTTCGTGCGTAGCAGCCATCATCGCGAAGATCGATATGTTGCGACTAAGGTGTGGAGTAAAGAAAACAGGAATGAAATGACTAAGGAAAGATTGGGTACAAATACAACCCTAGAAACCCTGTACCCCATATGTGCTACCCCACTATAGCCTACAGCAACTATGTCATATAAATCTGACATAAGGCAGTCGAAACAGCATACCAAGTCAACGGATTTGGTCTAGGGTGTCAGCCTTGGGCATGCACCCAAGTAGCGACGCGATATCATCGGTTTTTTGCCATGTGGCCACGCGACGATTGCTAAGGCTAAGTATTTGACCTTTGGTATCTTACAAAATCTGCCTTTACTAACCCCGCTGTCGCGAAGTCAGCGGGATGCGAAACAGCATACTGTGTTTGAATGTTTCGTAGGGTGGGCCTGGTTTTGCAGGCTTACCGTCAACCACATGCGCAGTTTGTTTTATTTTAGCCATAAAAGCATTTTTCCAAACCATCGACGATTATTTCAGGTGAGTACGGAACTGCATACATTGCATTTTTCACGAGCTCTTACTTCCTATACTATCTCGTAGGCAATCTCAATAAACAGGAGCAACTCGTTACGTTCGTGTTTTTACTACTTGGGTTCGCTTTGTTTGTCAGTTTTGGATTAGTATGTCTTGTGCGATTGAGTAGATACTGTCAAAATTAGAAAGAGAGAAAGAGAGAAGGGGGTTGAACTAGTAGGAATGGGGATACAAATATCAAACCCTAGAAGGGTTGTACTCACTATAGAGCACCCCACTACAGGCTAGAACATAAGATAACATTCTGACACACCCCCATAGCCAAAGTGGGGTGTAATCACCAGAGCAAGCAAAGCAGTACAAGCTCAGGGTGGATCACAATGTCACCACACATTCTGAGCACAAGTTCAAGAAGCAATAGTTTAAAGTTAACAATTATGAGCAAGGCTAGAGGCTATCGCAGAGGGCAAGTGAGGAGGAGGATGTCAGAACATATAGCTTACTTATTTGTGTAGGCTATAGCGGGGTATCCCATAGGGGGTTGAACCCAATTAGGGTTTCCTATTTGTACTCACTTCGTTCATAGTCATTTCATTCTCGTTCACTTCTTCTCATGGTATCAGAGCAGGTTCCCCTGTGGGACCTGTGCTTAGGGCCCACCACCCCGAAACGTCTTTTTTTCTGCCCTAGCCGCTAGCGCACCGCCCGCCCTCGAACGTGAGCGCCGCCCCTAGCGCCCTAGCGCCCGTCCGCTGCCTGCTCTAGCGCTAGCCGCCCGACGCGCCGCCCACAGCGCTGCCCGACGCGCTGCCCTAGCGCCGCCCTAGCGCCGCTCGACGCGCCAGCCTAGCGCCGCTCGACGCGCCGCCCTAGCGCCGCCCAGCGCGCCGCCCTAGCGCAGCCCGTCGCGCTACCCGTGCAGCCGCCCTAGCGCCGCCTGTCGCGCTGCCCAACGCGCCGCCCGTAGCGCTGCCCAACGCGCCGCCCGTAGCGCTGCCCGCTGCCCGCCCTAACGCCGCTCGTCGCGCTGCCCAACGCGCCGCCCACGCGCCTCCCTACCGCCGCCCGACGAGCAGCCCGTGCAGCCGCCCGTGTGCCCGCCCGTGCACCCGCCCGTGTACCCGCCCGTGCACCTGCCCGTACACCTACCCGTGCGGCCGCCCGTGCACCCGCCCGTGCACCTACCCGTGCGGCCGCCAGTGCAGCCGCCCGTGAGCAGCCTGCGAGCCGCCCCACCAGCCCGTGCAGCCGCCCCAGTCGCCCGTGAGCCGCCTCAGCCGCCCGTGCAGCCGCCCGTGAGCCGCCCGCTCGCCGCACCAGCCGCCCGTGCTGCCGCCTGTGAGCCGCCCGCGAGACGCCCACGCCGCCCGAGCCGCCCGAGCCGCCCGAGCCGCCCGAGCCGCCCGAGGAGCCGATCTTCTGCTCCTGTGGAGCTCCCACTGCTCCTGGGCCGGCGCAGCTGCTGTACTGCCGCTGTGCTACCCGACTCTTCCTGCCCGGTGACACTTTCAGCTGCTACAATGGCCACCCCCACTGTCCTGACTTTTGACACTGAGGGTCGCGCCATTGACTTTGCAGTCTGGATTGAGGACCTGCAGCTGTACTTACTGTGCGATTCGATCGATGAGGTTTATCTCTTTGACTTTGTCTCTGGCGCTGTCCCTGCCCCTCCTGCTGATGCTGACCCCACTGTTCGCTCCAAGTGGACCACACGCGATGCTGCTGCACGTCTTGCTGTGCGTCGCCACCTCCCTTCCTCCGAGCGTGCACACTTTAGTCAGTGCAAGACCGCTCAGGCCTTGTACGACGCTGTAGTTGCGCGCTACTCCTCCCCCTCCACTGCTACACTGAGCCGCCTCATGCTACCGTACCTCTTCCCTGACCTTGCTGCCTTTCCCAAAGTCACTGACCTCTTTACCCACCTTCGCGCTAGTGACACTCGCTACCGAGCTGCGCTTCCTGCTGCCTTCCTCTCTGAAAACCCCCCTCCCATGTACATCACCCTCTACTTTCTAGTCACTCGTCTCCCTGAGTCCCTTCGTGCTGTTAGGGACCAGTTTCTCTCTGTCTGTCCCACCACCCTCACTGTCGACCTCCTCGAGAAGTCCCTGCTAACGGCCGAGGAGAGCATAGTCGCTGTAGGGGCCTCTCGTGGTGACCCGCGCACCCCCATCTTTGAGGGGTGTTCTCCTTCCCCCCTGCTCCCCTCTGTCGCCTCTGCTGCTGCGGCCGACCTCGTTGGTTTAGAGTCGGTCGGTGCGGCGTCTGCCCCCAGCCGTAGGCGCCGCTCTGGCAAGAGCAAGGGGGGCAAGGGAGCGGGTGGAGCTAGCGGGGGCGGTGGCGGAGGAGGTGGGGGCGGCGGGGGGAGTGGGGGTGGCGGTGGGGGTGGAGGTGGGAGTGGAGGTACTGGTGGCGGCGGTGGAGGCGGAGGTGGCGGCGGAGGTGGTGGCGGAGGAGGCAGTGGGAGCGGCGGGGGCGAGGGTAGCGGTGGCGGCGGTAGCGGCGGAGGCGGGGGTGGCGGTGGTGGAGGTGGTCGGAGTCGCTCGTCCCAGAGGAGCAGCACTGGGGGTGGTCAGCGCCAGCAGCAGCAGCAGCAGCAGCAGCAGTAGCAGCAGCAACAGCAGCAGCAGCAGCAGCAGCAGCGCTCTCGCGACGTCCCCGCCCCTCAGCAGCTCCGTGAGCGTTACTCGCAGCGTCAGCGTTGTGGGGCGTTCGATCCCTGCGCCTACGCCCTTCGCACCGGCGACCGCGCGGGTGAGCAGTGTGGGGGCACCCACACCGCTCGCCGCTGCTTTGCCCGCTTGACCGACGCTTGGCGTCTGCAGTTTTCGGAGGCCTCTGAGATCCCCCGCTGGGGAGAGCTGTCTAGGGCTGGTGTAGCTGTGTTTGATCTTGACTTTGATGCTATCCTTGCTGCCATGTATGCTGTGACTGTTAGTGATGATGGTGACTGTTACCGGTGTTTTCCGCCCGACCCGGGCATTGGTACTGCAGTGTCAGGTGCCGTTGAGGCTGCTGCTCTAGGTGCCAGTGCGTCTGTGCTCTCAGGTGCTAGTGAGTCTGCCCTCTCAGGTACTGTGTCGGCTTCTGCCTCTCACACCTTCACCCTTGACTCTGGGGCGTCTCGCTCCTTCTTTCGGGACCGCACCACTCTCACGCCGCTTAGTCGGCCTGTTGCGGTGTCCCTGGCTGACCCCTCTGGGGGTCCTGTCCTGTCTCGTTTCTCCACAGTCCTCCCGTGTCCGGCGGCTCCCTCTGGCACCTTGACTGGTCTTTACCTCCCCTCGTTCTCTACGAACCTGGTGAGTGGTACTGACCTACAGGATGTGGGTGTCCACCAGTTCACTCCTGCTCGTCAGCGGGTGACACACTGCACAGAGGCTAGCACAGGTCGCCACCTGGCTACGTTTACACGTCAGCCACGGTCGAGCCTGTACACACTGACCACTGCTTCTCCTCCCGGTGCTGAGTCTGGTAGAGTCCCTTCGTCTGGTCAGGTGTTTGCTGCAGCGTCCAGGTCTGGTCCTGAGTCTGCCCCCTGTTTGTGTCGCCGTCTGTCTCACGAGACTCTCCTCTGGCACCACCGCCTTGGCCACCCCTCTCTGCTTCGGCTCAGAGGCATGGCCTCCCGTCTTCTTGTTTCTGGTCTCCCCCGGTCCCTCCCTCCCCTTCCTTAGGGCCCTGGCCCTGCCTGTGTCCACTGTGTCGAGGGGCGCCAGCGTGCTGCCCCTCACTCCTCCCAGTTTCCTCCGACAGAGGCTCCGTTGCAGACACTTCACATGGACGTGTGGGGCCCTGCCCGCGTCCGTGGACTCGGTCACGAGCGCTACTTCCTGTTGGTGGTTGACGACTACTCGCGTTACACCACTGTCTTCCCCTTGCGCAGCAAGGGTGATGTCACTGAGGTGCTGATCGACTGGATCCGCGAGGCTCGTCTCCAGCTCAGGCAGAGCTTTGGCTCGGACTTTCCTGTGTTGCGTCTGCACTCGGACAGAGGCGGAGAGTTCTCCTCTCGCCTTCTGCCTGCCTTCTGTCGTGCGCAAGGAATCCGCCAGACCTTCACGCTTCCGGACTCACCGCAGCAAAATGGGATTGCAGAGCGCCGCATTGGCATGGTCATGGACGTCGCTCGTACGTCTATGATGCATGCGGCTGCCCCCCATTTTCTGTGGCCGTTTGCGGTGAGGTACGCGGCGCATCAGATCAACCTCCACCCCAGGGTCTCCAGGCCGGAGACCTCCCCAGCCCTGCTGTGGACGGGGAAGGTTGGCGATGCGTCGGCGTTCCGGGTCTGGGGATCTCGGGCGTTTGTCCGCGACTTGTCTGCGGACAAGCTGTCCCCTCGCGCTGCTCCCTGCGTCTTCCTGGGGTTCCCCCCCGACGCCCCTGGGTGGCAGTTCTACCACCCCACCTCCCGGCGTGTTCTGTCCTCCTAGGACGTCACGTTCGACGAGTCGGTACCCTACTACCGCCTCTTCCCCTACCGCACTCCTTCCCTTCCCCCGCCCCCGCTCTTCTTGGTACCAGGTCCCCCCCCGGTAGACCCCCTCCCCCCTCAGGGTCCTGCCCCTTCACGTGTGTCCCAGGTAGACGCGGTCAAGCCTGTCGAGGTCACTGGTGACTCTGGTGCTGCTGCGGGAGCTGAGCCTGGGGGTGCTGAGCCTGGGGGTGCGAAGTCTGGGGGTGCTGAGCCTGGGGGTGCTGGGCCTAGGGGTGCTGAGCCTGGGGGTACTGAGTCAGGGGGTGCTGAGCCTGGGGGTGCTGAGTCTGGGGGTGCTGAGCCTGGAGGTTCTTCGCCTGGAGGTTCTTCGCCTGGAGGTTCTCTGCCTGGAGTCTGGTGCTGCTGCGGGAGCTGAGCCTGGGGGTGCTGAGCTTGGGGGTGCGGAGTCTGGGGGTGCTGTGCCTGGGGTTGCTGAGCCTGGGGGTACTGAGTCTGGGGGTGCTGAGCCTGGGGGTGCTGAGACTGGGGGTGCTCCGCCTGGAGGTGCTTTGCCTGAGGGTGCTGCGCCTGGAGGTTCTTCGCCTGGAGGTTCTCCGCCTGGAGGTGCTTTGTCTCGCCAAGAGCCACTCTCCCCACAGGAGCTGCGTGAGTGGTTTGCCCGGCGCTGGAGGCGTGCTGCTAGTGCTGGAGGTTCTTTGGCTGCAGAGGGTGCTGCTGCCGCGCGTCCCGGAGGTGCTCGTGCTGTGGGTGCTGGAGCTGCTGGGCCTGAGGGTTCTCCTGGAGCGGGTGCTGCTGAGGGTGTTGGCGCTGAGACTACTGTTGGCGGTCCTACTGGCAGTGCTCCTGGTGCTGCTGGAGGTGCCGCTGGAGGTGCTGCTGGAGCAGGTACTCTTGCTGGGGGTACTGGTGCTGTCCCTGCTGTTTCTGGCGTCGCCACGCGGCCCCGACCGTACTTCGTTCCGCTCCTGCAGCAGGTTCTTGGTCTTACACCTTCTCCTGGTCCTCCTCCGCCTCCCTTAAAGGGTCCACAGCCTGTCCAGTCCCAGTCACAGCTACAGCCTGCCTCCCCTTTGCCTGCTCCTTCTCCCTACGTTGGTCCGACTGGAGGTCTTACTAAGCGTCGTGAGCCTGCGTCTCGTCCTGCGTCGCCTGTTCGTCCTGCACGCACTAGTGGTCGCGGTTCGCGTCAGCGTCCTCCTCCTGTCCCTGGCACGCACCGGATGTCTCTGCGTTCGTCCACTGCTCCTCTGCGTGCCCCTTTGCCTTCTCCTCCAGAGTCCTCTCTTCCTGCTCTTGCCGACCCGGAGTCGGACTCTCTTCGTGCTGCCAGTCCCACTGTCACGCGTCTCCTTGCTACTGCTGTCACTGACCCTTCCTTCGAGTCTTCTGCTGCGTCTGCCCTTGTCACTGAGCTTGTCGACTTTGCTGCGCGCTGTCGTCTAGACTACGCTGCTAGTCTTGTCGCTGAGTCTGAGTCTGCCTCTCCTCCGTCCGTCGGGGGTGAGTATGCCCTAGGCACAGATGTCCTTGAGGACAGGCAGGAGGAGTTCCAGTGTCTGGCCGCCGCTTCACCTCATCTCGCGTCTGTTCTGCTCGCCCCTGAGGGAGACCCGGATGCACTAGACATCCCGACTCCGCGCTCTTACGCGGAGGCGATAGAGGGTCCCTACTCTTCTCAGTGGCAGGCAACTATGGATGCAGAGATGGCTTCCTGGAAGTCCACAGGCACCTACGTTGACGCTGTTCCCCCTCCTGGGGCAAACATCGTCAGTGGCATGTGGATCTTCAGGGTGAAGCGGCCGCCGGGTTCTCCGCCTGTCTTCAAGGCGCGTTACGTGGCTCGTGGCTTCAGTCAGCGGCAGGGAGTTGACTACTTTCAGACCTTCTCCCCCACCCCGAAGATGACCACTCTTTGGGTACTGCTGCACGTTGCTGCTCACCGTGACTACGAGCTGCACTCTCTCGACTTCAGCACTGCTTTCTTGCAGGGCAGCCTGCACGAGGAGATCTGGCTGCGTCGCCCACCTGGCTTCACTGGGTCTTTCCCTCCTGGTACCCAGTGGAGTCTTCGGCGTCCAGTCTACGGTCTCCGCCAGGCGCCACGTGAGTGGCACGACACACTGAGGACTACGCTTGCGGCACTTGGGTTTGCTCCTTCTACTGCCGACCCGTCGCTGTTTCTGCGCACCGACACCTCTCTGCCGCCGTTGTTCATCCTCGTGTACGTCGACGACTTGGTCTTTGCCACAGCTGACACTGCTGGACTCGCCTACGTGAAGTCCGAGCTGCAGAAGAGACACACGTGCACTGAGCTGGGTGAATTGCGCAGCTACCTTGGCTTGCAGATCACCCGGGACAGAGCACGCCGCACCATTACCCTGACTCAGTCACACATGGTGCAGCAGGTCCTTCAGCGCTTCGGCTTCACGTACTCCTCGCCTCAGGCCACTCCTCTGCCTTCTCGCCACTCGCTCTCAGCTCTGCCTTCGGATGAGTCCGTAGAGTCGAGTGGCCCGTATGCAGAGCTTGTTGGCTGCCTCATGTACCTGATGACCTGCACACGACCTGACCTTGCATACCCTCTTAGCATTCTTGCACGCTATGTTGCTCCTGGGAGACACCGACCAGAGCACATGGGTGCAGCGAAGAGGGTGTTGCGCTACTTGTGCAGTACGTCGGGCATGGGGCTAGTGCTTGGAGGGCGGAGTCCAGTGGTCCTCACTGGGCACGCGGACGCTTTTTGGGCTGACGACCAGGCTACGCAGCGGTCGTCACAGGGTTACACCTTCGGCCTTAGTTCCGGCTCTGTTTCGTGGCGGGCTACTCGCTCGTCTTCTGTTCTCGGCTCCAGTTGTGAGGCTGAGATCTACGCCGGGGCTATGGCTGCTCAGGAGCTTTGCTGGCTCACCTACCTGCTGACCGACCTTGGAGAGCCGCCTCGTTCTCCTCCAGTCCTGTACGTAGACAACAAGGCCATGCTGGCCTTGTGTCGAGAGCAGCGACTGGAGCACAGGACAAAGCACATTGCTCTCCGCTACTTTCTTGCTCGTGAGCTACAGCAGCGTGGACAGTTGCGACTTGCGTACGTGGCCTCTGAGGCCAACACTGTTGATGTCTTCACCAAGGCACTTGCGCCTTGTGATCATCAGCGTTGTTGCACGCAGCTGGGTCTTGTGCCTGTCTTGCCTCACTTACTCACTTCTTGACCTTGCTTGTACCTTCACCTATATAAACTCTTGCTCTTGCTTACTTGACTCTTGTATATCTCTATATATGATCTTGCATGTGAACTGGCCTTGTGGCCTTTGAACTTGTGCTCGGAATGTGTGGTGACTTTGTGATCCACCGTGAGCTTTGCTTTGCTTTGCTTGACTGGTCTTGTGACCCCTTGTTCTCCCCCACTTTGCCTATGGGGGTGTGTCAGAACATATAGCTTACTTATTTGTGTAGGCTATAGTGGGGTTTCCCATAGGGGGTACAACCCAATTAGGGTTTCCTATTTGTACTCACTTCGTTCATAGTCATTTCATTCTCGTTCACTTCTTCTCAGAGGAGGCGGGAGTGAGAGGAAAGGAGATAGGAGGCGACGGATGAAGCTGCAGACACACGGGCAACAGGAGGCAGACTGGCACAGCGGCTACTGGACGAAGCCCCCGGACTACAGGGGTAACTGGCCCCGCGGCTAAAGTAGCGGCAGACGAGCAACGGACCCACGGGCGGCTGGCACAGCTGGCTACGACTGAGCTACCGGACGAAGCCCCCGGACTACAGGTGCTGCTAGCGACACAGCGGCATCCTTCATTCAGCTCCCCAAACAGTCTCACCCCCCCCTTGCACACACCCCCTACTGCACCCCTAGGGTCACTCACACCCCACCCCCTAGCACGACTCCATCGACTCCCACACACCCACCCCCCTCAGCGGCAGCTGCAGCAGTGGGAGACAGAGAAGGAGGAGGAGCAGGGAAGACCACACACCCGCCACCCCCATACTCGCCACCCCCATAGGGAGGTTACGGGGGAGGGGGGAGGGGGGGGGGGGGGGGGGGGGAGGGGAGCCGACGCGCGGCCTCCCAGGGCGCCAAGACAGGCAGCAGAAGGGGGGGCGGCGCTCGCCCCCCTCCCCCAGGTACGGCCCCCGAGGGAGCCGCGACGGGCGACGGGAAAAGGGGCCGCAGGCGGGGCCGGGGCCGGGACAGCGGCATGGGGCCGGGACGGGCGGCGCACGGGCGGCGACGGGCCGGGGCAGGTGGCGCACTGGCGGCGACGGGCCGGGGCAGCTGTGCGGGGCCGGGACGGACGGCGCACGGGCGGCGACGGGCCGGGGCTGACGGCGCACGGGCGTTGACGAGCCGGGGCAGCGGCGCACGGGCGTCGACGGGCCGGGGCAGCGGCGCGGGGCCGGCGCGCGGGTCCCCGTCGCCCGTCGCAGCGCCTTCCGAGGGCGACGCGCCGAGCGACGAGGCAGAAGCCCGCCGCGCGCCTCGGGGCGCACAGCGGGCAGAGAACCGCCGCGCGCCTCGGGGCGCACGGCGGGCAGAAAACCGCCGCGCGCCTCGGGGCGCACGGCGGGCAGAAAACCGCCGCGCGCCTCGGGGCGCACGGCGGGAAGAAAAAGTTGCAGCGGAAGCGAGGAGGTGGTAACCCACCATCAGGATCGATCCAAGGGGATCGACCTGCTCTGATAGCATGTCAAAATTAGAAAGAGAGAAAGAGAGAAGGGGGTTGAACTAGCAGGAATGGGGATACAAATAGCAAACCCTAGAAGGGTTGTACTCGCTATAGAGCACCCCACTACAGGCTAGAACATAAGATAACATTCTGACAGATACAGCTGTTGTTAGTTCTGTATAACGTTTGTTACCTTTTTTACTGGTATGGAAATCTATGTGCTAGTATGTACAGGTATTACTGTTCAGTGCGTATCGAAACCGACGCTACTGGAAATTTTGTCAGCCAATAAAAAGCTGGAAACGCACACCAAAAATGCTATATGATTGGGCCATTTGTCACGTTTACTTCCGTCGATCTTAATCTGATCCGACGCTCGATGTTTGAGTACACTGACTGCCACGTCAGCATGTTGGAGTTTCATCTCGAATACGTCGTATGCCACGTGGCGTTGTACTGAAACTTTCGCATGGGTTGCTCGAAAGTGACGTTTTCCCCCTCCGTAGTTGCTTTAGCGTATACCAGACAATTGCATCGAATTGTACAGTTTGTGTTGGGAATGTGACGGGAAAGTCACTTTGCAAGTTACTGACGCTACCACTGTTTTCGAGTCAAACTTTTTTCTTGCGCGGGAAATGCAACTGGAAAGTTACGGGGCAGTAACTTTTCAGTTGTTTTTCGCATCTCCCTTTTCCGCGATGTGTCAAATTACAATATTGTGTAGGCTATAGAGGGGTAGCCCATATGGGGTATACATTGCTAGGGTTGCATATTTGTATCACTTCCATTCATAGTTCATTCCATTCTCGTTCTACTTTCCTCATGGTATCGAGCAGGTTCCCCCGTGGGAACTGTGCCTAGGGCCCACCACATCGAGATTTTTTTTTTTTCCTGCCCGAAGCGCGCTTCGCCCGAGTCGCGCTACGGGCTCTCACCTCGTCGAGCTGCCCTAGCGGCCCCACCCTCCCTTAGCGGCCCCGCCACCCGTTAGCGCGGCCCCGCCGCCCGTTAGCGCGACCCCGCCGCCCGCATTCGCGGCCCCGCCGCCCGCATTCGCGGCCCCGCCGCCCATTCGCGCGGCCCCGCCGCCCGCTTGCGCGGCCCCGCCGCCCGCATTCGCGGCCCCGCCACCCGCATTCGCGGCCCCGCCGCCCGTTCGTGCGGCCCTGCCAACCGTTAGCACGGCCCCGCCGCCAGCATTCGCGGCCCCGCCACCCTACTCCGCGGCCCCGCCGCCCTTCTACAGCGGCCCCGCCGCCCTTCTCCTACGGCCCCGCCGCCCTACTCCTGCGGCCCCGCCGCCCTACTCTGCGGCCCCGCCGCCCTACTCCGTGGCCCCGCCGCCCTGCTCCTGCGGCCCCGCCACCGTACTCTGCGGCTCCGTCGCCCTACTCAGCGGCCCCGCCGCCGTGCTTCAGCGGCCCCGCCGCCCTACTCCGCGGCCCCGCCGCCCTGCTCCTGCGGCCCCGTCGCCCTACTCAGCGGACCCGCCGCCCTCATCGGCGGCCCTGCCGCCCTTCTCCTGCGGCCCCGCCGCTCTACCCAGCGGCCCCGCCGCCCGTTTGGTGCAGGCCCCCCGCCCTTCTCAGCGGCCCCGCCGCTCTCAACTCCTGTAGCGCCGCCCGAGCCACCCGTGCCGCCTCGCCGCGCCGAACGCCAACCGCCGCGCCGCCCTGCAGCAGCACAACCGAGCTGCCCAGCAGCAGAGCAGCCGAGCCGCCCCGCCGCCGAGCCGCCATACCGCCGAGCCGCACTGCAGCTCAGCTGCCCCGCCGCCCACCAGCCGAGCCGCCGTGCAGCCGAGCCGCCGTGCAGCCGAGCCGCCCAGCCGCCGAGCCGCCTTGCAGCCGAGCCGCCCGAGCAGCCCTGTCCGGTGAGCACAGCCCCTCTGTCACTGCGTGCCCTTCCCCTACTGCTTGCACTGCTGGTCTACTGCTGTCATGGCTACCCCTAGTGTCCTCGCTTTTGACGCGGAGGGTCGAGCCATTGACTTTGAGGTCTGGGTCGACGACCTGCAGCTGTTCTTACAGTGTGATAGGGCGGACGGTCTCTCTCTCTTTGACCTCACCTTTGGCGCCTCTCCTGCCCCTGCTGCTGATGGTGACCCCACTGTTCGCTCCCAGTGGGCCACCCGCGATGCTGCTGCACGTCTTGCTGTGCGTCGCCACTTGCCTACCACTGAGCGCGCGCACTTTAGTCAGTACAAGAGTGCTCAGACCTTGTACGACGCTGTCGTTGCGCGCTACTCTTCCCCTGCCACTGCTGCACTGAGCCGCCTCATGCTACCGTACCTCTTCCCTGACCTTGCTGCCTTTCCCACAGTCGCTGACCTCATTACGCACCTCCGCACTAGTGACACTCGCTACCGCGCCGCGCTTCCTGCTGAGTTCTGCGCCAAGAACCCCCCCCCCCCCCCCCCCATGTACATCACTCTCTATTACATAGTCACCCGCCTCCCTGACTCCCTTCGCGTAGTCAGGGACCACTTCCTCTCAGTCTGTCCCTCCACTCTCACTGTTGACCTCCTAGAGAAGGCCCTCCTAGCAGCGGAGAAGAGCATAGTCGTTGTAGGAGCCTCTCGTGGTGACCCTCGCACCCCCATCTTTGAGGGGTGTTCCCCTTCCCCCCTGTTGCCCTTTGTCGCCTCTGCTGCTGCGGCCGATCTACTTGGTCTTGAGTCGGTCGGTGCGGCGTCTGCCCCTAGCGAGAGACGCCGCTCTGGCAAGGGCAAGGGGGGCAAGGGCGCGGGTGGAGCTAGCGGGGGTGGTGGAGGTGGCGGTGGAGGCGGCGGAGGGAGTGAGGGTGGCGGTGGGTGTCAGAGTCCCAACCACTAGACCATTGGGATAAAAGGGCTTGTTTCAGTAGCGGGTCAGTGCGCCCATAACCCCCCAGGCGAACACGCCTGTAACCCTCTCCAAGATCAATCGGGCATCTACAGTGCAGATCTACTGACACCCCCACACACTGGGAGGCCCAGGACTAAGCACAGCGGCACCGGCCTACATGTGCATACACCGGGAATCGAACCCGAGACCGCTCTAATACCATGTCAGAATCCCAACCACTAGACCATTGGGATTAAAGGGCTTGTTTCAGTAGCGGGTCAGTGCGCCCATAACCCCCCAGACGAACACGCCTGTAACCCTTTCCAAGATCAATCGGGCATCCACAGTGCAGATCTACTGACAGTGGGAGTGGTGGTGGTGGTGGAGGCGGCGGCGGCGGTAGCGGTGGGAGCGGAGGCGGAGGTGGTGGCGGAGGTGGAGGCGGCAGTGGCGGAGGTGGAGCTGGTCGGGGTGGTGCCTCGCAGCGGAGCGGTTCTGGTGGTGGTCAGCGCCAGCAGCAGCAGCAGCGTTCTCGGGACATCCCCCCTCCTTAGCAGCTCCGTGAGTGGTACACGCAGCGTCAGCGTGGTGGGGGTTTTGGTCCATGCACCTACGTCCTTCGCTCCGGCGACCGCGCGGGTGAGCAGTGTGGGGGTGCCCACCCCACCCAGCGCTGCTTTGGCCGCCTGACGGACGCTTGGCGTCAGCAGTTCCCCGAGGCTAGTGAGATCCCCCGCTGGGGAGAGCTGTCTAGGGCAGGTGTAGCTATCTATGATCTTGACTTTGATGCTATCCTTGCTGCCATGTATGCTGTGACTATTAGTGATGAGGGTGACTATTACCGGTGTTTCCCGCCCGACCCGGGCATTGGTACTGCTGCGCTAGGTGCTAGTGAGGTTGCTGCTCTAGGTGCCAGCTCGTCTGCGCCCTCAGGTACTGGTGAGGCTACGCTCTCAGGTACCGCGTCGGCTTCGGCCTCCCTCACCTTCACACTTGACTCAGGGGCTTCTCGCTCCTTCTTTCGAGACCGCACCACACTCACGCCGCTTGGTCGGCCGGTTGCAGTCTCCCTGGCTGACCCCTCTGGGGGTCCTGTCCTCTTTCACTTCTCCACTGTCCTCCCGTGTCCGGCTGCCCCCTCGGGCACCTTGTCTGGTCTTTACCTCCCCTCGTTCTTGACGAACTTGGTGAGTGGTGCTGACCTGCAGGATGCGGGGGTTCACCAGTTTACTCCCGCGAGTCAGCGGGTGACCCACTGCTCGGACGCCCGCACGGGCCGTAACCTGGCCACGTTTTTGCGTCGGCCGGGGTCGAGTCTCTACACCCTGACCACTGAGTCTCCTCCTGTCCCTGCGACAGGCCAGGTAGCTGCGTCGGGTCAGGTGTTTGCTGCAGCGTCTAGGTCTGGTCCTGTGAAGATTAACTCTACAACGGTAGTGAGCTAGACTACAGGGGTTGGCACGAACTACTAGAGGTGATCTTAGCTTTGCTTAGTTCCTTAGTGTTTGCACATTCACGGAAGAATTTGGCAAGAGTTTTCACTAGCAAAGTTGGAATTCCAGAATTGAATCAGAGAAGCAATGACAACAATGACTACATCAGGCACCTAGCAACCCTGCAGCTAGCCTGGTCGACTGCCAGCGCAGCTCGGTCGACCGCCTGCCAGCATTGCGTAGAGGAGCCGCGCCAGCACTACAGAAGGGCGACCTGCCAACAAAGCAGGTCGACGGCGTGCCCCGTAGAACACAAGAGTGCGCGCGCTCGCAGGTGTGCGCAGACGATTGGTCCGACTTGCCTCGTTGGGCATCCGTCGGCTGTTGTCTGCGCCTGACGAGCCACATCGACTTCGGGATACCAGCCCGAAGTCGCCTGCGCCATCGCGATCTCGACGGCATTCGCGTGCCTCCGCAGAACTCGTCAAGCAGGTTACCCGGTCGACCTGGTCGACCCCTGGTGCTCTTGTCGACTCCCAGGTGCCTCGCGTCGACCACTGGGTCTTTCTGGTCGACCATCAGATGCTCCTGGTCGACCACACCTCCCGTCAAGCTACCCCTTGGTCGACGGACCCCTTCCGTCGACCAGAACTGCTCCGTCGACCTCCCAGTCGAACTGCAGTTCGACGGGATGCTCAGTAGACCTCCCCGTCAAACTGTAGGTCGACGGACTGCTTCGTCGACCTCCCGGACGGCTCACTCGTCGCCCAAGCCAGTCAGTTGCTGCTGTCGAGCATCCTGGTCGACAGCAACACCACAGCGGTCCGCTGCCGCTTGACGTAACCTGTCGAGCAGCTATCCCACTGTGGACAGTCGGCTGCTACTCCCGTGCATCCGACCAAGTCGTCGGCGTTGCCCAAGCGAGGGCGGGGCCAACACTCCATTCCCGTTAACACTCCCCTGCCGCGCTCACGCTTGGGCCTCCAGCCCACACGGCAGTACTCCACGCAGAAAGCTCGTCCTCGGCGTGCACCCCATACACAGCACGCCATCACCGCACCAGCCGTGCAGAAGGGCACGGCACCTACTGCTGCACCTCGTCATCGCCGTCGCCGACGTCCACTAGGCGAACTTGACCGATGGCGACAGAGCACCGGTTGAAAGCCGGAAAATGCAGCGCCTTCGTCAGGAAATCCGCCGGCTGCTCGGTGGTAGGGATGTAGTTCAGCACAAATTTCCCGCGCCTCACCATGTGCTGCAGCCAGGCGTAGCGTCGCTCCATGTGCTTGAGGTTGCCCGTCAGCCCCAAGCCCTCAGCGACCGTGATTGCCGACTTGTTGTCGATGCGGAGGATGGTTGGCTTCCCAGCGTCGAGCAGCTTGAATTCCGCAAGGAGGAAGCGAAGTCGACGCCCCTCCTTGCCGGCATCCGTGGCCGCCACGTACTCCGACTCGGTCGATGATAATGTCGCGCACTTGATGCGCGAGCTCGACCAGGAGACGGCGGCCCCTCCGTAGACGAACACGTAGCCTCCCGTGCTCGTCCGGTTCTGCTTGTCGCCCGCGTCGTCGGCGTCGACGTAGCCGATCAGCTCCAACGATTCTGGTCCACCGCCGAACTCCAGGGCGGTGTCGCGAGTGTCGGCGAGGAAGGCGAGGCAACGGTCGACCTCACGCCAATGCTGGTTTCTCCTCACCGTGAGGCCGCTCCCCAGCTTGCTGCAGGCGAACGCAATGTCCGGCCTCGTCGTCGTCGCCGCGAACTGCAGCGAGCCGACCTTCTGGCGGTACTCCTCCTCTTCGCGCTCCTGAGCCTCCTCGTCGTCGAACGTCAGATGAACGTAGGCGTCGACCGAGACCGGCGTCTTCGGGACTCGACCGCCTAGCTCCTCGTCGACGAAGCGCCTACGCAGCTTGTCGGCGTAGCCCTGCTGGTGCAGCCACAACTTCCTAGCCGGCCTGTCGCGCACGATCTCCAGCCCAAGGTACTTTTCCACCAGCGAGATCTCACGCAGCTTGAAGGCGGCCTCGAGCAGCTCCTTCAGCTCCTTCAGCATCGCGGTGCTGCTGCTAGCGGCGAGCAGGTTATCGACGTAGACTAACACCCAGCAGGTCAGACGGTCGTCGCTGGTCTTGAAGTAGAGCGCCTCGTCGACCTGGCTCTTCTTCCAGCCAGCGCCCAGCAGCACACCATCAAGAGCCCTGTACCACAGCAGCGGCGACTGCTTCAGCCCGTAGAGGCTTTTCAGCAGCTTACACACCCGGCCGGTCCCGTCGTCGAAGTAATCCGGCTGGTACATGTAGAGCACCCTGTCGAGCTTGCTCTGCAAAAAAGCGTTCTTCATGTCGAGCTGCATCAGGTTGAGGTCGAGGACGGCAACGATGCTGAGGAAGATCCTCAGCGTGACGTAGCTGCTCACCGGTGAGTACGTCTCGTCGTAGTCGGCGCCGTACACCTGCGTGAAGCCCTTTACGACCAGCCTCGCCTTCTCGCGCTCGACGGTGTCGTTGATGTGGTACTTGGTCGTCAGCACCCATCGGTTCTTCATAATGTTCACCCCGCATGGGCGTTTGACCAGCTCCCAAGTCCCCATAGCGATGAGGCTACGGATTTCTTCTTCCATGGCGGCCTTCACCGCCTCGCCCTTCCAGCTCGACAGCGCCTCCTTCACCGTCATCGTGGCAATGTCCCAGCGGTGTTCGGGGTCAGCATGCACGTCGAGATCGAGCTCCGACAGGTCTTCATCCTCCTCGGCATCGTCGTACAGCAAGTCGTCGTCGACCTCGTCGTACACCGTGGTGAAGGCAGCTGGCGGTAGGCAGGCGTGGAAGCTCAACCGCTCCGGCGGCCGTCGAGCTCGACCTGAGCGTCGCAGCTGAGGCTTCGTGATCGGCACTTCCATCACGTCGCTATCGGTGGACTCCTCACCCGCCGACTGCTCCCCTTTCTCGTCGACGAGAACGTCATCGACCAGCTGCTTCGACCCTTCGACCGGCTGTTCGTCTGCTGCTGCCTTCGACAACTCTCCTGTCGGCCGATCCGACTGCTGCTCCCCTGTCAAGTGTACCCCTGTCGTTGCCTCCTGTTCGACCGGCTCCCCTGTCTGGTGCTCCCCTGTTGTTGACGGCTTCCCATCCTGGTCGACGAGCTTGGCGCCTTGTCGACCGCCGGCGATGCCATGGGCCGGCGCCACAGGCGACGCCTCAAGGCTCCCCTCATCGACGGTGGGCGACACAGGTGCCGACCCAGGCCGATCTGCGACGGGGAATGGAGGAGCAAAGACAGGGGAAGGAGAAAGAGCCTCCACAACAGCCTCATCACCGGGTCCGTCGACTTCGGCGAGCAATGGAACCGGCGCTGTAGATGTATCCGTTGGCGGGTGCGCCTGCGTCCGCTGCGACGCCGGCCCATACTTCGACGTCCACACCTCCAGCGACAGCGTCTCGTAGAAGATCACCTCGACCAACGTGACCACCTTGTTGTCGGTCAGGTCGAGCACTTCCCAGCCCTTGCTTGCTGGCGACACACCCAGGTGAAGTCCCCAGCGAGCCTTCGGCGCCAGCTTTCCACCACGCTGCTGCTCGGGAATCATGAACTGCACCATGCAGCCCCACACCCGTGCCAGCGTAAGGTCGGGCTTCTGCCCGGTCAGCAGCTGGTACGGAGTCGTCCGCGGCGGCGTCGTCGACCGCTCAAAGCAGTTGCGCACCCAGACAGCTTGTCGTAGAGCAAGGTGCCACCAATGGTGCAGCACGCCCATGTGCAGCAACATCGTCCGCACGGACTCGACGGCCGTGCGCATCTCCCGCTCAGCCATGCCATTTTGCTGAGGAGTGTAGGGGCACGTCAGGTCGTGGACGATGCCCTTCCCGTCGACGAAGTCGGTGAACGTCTTCCCGAGGAACTCCCCTCCTCGATCGGAGCGAAGCGACAGCACCGACTTCTTCGTTTGCCGTTCCACCAGCAATAGCCACCGCTGGAACTCCCGCAGCACATCGCTCTTCTTGGCGACCGGCATTGACCATACAAATCGAGTATGGCGATCCTTTAACAGCAGGAAGTACAAGCTGCCATCCTTGGCAGCCACTCGAAATGGCCCGCACAAGTCAATGTGCACACGACAGCCAGCGCCTCCGCTGCATCTGAGCCCGTGGCAGGGAAGATGTGCCGCGCCAGCTTTCCTCTGATGCACGAGACACATGGCGGGTCTGCTCCGGTTGACAGCGTGATGTCGAGCCCAGTAGCAACATCATGCTTCGCCGAGCTCTTGATCGTGTTGACGCTGACGTGGGCAAGCCGCGCATGCATCCTATCGGGGGTCGTCTTCGTCGCCGAGACGATCGTCCGCAGAGCCACCACCTCGGTCGACTGCGAGTGCGTCGAGCAGGGGCGAAGGTCGGTGCAGAGGACTCGTCCGGTGTAGCGCGCTCGACCGAGCACCTCCCCAGTCGCGGCGACGATCAACATCTCATCGCCATCGCCCCGCAGTAGCACGCCGCTCTCCTTTAGCTGGCCAGCAGACAACAGGTTTGCCTGTACGCCCGGAACGTAGAGTACGTCGGGGATGAGAATCCGCCTCCCGGCCTCCCCTTGCAGAGCGACGGTTCCGCGACCCTCGACAGGCTGCAATGCCTCGTTGAACCCACGCACGTGCTTCACCCCATCGCTCGGACCCATGTCAACGAAGACCGATTTCGTCCCCATCAGGTGGTGGGAGCACCCGCTGTCGAGCAGCACCGCCATCGGGTTGGCCTGCACAGCTGCTGCCACCGCCTGGAAGTCCTCGCCAGCCTCCGGTGCTAGCGAGACCGTCGACTCCACCACGCCGACTATCGAGCACGACGCCTCCCCGTCGCCTTGGCTCTTGCCGCTGGAGCTGTCGACCTCCTTCGTCGAGGACGTTTTCTTCGACGCTTGCTTCTCCTTGCGCGGCCTCTCAACTCGAGGGGGGCGACGACTGGCCGATCGACCGTGGCCTTCCTTGTTGTCGTCCTCGTCGCTCTCATCGCGGTCGGGGCACTCGAAGGAGAGATGGTCGGGGTCGCCGCAGACCCAGCACTCTCGCCGTCGACCACCACCTCGTCGACCCTTGTCCCGCGTCGACCTCTTCTCGTCGACGTCCTTCGTCGACCGCCCACCTCCGCTACCACTTCCGCCTGGCTTCCCGCGCTGCTCCTGCTGATAATTCGGCTTCGTCGGTGCAGCGTAACTCGCCTGCGGAAGGAACTCCGTGGGCTGCTCTGCCTCCTGCATCGCCTCATCCTGGAGAATGTAGCTGGTGATGGAGTCTTCGTCGAGGGACTCACGCGTGCCAGGCACCATCATCATCCTCTTCATGAGATTGTAGCTGCGCGGCAAGCCCTTGACGATGTGGGTGATGTAGGACGCCGTCGAGTATTCGGCGCCCGCCATTCGCATCTCAGCCAGGATCCGTCGAGCACGGTTGCAGTAATCCGTCGCCGACTCCTGCTCGCCCATCCGAATGTGAGTCATCTTCTCCTCCAGCTGCCCGATGTACAGGTCGTCCCTGACCTGGTACGTCGATATGATGAAGCGCCATGCCTGGTGACCAGCATCCAGTCGCTCTCGACAGCTCCTGAGCGCCAGCTGTACCACCGGCGAGCAGCACCTCGAGATGACCATGAAGGTGAGCAGGTGAGCAAAACGAAACTCCCCGCGCAGCCCGACATCCTCCTCGGGCGGAATTGGCACAGTGCCGTCGGCGAAGCCCTTCAGCCCGGCGACCTCCAGCTGAGGTTCGATCGACTCCCTCCAGGTGATGAGGTCCCGTTGACCTTGCAGCGGAGCGACGGTGATCCGATCCGGCGAAAACTTGAAGTAGCCATACGCCGGTGCAATCCCGCCCGCAGTCACATGCGTCGTCGCCGAGAGCCCGCCACCACTTTGTAGAGGAGAGCGACGTCGAACATCGACGTCGGCGTGCGAGCTGCCTGCAGCCGCCGTCGACCGCTGCACTCGCGCCTGGATTCCGTCGACACCACCGTCGACCTTGATCACTCCTCTATGCCTCGTGCCTTCGCTGCCGCTGACTCGTGCACCACCGTCGACCTCGTCGTCGACGCCACCTTCGTTGCGCACCGGTCGAGGAGAAGCAGGACGGGAAAGGTGTTCCGTCGCCCACTGCGACCGGATGCCCAACTCGGCGATCACTAAGGGGATCGTCCCGTACTCGCCATTCGCGTGGCGTCTCCTCGCGTCAGCCAAACGTGCCTCCAAAGTGTCCGCTACACCCGCATCAACTACGGGGTCGACCATGGCGACTATCGCTGCTGCCGGCCTACGAACGACTTAGTAGGTGCAAAAGTCGGCTCCTATCTGAAGGTCGCGTGTTCGATCCACGCTCACCGCACCATGTGGAGATTAACTCTACAACGGTAGTGAGCTAGACTACAGGGGTTGGCACGAACTACTAGAGGTGATCTTAGCTTTGCTTAGTTCCTTAGTGTTTGCACATTCACGGAAGAATTTGGCAAGAGTTTTCTCTAGCAAAGTTGGAATTCCAGAATTGAATCAGAGAAGCAATGACAACAATGACTACATCAGGCACCTAGCAACCCTGCAGCTAGCCTGGTCGACTGCCAGCGCAGCTCGGTCGACCGCCTGCCAGCATTGCGTAAAGGAGCCGCGCCAGCACTGCAGAAGGGCGACCTGCCAACAAAGCAGGTCGACGACGTGCCCCGTAGAACACAGGAGTGCGCGCGCTCGCAGGTGTGCGCAGACGATTGGTCCGACTTGCCTCGTTGGGCATCCGTCGGCTGTTGTCTGCGCCTGACGAGCCACATCGACTTCGGGATACCAGCCCGAAGTCGCCTGCGCCATCGCGATCTCGACGGCATTCGCGTGCCTCCGCAGAACTCGTCGAGCAAGTTACCCGGTCGACCTGGTCGACCCCTGGTGCTCTGGTCGACTCCCAGGTGCCTCCCGTCGACCACTGGGTCTTTCTGGTCGACCACCGGATGCTCCAGGTCGACCACACCTCCCGTCAAGCTACCCCTTGGTCGACGGACCCCTTCCGTCGACCAGAACTGCTCCGTCGACCTCCCAGTCGAACTGCAGTTCGACGAGATGCTCAGTAGACCTCCCCGTCGAACTGTAGGTCGACGGACTGCTTCGTCGACCTCCCGGACGGCTCACTCGTCGCCCAGGCCAGTCAGTTGCAGCTGTCGAGCATCCTGGTCGACAGCAACACCACAGCGGTCCGCTGCCGCTCGACGTAACCTGTCGAGCAGCTATCCCACTGTGGACAGTCGGCTGCTACTCCCGTGCATCCGACCAAGTCGTCGGCGTTGCCCAAGCGAGGGCGGGGCCAACACTCCATTCCCGTTAACAGGTCCTGAGTCTGCCCCCTGCTCGTGTCGCCTCCTGTCTCACGAGACTCTCCTGCGGCACCACCTTCTTGGCCACCCCTCCCTGCCTCGTCTTCGGGGCATGGCTTCCCGTGTCTTTGTCTCTGGTCTTCCCCAGACCCTCCCTCCCCTTCCTTCGGGGCCTGGTCCTTCCTGTGTCCCTTGTGTTGAGGGGCGGCTCCGGGCTGCCCCTCACTCCTCTCAGTTTCTCCCGACAGAGGCTCCGCTCCAGACGCTTCACATGGACGTGTGGGGCCCGGCCCGCGTCCCTGGACAGGGTCACGAGCGCTACTTCCTGCTGGTGGTTGACGACTACTCGCGTTACACCACGGTCTTCCCCTTGCGCAGCAAGGGTGATGTCACTGAGGTGTTGATCGACTGGATCCGTGCAGCTCGTCTCCAGCTCAGGAGGAGCTTCGGCTCGGACTTTCCTGTTCTGCGTCTTCACTCTGACCGAGGTGGAGAGTTCTCCTCTGGCCTTCTGCGGGCCTACTGTCGTGCACGAGGCATCCGCCAGACCTTTACGCTTCCGGACTCTCCACAGCAAAATGGGATTGCTGAGCGCCGCATTGGCATGGTCATGGACGTCGCTCGTACGTCCATGATGCATGCGGCTGCCCCCCATTTTCTGTGGCCGTTTGCGGTCCGGTACGCGGCGCATCAGATCAACCTTCACCCCAGGGTCTCCCGTTCGGAGACCTCCCCAGCTCTGCTGTGGACGGGGAAGGTCGGCGATGCGTCTGCGTTCCGTGTCTGGGGATCTCGGGCGTTTGCCCGCGACTTGTCTGCAGACAAGCTGTCCCCTCGTGCTGCTCCTTGTGTCTTCCTTGGCTTCCCCCCTGACGCACCAGGGTGGCAGTTCTACCACCCCACCTCTCGTCGTGTTCTGTCCTCCCAGGACGTCACGTTCGACGAGTCAGTCCCCTACTACCGCCTCTTCCCCTACCGCACTCCTTCCCTCCCCCCGCCACCGCACTTCCTTGTACCATGTCCCCCCCCCGATAGACCCCCTTCCCCCTCAGGGTCCTGCCCCTTCAGATGTGTCCCAAGTAGACGCAGTCAAGCCGGTCGAGGTTGCTGGTGACTCTGGTACTGCTGCGGGTGCTGAGCCTGGGGGTGCTGACTTTGGGGGTGCTGCGCGCGAGGGTGCTGAGCCTGGGGGTGCTGAGTCTGGGGGTGCTGCGACTGAGGGTGTTGAGCCTGGGGGTACTGCGACCGGGGGTGCTACGACTGAGGGTGCTGAGCCTGGGGGTGCTACGTCAGGAGCTGCTGAGCCTGGGGGTGCTGCGTCTGGAGCTACTGAGCGTGGAGATGCGGAGCCTGCGACTGCTGGACCTCCCCTTGTGGCGTCTGGCGGTGCTGGGCCTGGAGGTTCTTCGGGTGCTTCATCTCGGCGGGAGCCACTCTCTCCACAAGCGCTGCGCGAGTGGTTTGCCCAGCGCTGGAGGCGTTCTGTTGGAGCTGGAGCTGCTGAGGGTGTTGGCGCTGAGACTACTGCTGTCAGTCCTAGCGGTGGTCCTGCTGCGGGTGCTGCTGGTGCTACTGGAGGTCCTGCAGGTGGAGGTGTTGTTGGCGCTGGTGCTGCCGCTGAGGGTACTGGTGCTGTCCCTGCTCTTTCTAGAGGTGTCGCGCGGCCTCGGTTGTACTTTGTTCCCCTCCTTCAGCAGGTTCTTGGTACTTCTCCTCCTGTAGAGTGTCCACCGCCTGTCAAGTCTCTGTCACAGTTACCACCCGCCTCCCCACTGCATGCTCCCTCTCCTTACACTGGTCCTACTGGAGGTCTTGCTGAGCGTCGTGAGTGGCACGACACACTGAGGACTACGCTTGTGGCTCTTGGGTTTGCTCCCTCTACTGCTGACCCGTCGTTGTTTCTTCGCACCGACACCTCTCTGCCGCCGTTCTACATCATCGTGTACGTCGACGACTTGGTCTTTGCCACAGCTGACACTGCTGGACTCACCTACGTGAAGTCCGAGCTGTAGAAGAGACACACGTGCACTGGCCTGGGTGAACTGCGCAGCTACCTTGGCTTGCAGATCACCCGGGACAGAGCACGCCGCACCATTACCTTGACTCAGTCACACATGGTGCAGTAGGTCCTTCAGTGCTTCGGCTTCACGTACTCCTCGCCTCAGGCCACTTCTCTGTCTACTCGCCACTCGCTCTCAGCTCTGCCTTCGGATGAGTCCGTAGAGTCGAGTGGCCCGTACCCAGAGCTTGTTGGCTGCCTCATGTACCTGATGACCTGCACACGACCTGACCTTGCATACCCTCTTAGCATTCTTGCACGCTATGTTGCTCCTGGGAGACACCGACTAGAGCACATGGCTGCAGCGAAGAGGGTGTTGCGCTACTTGTGCAGTACGTCGGGCATGGGGCTAGTGCTTGGAGGGCGGAGTCCAGTGGTCCTCACTGGGCACGCAGACGCTTCTTGGGCTGACGACCAAGCTACTCAGCGGTCGTCCTAGGGTTACACCTTCAGTCTTAGTTCCGGCTCTGTTTCGTGGCGGGCTACTCGCTCGTCTTCTGTTCTCCGCTCCAGTTGTGAGGCTGAGATCTACGCCGGGGCCATGGCTGCGAAGGAGCTTCGCTGGCTCACCTACCTGCTGACCGACCTTGGAGAGCCGCCTCGTTCTCCTCCAGTGGTGTGCGTAGACAACAAGGCCATGCTGGCCTTGTGTCGAGAGCAGCGCCCGGAGCACAGAACAAAGCACATTGCTCTCCGTTACTTTCTTGCTCGTGAGCTGCAGCAGCGTGGTCAGTTGCGACTTGCGTACGTGGCCTCTGAGGCCAACACTACTGATGTTTTCACCAAGGCACTTCCGCCTTGTGATCATCAGCGTTTCTGCACTCAGTTGGGACTTGTACCTGTCTTGCCTCACTTGCTCACCTCTTGACCTTGCTTGTACTCTAATATATATATATATACCTGCTCTTGCTTGTTTAGCCTTATATATCTATGTGTACTCCTGCATGTGAACTGGCCTTCTGGCCTTGACCTTGTGCTCGGATTGTGTGGTGACGTTGTGATCCACCCTGAGCTTTGCTTTGCTTTGCTTGACTGGTCTTGTGACCCCTTGTTCTCCCCCACTTTGCCTATTGGGGTGTGTCAAATTACAATATTGTGTAGGCTATAGTGGGTTAGCCCATATGGGGTACACAGTGCTAGGGTGGCATGTTTGTATCACTCCCATTCATAGTTCATTCCATTCTCGTTCTACTTTCCTCACGATGTTGGTGCTGCAAGAGCGCCTTGTCGCCATCAGATTGTCAAGTGAATAAGACATTTTGTGAATAACAAAGGAAATCTAAAGGTGAGGTAACGAAGAGAACATGGTGTAAGTAAGGTCTACCTTCCTGCTCTGCATCATACTTTGTGTCGAAGAAATTTGATCGGCAAACATAAAGTTCTGAGTGCTTGCGTGTTTTATCTAGGACTCTAGCTTCATCAAAAGATCACCATGAAGCGGACAACGGCCTTTCGCATTTTGTCGCTTCCATACGAGATCCTCACGGTCATATTTCAGTGTCTTTCACGACATTCGGATTTGCGCAATATCGCTCTCACTTGCTCACGCTTTCGCTACGTGATGAAAAAAGCGCAAATTTTACTCGATATACACATGCGGAGGTCTCCCTTGGAGCTCGTACAACGATTGACCTGCGTTTCCGACGCCAAGTACACCTGTATTTCAAGTTTGGACATCTTTGGAAGGTGCAACTGGCAGGATCTAAAAGACAAGAAGTGTCCCTTCACTTCAGAAGACAATGCACGTCTGTTGTCGACCATTGACTCGACTTGTCCCGAATTGGAGAGTCTACGGATCTTTGGCTTTGACTACCTGAACAAGAGTGCCTGGAAGAGGCTGGGTGAAGGATGCAGGTGAGTACAAGCTGGGCTCTCCAGTTGCTTCACCGTTTTCATCCTAGTTGTATAATCATATAATTGTTTTCACCGTTTTTACCTTTTCCTGGCTGATCCTTTTCTTTTGTCGTCTCAGGCTCTTGTCCACGTTGGGGGTTAATTTTATATCGCCACCTGTCGCGTACCCTTCATTTGACATATTCCGCTCATTGCAATCCCTCTCGCTTCACTTCGACAACTTTGCCTCACACGTTCCCTCCCTCGATCTCTGCTCCTCCCTGACTTCCCTCGTCCTCTGGAACTGCAACGGATTCCAACTCTCCAAACTTGCTTCCTCCTCCTCTCTTTCCACCTTACGATCTCTCACTCTCTATAATGCACTTCTTACACGAACTTTATCATCTCTCGCTTCCTTTTCCAACCTTTCTTCACTTTCCTTTCATACCTGTAAAGGGCTGGACGTTGCTGATATGCAAGCTCTTGCTTGCTCTCTTCACACCCTCACACACTTGTTACTACACAATTGCCTCATGGTTTCAAGTTCAGGTGTAGCAGCAGTTTTAAAGAGCAACACGAAGCTCACATCTCTCTCTTTGCTAAGAGGATCACATTTTTTACTCAATCCGGCGCGGTTCAAGGCTATGCGTGCTTGCTATCATCAGCTTTCTTTGCTTACATTATCTGGAGAACTTGTACTTCATCCCAGTTTGCTGGCAGAATGCAACAACCTGCAGAGCCTGGCGCTGTACCTGGCTGGGTATGGAGTTTTCCTAATCATGTTACTGAGGTGGTAAATTTCATAGATTTTACCCCTGTTGTGTGGTGTGAACACTGCAGCAAGCTGTAGCTTCTTCGAGGCAATTGGCAGGTGGATATTTTCTCCTAGTGGCTGGTTGGTTGTGATGTGCTCCACACCAACGTTCTGATGTGTACTCTTACCAACTGTGCTGTGACGACTGCTGTATGTTTCATTCCACTCTTGTTTTAGTACATGTACCACAGGAAAATGTACACCAAGAGGCTGTTGTGAAGTTCATATTTCCCCTTGATAGGGAGCTGCTGTAATTTACACTCAATTCCACTCATGTTATATACATAAACACAATCAGTATGTTCTGCAACCAGCCACCCTCTCGCTCTTTCATTGATGGAAGCAAGGTTCCACCTTGTCGATCCACAGCCCATCCAGAGCAGGAAAAGCTATCAGTGCCAGGCAAGGCCAGATGCAGAACAGGCTCCTCCTGCAGCAGCATGGTTGCAGAGCAGGTGGGCACCATAGCTGCAGGCAGGAGACTGGGTGGGGTGGTTGTTGGAGGGCTGGAGGAGACTCAGGTTTGGCTGGAGATCAAACCATGTGGATGGCAGGAAAGTGCTCAACGGCTTGAGATGGGAAGTTGCGTTACAAGCACAGGCTGCATTCTCTGCCCCAATATACCAGGTACCAGCACTGGAAACTCAAAATGTACACCAGAAATGTGGAGGCCCAGGTGAAGCACCCCCCTTCCTAACACATCTACAACCTTTACACTGTTCAACAGGAGCAAATCCATCATGGCTCAGCCTCCAATCCCACGCCGCCACCTGTACTCGGCCACGAGCCTATCCGCCAGCGCAGCGACCCGCTCCTCATTGGTGGGAGCCAGCTGGCAGACCTCCCCCGCTAGCGAGGGGACGACATTGCCGTGGGCTTTAAGAGCGTCCTCTGCCACTCGCCGCAGCAGCTGGATGTTCCTCCGTGATGCGTTGTCCATCTTGGTTGAGATGGACGGTACGGATTGCACCTGGAGGCAAAATGGGTGTGTAGGTGGAAGGAGCGAGAGAATGAGAGGAACAGGCACATATGAAGAGAGAGTGCGGTACAAAGAGTGGGGAAATGAAAGCCAGCTGGCACACTTCCCGCGCTGTTGGGAGCAGCCAGTGGGCAGGTGACACCGTCTCTTAAATATAGGATAGAAAGCAAGCACCTCTTGATCCAAGCACCGTTCTCTTAAACCAAGCTTGGTTGCCATTTGCGGCACCAGCTCAAGCCAGGAGCTCAAACCAGGAGAAGCATACACGCATAAGATTAGACTTCAGCATGCCCAAAAGCACTGGCCAGTGCCCTAGTGCAGCAACTATGGTGGGCGAAGCAGCAGGTAATACAAACATAGTTACCTGAGCTGTATGCACGTAAGGCGATGCATGCATGAAGCAGCATGATCAGTCTGCGTATCCCTTCCAGCATGACAAGTTCAAGTTGCGCGTGTCAAGAAGCACCTGATCTCCGACTACTACTGAGTGATCACGTCGCTGACGATCGGCATACTGCTTCTGGGAGGTCTGCATCGTGGTGAGTCGTCACTGAGTCGTCATGGTGGTGACGAATTCATGTGCGGCTTGGACGTGTGCCGGTGTGGTTGGCTGCTAAGGTGTGAGTGGTTCCCGTCCGTAACATAGGAAGAAAGGATTTTTCCCTGTGGCCGCATGTGATGCGTTATTGTAAGCAAACTCTAGGGTCGGTAACTGTGTGTCATAGTGGCTGACGTCGTCCTTGCAAGCTTTGCGCAGTAACTATTCAACCACTTGATTGAGTCGCTCTGACTGTCCATCAGTCTAGGGGTGGTATGCTGAAGACATTGCAAGCTTTTTCCCCGACAGTCCCATGAGCTCCTTCCAGAACTTACTAGTGAATTTGGGGTCTCTGTCTGAGATGAGTGTAGCGGAGATGCCGTGGATGGTGATGATGCGGTCAAAGAAAAGGCGAGCAGTTGCTTCAGCTGTAGCTGTGGCGTTGGTCGGGATGAAGTGGCCCATTTTGGAGAATTTATTGATGACTACGAGGATGGAATTGTGTCCCCGTGAGGTCAAAGGAAGTCCTGTGATGAAGTCGAGGCTAACGACTTGCCATGGCTGCTCCGGTACGGGTAGAGACTGAAGTAACCCTGCTTTTTTCTGCTTGCTGCTCTTCATCCGCTTGCACGTGTCGCATGAGGTGACGAAGTGCTGCACGTCTGCTGCCATCCCGGGCTAGTAGTATTTTTTTGCTATCCCTGCTAACGTCTTGTTGCTCCCGAAATGTCCCGCGTAAGGTACGTCGTGAAACTCCTCCAATAGGATCTGCCATAGTGGGGCGTAATTTGGTAACCAAATCTTTCATGAACCCTTCCTTATAGCTAAGTCTTTCTCCCACTGTAACAGCTTCTTGGTCTGTGCTGTAGCAATCTCTGCGCTCATGGAGTACCCATGTTGGAATAGACCCTTGAGGAGAGGGTTCATCCCGTCGAGCTGGATGCCTGCTACATGTCCGGGGCGGCTCAATGCATCTGCTTTGTTGTGTAGCCCGGGTTTGAAGACGATGTTGTAGTGGAAGTGAGGTTCCAGGAAGTCCACCCACCGCACCTATCGTCGTGAGAGCGTCGGCTGCGACTTCACGTATTTGAGACTGCAGTGGTTAGTGTATATGTAGTCTTGGCTCCCTCTAGGTAACACCTCCACGCCTTGAAGGCTATGACTATCGCTAAGGCTTCCTTGTCATGGATGGGGTATTTCAGTTCTGCTCCGTGTAGCTTCTTACTGAGGTAGGCGATGGGCTGCAAACCGCGTCCGTGATCCTGCATCAGTACTGCTCTGACTGCTTCGTCACTAGCGTCTGCTTCCACTACGTAGTCCTTGTCTAGATCTGGTAAGATGAGTACTGGCGCTGTAGTCAGTGCTGTCTGTAGCTGCTCCATGGCTTGCTGATGAGGAGTATCCCATTTGTAGGGCGTATCCTTTTTCAGTAGGTCGGTCAGTGGCGCTGCTATCTTAGCATACTGCGGCACGAACCTGTTGTAGTAGTTGGCGAAGACTAGGAATTGCTGCAACTCCTTCACGTTCTCCGGTACTTTCCACTTTTAGACGGCTTTGATCTTCCGCGGGTCCACGTATACGCCCTCGGCACTCACCATGTGCCCGAGAAACTGCACCTTCTTCAGGGCGAAGTCGCTCTTCGACAGCTTCACATAGAACTTGTTGTTTCGCAGGATCTCGAACACCTTCCGCAGATGCTCCACGTGCTCCTTCATGTTCTTGGAGTAGATAAGAATGTCGTCCAGGTACAGCACCACGCACTCGTCCAACAGGGGCCGTAGGATGTGATTCATCTCCGCCTGAAACGTTGCTGGTGCATTGCAAAGTCCGAACGGCATCACCAAGTATTCATAGGAGCCGTATCTGGTACGGAACGTTGTCTTGTGGATCGAGCTGTCCACCATCTTGATCTGCCAGTAACCCAACCATAGGTCCAGCTTCGAGAATACTGTTGCTCCACGCAGTTGATCCAGTAGGTCGTCTGTGCGTGGTATGGGATATTTGTTTTTTACTGTCTTTTTGTTTAGTGCACGGTAGTCGATGCACATTCGTAGACTACCGTCTGGTTTTGGAGTGAAGAGGTCTGGTGCACCGTAAGGAGAGGTGGATGGGCGGATCAGTTGTCTGTCTAGTAGATATTCTAGTAGATATTCTACTGTCTGTCAGATCTGTCGGACTTAGTCGTTATGGTGCGCGTGAGACGGGTTTCGCACCTGGTTCCTCCACGATCTCGTGCTCGTGGGTGCGTGCTGGAGGTACGCCTACAGGTAGGTAGTTGGGCATTATATCCTTGTACTGCTCCAAGACCTCCTTCACTGCTGCAGGTAGCTCGGAACTCGGCTTCTCCTCCTCTGCTGCTCCCATAACCAGTGCTAAGTAACCCATGTTACTTTCGCTCACTGTCTGTTCGAACCGTGCCAGTGTCGTTTCAGGAACGCTCCCTGTATCCGTCCAGCTTCGCAACTCCAGTCGTTTCCCGTTGTTGTAGATGCGCGCCTTCCTGTTGACCCAACCGATCTCGGGGTTGAACCGCTTCAGGAAAACTCGCCGCAAGATGAAATCTAAACCCTTGATGTTCGTGATCGGCAACGTCGGCTTCCACCTCAGCGCCCCAATGTGCAACTGCAGTGATGCTTTGCCGTGGATGGGAAGTTTTGTACCATCCACCATTGTTGCCGTGAACTTGGTCTCCTCCGAAAATTCTCCAATTTTCTCCAACGTCCCGCGGTCGCACACCGAGTGAGACGCACCGCTGTCCACCAGTGCCTGGAGGCGTCGCCCGTTGCAGATCACCTAGAGTAGTAGTGGTTGTTGCTGCTCCAAGTAACCGTAGATGGCCTCGCTTATAGGATCGTAGGGTACGTCGAATAGATCATCCCTCGGTCCTGCGCTCGAAGCTGCTGACTCCATATCAGTTTCCAACTGAGCACGGTTAGAAGGATCTATCCGAGGCCGATTAAGCTTCGTCTTGGCCTGGAACCTTCTCGTAAGCCTTTGTAGCTGTGTAGGCTTCACTTGTGGGCAATTGGGAGCCTCAACACCGTGCTGCGGGGAGAGAATATTGACTCCTAGGGCCCATCACGATTTTTTTTCCTGCCCGGAGCGCGCTTCGCTCCTACCTGAGTAGCGCTTTGAGTGCCTTACCTACCCTCGAGCCGCCCTTAGTGGCCCCCCTTTGGCCGCCCTTACGGCCCCTCGCGACGCCTTCTATGGCCCCTCGCGCGGCCCTTACGGCCCCTCACAGCCCCGTCTTGCCCCTAACGGCCCCGCTTAGGCCACTTACGGGCCCGTCGCGGCCTCGCCTAGACCCTTCCGCGGCCCCGTCTGGCCCCTTACGACCCCTTACGGCCCCACCTAGGCCCCTTTGCGGCCTTGCCTAGGCCCCTTACGGCCCTGTCTGGCCCCTTACGGCCCCGCATAGGCCCCTTACGGCCCCTCCGCGGTCCCGCCTAGGCCCCTCCGCGGCCCCGTCTGGCCCCTTACGGCCCTGTATAGGTCCCTCCGCAGCCCCTTCTAGCCCCGCTACGGCCCCGTCTGGCCCCGCTACGGCCTCGTCTGGCCCCGCTACGGCCCCAACTGGCCCCGCTACGGCCCCATCTGGCCCCGCTATGGCCCCGTCGCCACCTGCGGCCACGCCGCCACCTACGGCCCCGCCGCCACCTGCAGCCCCGTCGCCACCTGCGGCCCCGCCGCCACCTGCGGCCTCGTCGCCACCTGCGGCCTTGCTGCCACCTGCGGACCCGCCGCCCAGCGCCCGCACCGCCGAGCAGCCGAACCACTGAGTAGCTGAGCCGCCCGACCGCCGAGCCGCCTAGCAGCCGAGCCGCCCAACCGCCGAGCCGCCCAGCAGCCGAGCAGCCGAGCCACCGAGCAGCCGGGCCGCCCGACCGCCGAGCCGCCTAGCAGCCGAGCCGCCTAGCCGCCGAGGTGCCGAGCAGCCGAGCGGCCCGACCGCCAAGCCGCCAAGCCGCCCGACCGCCCCACTTGCCTGGCAAGAGAATAGTCTCTGCCTAGCACTGCCCTGCCCCACCGTACTCACTACCTGTCTACTGCTGTTATGGCCTCCCCTAACATTCTCACCTTTGACGCTGAGGGTCGGGCAATGGACTTTGAGGTCTCGGTAGATGATCTGCAGCTTTTCCTGCGGTGCGATAGGGCAGACGGCCTCTCCCTGTTTGACCTCACTTCTGGTGCCTCTCCTGCCCCTGCTGCTAATGCTGACGCCACTGTTCGCTCACAGTGGGCCACGCGCGATGCTGCTGCTCGCCGCCACTTACCGACCACTGAGCGTGCACACTTTAGCCAGTACAAGAGTGCTCAGACCTTGTATGACGCTGTAGTTGCCCCTACTCTTCCCCTGCCACTGCTGCACTGAGCCGCCTCATGCTACCGTACCTCTTCCCTGACCTTGCTGCCTTTCCCACAGTCGCTGACCTCATTACACACCTCCGCACTAGTGACACTCGCTACCGCGCTGCGCTTTCTGCTGACTTCTGCGCCAAGAACCCCCCGCCTCCATGTACATCACCCTCTACTACATAGTCACCCGGCTCCCTGACTCTCTTCGCGTAGTCAGGGACCACTTCCTCTCAGTCTGCCCCACCACTCTCACCGTTGACCTCCTCGAGAAGGCCCTCCTAGCAATAGAGAAGAGCATAGTTGCTGTAGGAGCCTCTCGTGGTGACCCTTGCACCCCCGTCTTTGAGGGGTGTTCTCCCTCCCCCCTCTTGCCCTCTGTTGCCTCTGCTGCTGCGGCTGACCTCGTTGGTTTCGAGTCGGTCGGCGCTGCGTCTGCCCCGAGCGGGAGACGCCGCACCGGCAAGGGCAAGGTGGGCAAGGGCGCTGGAGGGGCTGGAGGGGGCGGTGGAGGTGGTAGTGGAGGCAGTGGAGGGAGTGGGGGTGGTGGTGGGAGTGGTGCCGGGGGTGGCGGCGGCGGCGGCAGCAGTGGCGGAGGCGGAGGAGGTGGAGGTGGCGGAGGGAGCGGAGGCGGCGGAGGTGGCGGAAGTGGAGGAGGCGGCGGAGGCGGTAGTGGAGCGGGTCGCGACTCTGCGCAGAGGAGTGGCTCAGGTGGTGGTCTGCGCCAGTTGCAGTAGCGGAGTGGTGTGACTCTGTCCCCTCAGCAGCTTCGTGAGTGGTACACTGCGCGTAAGCGCGGTGGGGGTTTTGGTCCCTGCGCTTACATCCTCCGTACCAGCGACCGCGCGGGTGAGCAGTGCGGAGGCCCGCACTCCACCCAGCGCTGCTTTGGTCACCTGACGGACGCGTGGCGTTGCCAGTTCCCTGAGACGTCAGAGATCCCTCGCTGGGGAGATCTGACTAAGGCTGGGGTTGCTATCTTTGATCTTGACTTTGATGCTATTCTTGCTGCTATGTATGCTGTTGATACTAGTGTTGAGGGTGCCAGTTATATGTGTGTACCGCCTGACGCGGGCATTGAGGCCGCTGCTCTAGGTGCTGGTGAGGCTGCTACTCTAGGTGCTAGTGCGTCTGCTGCCCCAGGTGCCAGTGCGTCAACCGCCCTAGGTGCTGGTGAGTCTGCTCTCTCAGGTACTACGCCGGCTCAGGCCTTCCACACCTTCACCCTGGATTGGGGTGTGTCCCGCTCCTTCTTTTGAGACCGCACCACTCTTACGCCGCTTAGTCGGCCGGTTGCAGTCTCCCTGGCAGACCCCTCTGGGGGTCCAGTCCTTGCTAGCTTCTCCACTGTCCTTCCGTGCCCTGCAGCCCCCTCTGGCACCCTGTCTGGTCTCTACCTCCCCTCGTTCTCTACGAACTTGGTGAGTGGAGCGGACCTACAAGATAGGGGGGTTGACCGGTTTAGACCTGCGAGTCAGCGAGTGACCCACTGCACGTGTGCTCGGACAGGCCAACATTTGGCCACGTTCACCCGTCGGCCACGGTCGAGCCTGTACACTCTTACTTCTGAGTCTCCTTCTACTGCTGAGTCTGCCCAGGTAGCTGCGTCGAGTCAGGTGTTTGCTGCGGCGTCCAAGTCTGGTCCTGAGTCTTCTCCCTGCTCGTGTCGTCTGCTGTCCCACCAGACTCTCTTTTGGCACCACCGCCTTGGTCACCCCTCCTTGCCTCGTCTCCGAGGCATGGCCTCCCATGTCCTTGTCTCTGGTCTCCCTCGGTCTCTCCCTCCCCTTTCTCTGGAGCCTGGCCCTACCTGCGTCCCCTGCGTCGAGGGGCGACAGCACGCCGCCCCTCACTCCTCTGAGTTTCCTCTTACAGAGGCTCCGCTGCAGACTCTCCACATGGACGTGTGGGGCCCAGCCCGCGTCAGTGGGCAGGGTCGCGAGCGGTACTTCCTTCTTGTGGTTGACGACTACTCGCGTTACACCACAGTCTTCCCTTTGCGCAGCAAGGGTGACGTCACTAAGGTGTTGATCAACTGGATCCGCGCAGCTCGTCTCCAGCTCAGAGAGAGTTTCGGCTCGGACTTTCCTGTTCTGCATCTGCACTCGGACAGAGGCGGGGAGTTTTCCCCTGCCCGTCTGGGAGCCTTCTGACGTGCACAGGGCATCCGCCAGACCTTCACGCTTCCGGCCTCTCCACAGCAAAATGGGATTGCTGAGCGTCGCATTGGCATGGTCATGGACGTCGCTCGTACGTCCATGATGCATGCGGCTGCCCCCCATTTTCTGTGGCCGTTTGCGGTTCAGTACGCAGCGCATCAGCTGAACCTTCAGCCCTGGGTCTCCTTGCCAGAGACCTCCACCGCCTTGTGGTGGACCGGGAAGGTTGGCGATGCGTCTGCGTTTCGGGTCTGGGGATCTCGGGCGTTTGTTCGCGTCTTGTCTGTGGACAAGCTGTCCCCCCGTGCTGTTCCCTGCGTCTTCCTTGGCTTCCCCCCTGTCGCGCCTGGGTGGCAGTTTTACCACCCCACCTCGCGCCGTGTTCTCTCCTCCGAGGACGTCACCTTTGACGAGTCGGTGCCTTGCTACCGTCTCTTCCCCACTGCGCCCCTCCCCTCGGCGCCGCTCTTCCTTGCGCCAGGTCCTCCCCAGGTAGACCCCCTTCCCCCTCAGGGTCGTGCCCCGTCAGGTGTGTCCCAGGTAGACGCTGTCGAGCCTGTCGAGGTAGCTGTTGAATCTGGTGCTGCTAGAGGTGCTGAGCCTGCGGGTGCCGGGTCTGGGGGTGCTGAGTCTGGGGGTGCTGAGACTGGGGTTGCTGAGCCTGGGGGTGCTGAGTCTGGGGGTGCTCAGCCTTGGGGTGCTGAGCCTAGAGGTGCTGAGCCTGGGGGTGCGGAGCCTGGGGGTGCTGGGTCTGCTCATGTGGCCGCCGGCTTTGCTTCGTTGAGGCGGGAGCCGCTCTCTCCACAGGAGCTGCGCGAGTGGTTCGCCCGCCGCTGGAGACGTGGTGTTGAGTCCAGGGGTGCTGCTGGAGCTACTAGAGTTGGTCTTGCTGAAGCTGCTGTGGGTGCTGGTGCTGTTGGAGGTGGAGCTGCTGGGGGTGTTGGCGCTGGTGTTTCTACTGGTGCTGGTGCGTCTGGGGGTGCTTCTAAGGCTGCTGGTGCTGACAGTCGTACTAGAGTTGGTGCTGCTGGAGCTGGAGCTGCTGGGGGTGTTGGCGCTGGTGGTGCTGCTGGCGCTGGTGCTTCCAAGAGTGCTGAAGTTGGCGCTGTTTGAGCTGGAGGTAGTGCTGGCGCTGGTGCTGCCGGTGGGGGCACTTGTGCCGTCCTTGCTGATTCTGGAGGCGATGAGCGGCCGAGGCCGTACTTCGTTCCACTCCTGGAGCAGGTTCTTGGTCTCTCGCCCTCTCTTGGTCCTCCTCCTCCCTTAGAGGGTCCACAGCCTGTCCAATCGCAATCACAGTTACAGCCCGCCTCCTCGCTACGTGCTCCTTATCCCTACACTGGTCCTACTGGAGGTCTTGCTGAGTGTCGTGAGCCTGCGTCTTGTCCTGCGTCGCCTATTGCTGCTCGCACTAGTCGTCGTGCTGCGCGTCCGCGTCCTCCTACGGTCCCCGGCACACACCAGATGGCACAGCGTCCGTCCACTGCTCCTCTGAGTGTCCCGTTGCGGTCTCCTCCACAGTCCTCTCTTCCTTCTCTTGCTGACCCGGAGTCTGACTCCCTTCGTGCTGCTAGTCCTTCGGTCACGCGCCTTCTTGCTACTGTTGTTACTGACCCTTCCTTTGAGTCCACTACTGCGTCTGCTCTATTTGTTGAGCTTGTCGAATTCGCTGCTCGCTGTCGTCTAGAATACGCTGCCAGTCTCGTTGCTGAGTCTGAGTCTGTCTGTCCTCCGTCCGTCTGGGGTGAGTGTGTTCTTAGCACAGACGTCCTTGAGGACAGGTTGGAGGAGTTCTAGTGCTTTGCGGCTGCTTTGCCCCATCTCGTGTCCACGCTGATTGCCCCTAAGGGAGACCCAGATGCACCAGATATCCCGACTCCTCGATCGTACGCTGAGGCGATCGAGGGTCCCTACTCCTCACAGTGGTAGTCGGCCATGGACGCAGAGATGGCTTCCTGGAAGTCCACAGGCACCTACATCGACCAGGTTCCCCCATCTGGGGCGAACATCGTCAGTGGCATGTGGATTTTCAGGGTGAAGCGGCCGCCGGGTTCTCCGCCTGTCTTCAAGGCGCGCTACGTTGCTCGAGGCTTCAGTCAGCGAGAGGGAGTTGACTTCTTCCAGACCTTCTCCCCGACCCGGAAGATGACCACTCTTCGGGTGCTGCTGCACATAGCCGCTCAGCGCGACTACGAGCTTCACTCTCTTGACTTTAGCACAGCTTTCCTGCAGGGCAGCCTGCACGAGGAGATCTGGCTGCGTCGCCCTCCTGGCATCAATGGGTTGTTTCCTCCTGGTACCCAGTGGAGCCTCCGGCGGCCAGTCTACGGTCTCCGCCAGGCGCCCCGTGAGTGGCACGACACACTGAGGACTACACTTGCGACTCTTGGGTTTGCTCCTTCTACAGCCGACCTGTCGCTGTTTCTGCGCACCGACACCTCTTTGCCGCCGTTCTAGATCCTCGTGTACGTCAACGACTTGGTCTTTGCCACTGCTGATAATGCTGGACTCGCCCACGTGAAGTCCGAGCTGCAGAAGAGACACACGTGCATAGACCTGGGTGAACTGCGCAGCTACCTTGGCTTGCAGATCACCCGGGACAGAGCACAGCGCACTATTACCCTGACTCAGTCACACATGGTGCAGCAGGTCCTTCAGCGCTTCGGCTTCACGTACTCTTCGCCTCAGGCCACTTCTCTGTCTACTCGCCACTCGCTCTCAGCTCTGCCTTCGGATGAGTCCGTAGAGTCAAGTTTGCCTTTACCTAGAGCTTGTTGGCTGCCTCATGTATCTAATGACCTGCACACGACCTGACCTTGCATACCCTCTTTGCATCTTTGCACGCTATGTTTGCGGAGATAACTACCACAACGGGAGCTAGGCTACGGGCTAGGCACGTGAGCTCGTGTGATATCTGCGTTCGTTCACTTAGTCGTTTCCTTGTGTTCACGCTTCTTGCTGGTTCACGGGGAGAATTGGCAAGAGTTTCACTAGAAAAACATGACAACAAAATGATACAATGAAGTTGGCATAGCAAGACTACATCAGAGCAAGCATTCAGGTCGGCCAACTACCAGCGCAGCTTGGTCGACCGCGTTCCAGCACGACTTGGTCGACCGCGCTCCACCAAGGCAAGGTCGACGGCGTGCCAACGTCGCAGGACAGTAGTGCACCCGCTTCACAGGTGCGCGCAGATGATTGGTGTGCAGAGTCCTATCACCTGGGCAGCGCACACACCACGTCAACCTTGAGCTAACAACTGCCTCTGATCCGCCACGACGACCTCGGGATACCACCACCGAGGTCGGGCTCGCCAACTTTGCCTGGGCGACCGTCGCACTCCTCCGCAGCACTTCGTCTCCCAGGTAACCTGGTCGACCGGGCAACCATGTATTCGATCCGGCGTCGACTTCGTCTTCGAGACGATCGCCCGCAGGGCCACAACCTCTGGCGTGGTCGACGTCGACCTCGTTGAGCAGGGACGCAGATCGGTGCAGAGGACACGCCCGGAGTACGTCGCCCGCCCAAGCACCTCCCCTGCTACCGAGACGAGCAGCATGCCGTCTCCGTCCTCCTGCAGCTTCACGCCATGCTCCTTCAGCTGGCCGGCCGACAGCAGGCTGGCTAGCACACCCGGGACGTACAGCACGTCGGGGATGAGCACCTCCTTCCCGGCCTCTCCTTGCAGAGCGACGGTGCCGCGGCCCTGGACATCCTGCAGCGCCCCATTGAAGCCGCGCACATGCCTGATGGCGCCGCTCGGCAGCAAGTCGACGAAGGCTTCCTTCGTCCCCATCAGGTGGTGGGAGCAACCGCTGTCGAGCAGGACCACCGTCGGGTTCGCCTGCACCGCTGCCGCCACCGCCTGGAATTCCTCCCCGGCCTCCGGCGCCAGAGAGATGGTCGGCTCCACGACGCCGACCAGCGAGCACGACGCCGTCTTGTCGTCTCGCCCCTTGCCGCCAGTAGGGGAGTCGGCGTCCTTCGCCGAAGTCGATGTCTTGGTCGACTGCTTCTCCTTGTGCGGCTGGTTTCCTCCACGACGAGGACGACGGCTGCCAGACCTCCCACGGCCTCCCTTAGCATCCTCGTTGGAGTCACTGCGATCGAGACAATCGAAGGAGAGGTGATCGGGGCTGTGGCAGATCCAGCACTCCCGACGTCGACCTCCTCCTCCTCGACCGCCGTCCTTGGTCGACTTCTTTTCGACCTCCTTGGTCGAATTCCAGCCACCCCTCCCGCCGCCACCAGACTGTCCGTGCTGTCTTGGTCGACCTCCTTGCTTCGCCGGGGCGACGAAGTTGGCCTGCGCCAAGAGCTCCTGCGATCGCTCAGCCTCCTGCATCGCCTCGTCCTGCAGGATATACGAGGTCAGGTTGTCCTCGTTGAGCGTCGCCCTCGTGCTCGACACCATAGACAGCCGCTTCAGCAGGTTGTAGCTGCTAGAGAGACCCTGCATGACATGGGTGATGTACGACGCCGTGGAGTACTGCGCGCCGGCCATCCTGATAGTGGCGAGAATTCGCCGGGCTCGGTTGAAGTAGTCAGTCGCTGTCTCCTCGTCACCCATACGCAGGTGCGTCAGCTGTCCCTCCAGCTGGGCGATGAACAGGTCGTCGGTGACCTGGTACGTCGACTCAATGAAGTGCCACGCCTGGTGGCCGGCGTCGATGTACTCCCTGCACCACTTCAAGGCGATCTGCACGCCCGGCGAGCAGCACCGCGAGATGACCGTGAAGGTCAACAGCTGCACGGCGCGAAACTCCGCACGCAGGTCGGGGTGGTGCTCCCCCGGCGTCGCCACGGTCCCTCGGGCGAAGCCGATCAGCCTGGCCATCTCCAGCTGGGGCTCGATGGCTTCCTTCCAGGTGAGTATGTCAGGTCGACCGACCAGCGGAGGGGTGACCGAGATCCTGTCCGGCGTAAACTTGAAGTAGCCGTAGCTCGGCGCAATCCCACCTGCCGTCACCTGGGACGCCGACATCGGCGACAGCCCACTCCGTCGACCTCCGACGTCACCCTGCGAAGAGCCTGCAGCCGCCGACGACTGCATCCCTCGCGCCTGAACGCCGCCAGCTTCACCGGCGTGTATCACACCTCTCTACCTCGACGTGCCTCTAGCACTGCTGCCGACTTGACCACCACCGGCGTGGACGCCCACGTCGACGCCGCCTTCGTTGTTCACCGGACGAGGAGAGGCAGGTCGAGACGGGTGCTCCGTCGCCCACATGGAGCGGAGTCCGGCCTTGACGACCGGCCAGGGCAAGTCGCCATACTCGTTGGCCTCGTGCTTCCTCCTCGCGTTCTCCAACCGTGCCTCTAGGGTGTCCACCACCCCCGCGTCACCTACGGCTCCTACCATAGTGACTATCGCACATTTGCCGGCCTGCAACTACGAAATAGGTAAGCGGTGTCTACTTCGACCTGACTGAAAGGTAAGTCGTGTGCCGTCCACGCTCACCGCACCATGCGGAGATAACTACTACAATGGGAGCTAGGCTACGGGCTAGGCACGTGAGCTCGTGTGATCTCTGCGTTCGTTCACTTAGTCGTTTCCTTGTGTTCACGCTTCTTGCTGGTTCACGGGGAGAATTGGCAAGAGTTTCACTAGGAAAACATGACAACAAAATGATACAATGAAGTTGGCATAGCAAGACTACATCAGAGCAAGCATTCAGGTCGGCCAGCTGCCAGCGCAGCTTGGTCGACCGCGTTCCAGCACGACTTGGTCGACCGCGCTCCAGCAAGGCAAGGTCGACGGCGTGCCAACGTCGCAGGACAGCAGTGCACCCGCTTCACAGGTGCGCGCAGATGATTGGCGTGCAGAGTCCTGTCACCTGGACAGCGCACACACCACGTCAACCTCGAGCTAACGACTGCCTCTGATCCGCCACGACGACCTCGGGATACCACCACCGAGGTCGGGCTCGCCAACTTCGCCTGGGCGACCGTCGCACTCCTCCGCAGCACTTCGTCTCCCAGGTAACCTGGTCGACCGGGCAACCATGTCGACCAGCAGCTCCCGTACCTGCCCGTCGACCTCTGAAGTCGACGGCCACCTCCGGTCAACCTCACCAGGTCGACCACGCCCCTCGGTCAGCCTCCTCTAGATCAACGTCCCTTCTGGTCGACCAGCTCCACGTCGACCAGCACAGCCGCCGGTCGACCACCCACATCGGCCACCCGAAGTTGACACCCCGCTACTCGACGACCAACTGCTCGGCGTCATGAGTCGAGGTCGACGTCAGCCCATCCTTCGTCGACCACTAGATCCAGTCGACCACCCGCAGGTCGACCAGTAGCCCATCAGCCGACCACCGCAGTCGGCTTCCCCAAGTTGACGTCACCAAGTTGACGTCCTCCGCAGGTCAAATCCCAAGTCGACTTCTCTGAAGTCGGCGCCAACCTGAAGTCGGCGCCCGTGTAGTGGTCCCCCGTGCAGGTCGACGTCCTCGTCGACCAGCTCGCCCACTGCTGCAGGTCGGCTGCTCCCCTCACACCCGACCACGAAGTCGGCTCCGCCCAAGCGAAGACGGGGCCAATACCCAACTCCCGTTGACACTCCCCTGCCGCGTTCACGCTTGGGCACCCAGCCCACACGGCAGTACTCCTCGGAGAAAAGCTCGTCGACGTGCACCCAACGCACAGCACGCCGGTCACCGCACCAGCCATGCAAGAGGGAATGGCACCTACTGCTGCACATCGTCGACTTCGTTGCCCACGTCGGCCAAGCGCACCTGGCTGATGGCGACGGAGCACCGGTTGAAGGCCGGATAGTGCAGCGCCTTCGTCAGGAAGTCGGCCGGCTGCTCAGCGGTCATGGTGTACTGCAGTGAGAACTTCCCGCGCTTCACCATGTGCTGCAGCCAGGCCTGTCGCCGCTCCATGTGCTTGAGGTTGCCCGTCAACCCCATGCCCTCGGCGACTGTGATAGCCGACTTGTTGTCCACTCGCAGGACAGTCGGCTTCCCGACGTCCAGCTGCCGGAATTCTGCAAGAAGGAAGCGAAGGCGGCGTCCCTCCTTGCCAGCTTCAGTGGCCGCAACGTACTCCGACTCAGTCGACGACAACGTCGCGCACTTGATGCGCTGGCTCGACCAGGAGACTGCAGCCCCTCCGTAGACGAACACGTAGCCGCTCGTGCTCGTCCTATTCTGCTTGTCTCCAGCGTCATCGGCGTCCACGTAGCCGACCAGCTCCAGCGACTCAGGTCCACCGCCGAACTCCAGGGCGGTGTCACATGTATTGGCAAGGTAGGCGAGGCAGCGGTCGACCTCGCGCCAGTGCTGGTCGCTCCTCACCGTGAGGCCGCTCCCCAGCTTGCTGCAGGCGAAGGCAATGTCTGGCCTCGTCGTCGTCGCCGCGAACTGCAGCGAGCCGACCTTCTGCCGGTACTCCTCCTTCTGCCGCTCCTGTGCCTCCTTGTCATCGAACGTGAGCTTGGCGTAGGCATCGACCGAGACCGGCGTCTTCGGGGTGCGCCCGGTCTGCTCCTCGTCGATGAAGCGCCTACGCAGCTTGTCGGCGTAGCCCTGCTGGTGCAGCCACAGCTTCCCCGCCGACCTGTCGCGGACGATCTCCAGCCCGAGGTACTTCTGCACCGGCGAGATCTCACGCAGCTCGAAGGCGGACTCTAGCAGCTCCTTCAGCTCCTTCAGCATCTCGGTGTTGCTGCTGGCAGCAAGCAGGTCATCGACATAGACCAGCACCCAGCAGGCCACTCCGTCCTCTCCGACCTTGAAGTAGAGAGCCTCATCGACCTGGCTCTTCTTCCACCCGGCGCCGACCAGCACGTCGTTGAGCGCCAAGTACCAGAGCAGCGGCGACTGCTTTAGCCCGTACAAGCTCTTCAGCAGCTTGCACACCCGGCCGGTCCCGTCGTTGAAGTAGTCTGGCTAGGACATGTAGAGCACCCTATCGAGCTTGCTCTGCAAGAAGGCGTTCTTCATGTCGAGCTGCATCAGGTTGAGGTCGCGGACGGCGACGATGCTAAGGAAGATCCTCAGCGTGACGTAGCTGCCCACCGGCGCAAACGTCTCATCGTAGTCGGCGCCGTACACTTGCGTGAAGCCCTTCACAACCAGCCTCGCCTTCTCGCGCTCGACGGTGTCGTCGACGTGGTACTTCGTCGTCAACACCCACCGGTTCTTCATGACGTTCACTCCCGGCGGGCGTTCGACCAACTCCCAAGTCCCCATGCTGATGAGGCTGCGGATCTCCTCCTCCATGGCGGCCTTCACCGCCGGGCCCTTCCAGCTCGCCAACGCCTCCTTCACCGTCATGGTCGAGATGTCCCAGCGGTGCTCGGGGTCGGCATGTATGTCGGGGTCGAGCTCCGGAAACTCCTCATCCTCCTCGGCGTCGTCATTTGCCAGGTCGTCGTCGTCCACGTCGTACACCGTGGTGAAGGCAGCGGGGACGAAAAAGTCGGGTGGCCTCCGAAGTCGGCCTGACTTCCGGGGTTCAGGTGGAACCTCCACCACGTCACTCTTGGTGGACTCCTCGGGGTCTCCTCCTTCGTCACCGTCTTCACTGCCCTCATCGTCCTGCTGCTCCTCAGTCGACTTTGTGGTCGACCTCTCCCCTGTGGTCGGCTTCAACCCCACGTCGACCTGCCTGGTTGACGACTGCACCGCTAACTGCTCTCCTGTCGGCTGCTGCTCCTCGACCTGCTCCTCCCCGGTCGACGTTGGCTTCAATCCCACGTCGATGTGCCTTTCGTCACGACGGCCACCGGCGATGCCCTTGGCCGGCGCCGAAGGTGACGTCCCACTACTCCCCTCATCGCCGGAGGCCGACATAGGAGTTAGCACGTGGAAGTCGGCTACGAGGGGAGGGGCAGGGGTCGTAGGGGAGGGGGAAGGAGGACGGACGACCTTGGCGTCCTCAGCAGCAAGCTCACCGACCTCGGTGAGCAGAGGCATCGTCGCCGTCGAGGTGTCGGTCGGCGGGGTAGTATGCGTCCGATCTGACACCGGCCCGCGCTCCGACTTCCACACCTCCAGCGACATATCCTCGTAGAACACCACGTCCGACGTGGTGACCACCCGGTTGGCGTCAATGTCGAGGAGCTCCCAGCCCTTGCTCTCCGCTGACACGCCGAAGTGAAGGCCCCACCGGGCCTTTGGCTCCAGCTTCCCACCACGCTGCTGCTCGGGGACAAGGAACTACGCCATGCAGCCCCACACCCGGGCCAGCGACAAGTCGGGCTTCTGCCCGGTTAGCAGCTGGTACGGCGTCGTCCCCGACGGCAGCGTCGACCTCTCAAGGCAGTTGCGGACCCAGACGGCCTGCCACAGAGCGAGGTGCCACCAGTGGTGCTGCACGCCCATGTGCAGCAGCATCGTCCGCACCGGCTCCACCACTGTCCTCATCTCCCGCTCCGCCATGCCATTCTGCTGCGGGGTGTATGGGCAGGTCAGGTCGTGGACGATCCCCAGCCCGTCCACGAAGTCGGTGAACCCTTTCCCGAGGAACTCCCCTCCTCGGTCCGAGCGCAACATCAGCATCGACTTCTTCGTCTGCCTCTCCACCAACACCAGCCACTTCTGGAACTCCAGCAGCACATCCGACTTCCTGACGACCGGCCTTACCCACACGAAGCGGGTCTTGCGATCCTTCAGCAGCAAGAAGTATAAGCTGCCGTCCTTGGCAGCCACGCGGAACGGCCCGCACAGGTCGATGTGCACGACGGCCAGCACGTCGTTGGAGTCGGAGCCTTGGTCGGGGAAGGTGTGCCGCGCCAGCTTCCCGCCGACGCACGAGACACACGGGGAGTCGGCGCCCGTCGCCGACTTGAGGTCCAGCCCAATGGCAACCTGGCTCTTCGCCGAGCTCCGTATGGTGTCCATGCCGACATGTGCAAGCCTCGCATGCATTCGATCCGGCGTCGACTTCGTCTTCGAGACGATCGCCCGCAGGGCCACAACCTCTCGCGTGGTCGACGTCGACCTCGTTGAGCAGGGACGCAGATCGGTGCAGAGGACACGCCCGGAGTACGTCGCCCGCCCAAGCACCTCCCCTGCTACCGAGACGAGCAGCATGCCGTCTCCGTCCTCCTGCAGCTTCACGCCATGCTCCTTCAGCTGGCCGGCCGACAGCAGGCTGGCTAGCACACCCGGGACGTACAGCACGTCGGGGATGAGCACCTCCTTCCCGGCCTCTCCTTGCAGAGCGACGGTGCCGCGGCCCTGGACATCCTGCAGCGCCCCATTGAAGCCGCGCACATGCCTGATGGCGCCGCTCGGCAGCAAGTCGACGAAGGCTTCCTTCGTCCCCATCAGGTGGTGGGAGCAACCGCTGTCGAGCAGGACCACCGTCGGGTTCGCCTGCACCGCTGCCGCCACCGCCTGGAATTCCTCCCCGGCCTCCGGCGCCAGAGAGATGGTCGGCTCCACGACGCCGACCAGCGAGCACGACGCCGTCTTGTCGTCTCGCCCCTTGCCGCCAGTAGGGGAGTCGGCGTCCTTCGCCGAAGTCGATGTCTTGGTCGACTGCTTCTCCTTGTGCGGCTGGTTTCCTCCACGACGAGGACGACGGCTGCCAGACCTCCCACGGCCTCCCTTAGCATCCTCGTTGGAGTCACTGCGATCGAGACAATCGAAGGAGAGGTGATCGGGGCTGTGGCAGATCCAGCACTCCCGACGTCGACCTCCTCCTCCTCGACCGCCGTCCTTGGTCGACTTCTTTTCGACCTCCTTGGTCGAATTCCAGCCACCCCTCCCGCCGCCACCAGACTGTCCGTGCTGTCTTGGTCGACCTCCTTGCTTCGCCGGGGCGACGAAGTTGGCCTGCGCCAAGAGCTCCTGCGATCGCTCAGCCTCCTGCATCGCCTCGTCCTGCAGGATATACGAGGTCAGGTTGTCCTCGTTGAGCGTCGCCCTCGTGCTCGACACCATAGACAGCCGCTTCAGCAGGTTGTAGCTGCTAGAGAGACCCTGCATGACATGGGTGATGTACGACGCCGTGGAGTACTGCGCGCCGGCCATCCTGATAGTGGCGAGAATTCGCCGGGCTCGGTTGAAGTAGTCAGTCGCTGTCTCCTCGTCACCCATACGCAGGTGCGTCAGCTGTCCCTCCAGCTGGGCGATGAACAGGTCGTCGGTGACCTGGTACGTCGACTGAATGAAGTGCCACGCCTGGTGGCCGGCGTCGATGTACTCCCTGCACCACTTCAAGGCGATCTGCACGCCCGGCGAGCAGCACCGCGAGATGACCGTGAAGGTCAACAGCTGCACGGCGCGAAACTCCGCACGCAGGTCGGGGTGGTGCTCCCCCGGCGTCGCCACGGTCCCTCGGGCGAAGCCGATCAGCCTGGCCATCTCCAGCTGGGGCTCGATGGCTTCCTTCCAGGTGAGTATGTCAGGTCGACCGACCAGCGGAGGGGTGACCGAGATCCTGTCCGGCGTAAACTTGAAGTAGCCGTAGCTCGGCGCAATCCCACCTGCCGTCACCTGGGACGCCGACATCGGCGACAGCCCACTCCGTCGACCTCCGACGTCACCCTGCGAAGAGCCTGCAGCCGCCGACGACTGCATCCCTCGCGCCTGAACGCCGCCAGCTTCACCGGCGTGTATCACACCTCTCTACCTCGACGTGCCTCTAGCACTGCTGCCGACTTGACCACCACCGGCGTGGACGCCCACGTCGACGCCGCCTTCGTTGTTCACCGGACGAGGAGAGGCAGGTCGAGACGGGTGCTCCGTCGCCCACATGGAGCGGAGTCCGGCCTTGACGACCGGCCAGGGCAAGTCGCCATACTCGTTGGCCTCGTGCTTCCTCCTCGCGTTCTCCAACCGTGCCTCTAGGGTGTCCACCACCCCCGCGTCACCTACGGCTCCTACCATAGTGACTATCGCACATTTGCCGGCCTGCAACTACGAAATAGGTAAGCGGTGTCTACTTCGACCTGACTGAAAGGTAAGTCGTGTGCCGTCCACGCTCACCGCACCATGCGGAGATAACTACTACAATGGGAGCTAGGCTACGGGCTAGGCACGTGAGCTCGTGTGATCTCTGCGTTCGTTCACTTAGTCGTTTCCTTGTGTTCACGCTTCTTGCTGGTTCACGGGGAGAATTGGCAAGAGTTTCACTAGGAAAACATGACAACAAAATGATACAATGAAGTTGGCATAGCAAGACTACATCAGAGCAAGCATTCAGGTCGGCCAACTGCCAGCGCAGCTTGGTCGACCGCGTTCCAGCACGACTTGGTCGACCGCGCTCCAGCAAGGCAAGGTCGACGGCGTGCCAACGTCGCAGGACAGCAGTGCACCCGCTTCACAGGTGCGCGCAGATGATTGGCGTGCAGAGTCCTGTCACCTGGACAGCGCACACACCACGTCAACCTCGAGCTAACGACTGCCTCTGATCCGCCACGACGACCTCGGGATACCACCACCGAGGTCGGGCTCGCCAACTTCGCCTGGGCGACCGTCGCACTCCTCCGCAGCACTTCGTCTCCCAGGTAACCTGGTCGACCGGGCAACCATGTCGACCAGCAGCTCCCGTACCTGCCCGTCGACCTCTGAAGTCGACGGCCACCTCCGGTCGACCTCACCAGGTCGACCACGCCCCTCGGTCAGCCTCCGCTAGGTCAACGTCCCTTCTGGTCGACCAGCTCCACGTCGACCAGCACAGTCGTCGGTCGACCACCCACATCGGCCACCCGAAGTTGACACCCCGCTACTCGACGCCCAACTGCTCGGCGTCCTGAGTCGAGGTCGACGTCGGCCCATCCTTCGTCAACCACCAGATCCAGTCGACCACCCGCAGGTCGACCAGTAGCCCATCAGCCGACCACCGCAGTCGGCTTCCCCAAGTTGACGTCACCAAGTTGACGTCCTCCGCAGGTCGACTCCCAAGTCGACTTCTCTGAAGTCGGCGCCAACCTGAAGTCGGCGCCCGTGCAGTGGTCCCCCGTGCAGGTCGACGTCCTCGTCGACCAGCTCGCCCACTGCTGCAGGTCGGCTGCTCTCCTCACACCCGACCACGAAGTCGGCTCCGCCCAAGCGAGGACGTGGCCAATACCCAACTACCGTTGACAATGTTGCTCCTAGGAGACACAAACCAGAGCACATGGCTGCAGCGAAGAGGGTGTTGTGCTACGTATGCAGTACCTCGGGCATGGGGCTAGTGCTTGGAGGGCGACGTCGAGTAGTCCTCACAGGTCACGCTGACGCTTCTTGGGCTGACGACCAGGCTCTGCAGCGGTCGTCACAGGGTTACACCTTCATCCTTGGCTCCGGCTCTGTTTCGTGGTGGTCTACTCGCTCGTCTTCTGTTCTCAGCTCTAGCTGTGAGGCTGAGATCTACACAGGGGCCATGGCTGCACAGGAGCTACGCTGGCTCACCTACCTACTGAGTGACCTAGGAGAGCCGCCTCGTTCTCCTCCAGCTCTGTACGTAGACAACAAGGCCATGCTGGCCTTGTGTCGGGAGCACAGACTGGAGCACAGAACGAAGCACATTGCTCTCCGCTACTTCCTGGCTCGTGAGCTGCAGCAGCGTGGTCAGCTCCGTCTCACCTACGTGGCCTCTAAGGCCAACACTGCTGATATCTTCACCAAGGCCCTTCCGCCTTGTGATCATCAACGCTTCTTTACGATGCTAGGTCTTGTGCCTACCTGGCCTTACTTGCTCACTTCTTGATCTTGTTTGTACTGTACTCTTTCTATACCTGCACTTGCTTGTTTACCTTTATACATATGTTCTTGCATGTGAACTGGCCTTGTGGCCTTACTCTTGTGCTCGGACTGTGTGGTGACTTTGTGATCCACCCTGAGCTTGCTTTGCTTTGCTTGACTGGTCTTGTGACCACTGGTTCTCCCCCACTTTGCCTATGGGGGTGTGTCAGAACATTACAGCTTATACATTTGTGTAGGCTGTAATGGGGTAGCCCATAAGGGGTACAACCCAATTAGGGTTAGTACTTGTACCCAACTATTTCATAGTTCATTCATCCATTCTCATTTCTCGTCATGCCCAACTTCTTAGGTACATGAATAATGTCCGAAGGCTTTTACTTGGCCTCGAAATCTCCCCTGAATTTTTTAAAGGCTTGAAAACCTCGAGAGGGAATATTCTTACTCTTGGGGGTGTTCGGCTGGAGTTTCCCGGTCGGTGCAGAGCCTTATTTCGCGGAGCCTCCATTTGTCTCGATGATTTCCCCTGTTGTCGACCGGTCGTGGCGTTTTAAATTCTGGCATCGTGTCCTTCATTTTTCGCCATCGTGGATGTCGCACTGTTGTTGCCCTGTAGCTCCGCTCGTACCTTCTTCATTTTCCAACACGCTAAAAATCGATGTCCTGCTGCGCCGCAAAATTCGCACTTCTCATATTTTGTCGGCCGCTGCTTCCCGTCGATCTTGTCCATATCCATTGGGTCAACGCTCGTGGGTGGTGTCGGTCGCTTCGTGCCAAATGATCGGTTCGGCACGTGGCGTCGTGTCTCAGGTTGATCTCACCTATCGTTGCACTTTCATCTTTAGCCTTTCAGTATACGCTTGGATTTTTTCCCCTATCGGTCAGGTCGGTGATTCAGTTGAAGAGGCTCTCCATGTCAGTAGAGCTACACTGTGAGATCCCCGATCGATCCTAGGGGGGGTTACAAGCGCGTTTGTCTGGGGGGTTATGGGCGCACTGACCCGCTACTGAAACAAGCCCTTTTATCCCAATGGTCTAGTGGTTGGGATTCTGACACTCCATCTGCTGCGTGTACTGTGTTACACTGCCGAACTGTTTATGCCGATGAATCTGCTGCCGCGCCTTGTAGCTGGAGTTGATTGGTTCGGAATGTTGAATTAAAGCTTCCCGAAACTACGTCCATGACCCCTCGCCTCGGATCTTAGTGCTGTTGTAAATCCACGCGAGCGCTGGGCCTCGTAGCAGTGTCGCTGCGAGCCGAATCCGCATTGCATCGTGTGTCGGGGTCGTACAGCCAACGGCCTCGAAAAAATTTCGAGAGTCGCAATGAATCGACAAACGTCAATGTCTCTCGCATTCGGATTGAACGTCTCCGGTAGCGTCGGACGTGCCGCCTCAAGATTCGTTGTAGCTGCTGCCGCTGCTGCTGGGTGAAGTGTCGGTGTAGCCGCTGCTACTACTGGCGTCGCTGCTGCATTCGTCGTTGCGTTCGTTGCTGTCGTGGCGGCTGCCGACTGGTTCGCAAGAAGCTCCTCTATTCGCTGGAGTGCCGCTTGCGTCTGGTCCAGGCCGGTGTGTAACTCCGTAATTTTTCGTACGGAGTTATCACCATTTTCCTCCATTTGGTGATTTACGGGAAGATTTGCGACGAAAATAATTGAATTCTAGGCACTGGTCATCTTACTCTGAGTCGAATTGACTGTAGAAATGACGAGCGCTGATTCTGTAGGTCTCGTAATTCCCCTTTATTCGAAATTCGCGTCCGATCTCGGCCGTTGAGAAGAAATTCGATCCGACGCTTCAAATTCCAACGTATTTGGGCAAAATTCTCAGGGCCGTTGAGATTCGAATCGATCCGACGGTCGAAATTCCAAACTTTTCGCCACTGGACCTGAGGAGTGTTCGAAAACCGGTTCGAGGGGGACGTTAGAAAATAGCGCGGAACTGGTTTACGTACCCGAAATCAGCGCCTTTCCGTCGTCGCCCCCGCGGTTTTAAAAACTAGGTTTTAGCGGTCGCATAACTTCGCGTGCAAACAGGCTATGAATACCAAGTGTGAGGATCTAGGATCGAGCTCAAAAAAGAGAACTTGAATTGAATCAGCACCTGGGTACAACACGAGGCTATATATAGGCTCGATACAAGGCCTAGTAACCAGGTGTTATGCAAAGGTTCCGTGGGTCGCGAAGCGTCCCGAACAGATCCTTTCCGAATCCGCTAGAAGGTAATTCGGTGTCAGCCGGAAGGCCAAAATTCGGTGCACGCAACCTAGCTCGGTGCTATAACTATAATAAAATATAGGAAAGCACATAGCCTAGGAAATCAAGCAATTCATGCATGCATATGATTATCCTATGCTAGAAATAGCATAATAAAGTAAAGGCAAGCAAGAATAGCTAGCATAAGCCGTCGTACTCTCATAGAATGTCAGCATGAAAAGTCAGCATGAACTGTCAGCCTGAACTGTCAGCATGAAATGTCCGCATGAAATTTCAGCATGAAATGTCAGCATGAAATGTCAGGATGAAATGTCCGCATGAAATTTCAGCATGAAATGTCAGCATGAAATGTCAGCATGAAAAATCAGCATGAACTGTCAGCGTGAACTGTCAGCATGAATTGTCACCATGAACTGTCACCATGAACTGTCAGCATGAACTGTCAGCATGAACTGTCAGCATGAACTGTCAGCATGAAATACCGTCACCCCCCGGATATACCCCCATGGGGGGCAATAATAAAACAGGTTTTTTCAAGGGGGTGGGCTTATAATCGAGTAAATTTATAAGCGCCGGCGTTTATAAAATGACATTCATATTTTTTATATTGTTTAACACCAAACTGTAGGTCTCGTGCTTGCCCTTTCAATCGAGTCGAATTTACATGGGGTCGTCTGTGAAATAATCGCGCGCGCTGGGAGACACACCCAATCTGACTCACATCCAGCTCCTGACAGCTCCTGCTGACTGGACCCGCATCCAGTGCAGGGTCCGAATGTGAAGGGAACCGAATCTGCAACATATCTGCCTGCTAAAGTAAAAATCATTACAACGTTTTGTACACATTTCAAATTTTAAAGTTTACGTGCGCTTATAATAAAACTAGTTTTTTCAGGGGGTGCGCTTATAATCGAGGAGGGGATATAAGCGCCATATGCCAATTAGAAGCGCCAGGCGCTTATCCTAGGGTGGCGCTTATATCCGGGGGGTGACGGTATCAGCATGAAATGTCAGCATGAGATGTCAGCATGAAATGTCAGCATGAAACGTCAGCATGGAATGTCAGCATGGAATGTCAGCATGAACTGTCAGTATGAACTATGAGCATGAACTGCCAGCATGAACTGCCAGCATGAACTATCAGCATGAAATGTCAGCATAAACTGCCAGCATGAAATGTCAGCATGAACACTCAGCATGAACAGTCAGCATGAAAAATCAGCATGAAATGTCTGCATGAAATGTCGGCATGAGATGTCAGCATGAGATCTCAGCATGAAAAGTTAGCATGAAACGTCGCCCGAATCCCTCCGAGGACCCCCTTTCGCCCCTGCGGGTTTTCCTCGAAGGGATTTTCGTTTTCCCGCAGTCGCCTAGCGCGGCACGCGAGGGGCGGGAGCCACCCCCCCCCCCCCCCCCCCCCCCCCCCCCCTCCCGCCCGAAAACGGGCACCCCCAGCTGGCGCCAGCTGCCGATGACGCCAGCAGCCCGCGCCCTCGAGCTGGCAGTGGTCCCCCTCCTAACCGAGCCCAACCCCTCGCTCGGTTCATGGACAGGTTCCGTCCGGTAACCCACCCATTCCTCGCCGAACGACGCATCGCCGACGGAACCAGTCCGCGAAATTTCGCCGGCCAGACGAAAGCGACGCCCATCTGCGCCGCGCTCCACCGCTCTCGCCCTAGACGGGCCCGTTTCGTTCAAGCCGCTCGATCTTGGTGACGTGTCGAAGGCCCCCTCCCGAACCTTGGAAGGGGCCTTTCAGCTGCATGCAAGGCGGCCCACCCCATGCTACCAACTACCAGGTTTCACGTCGAGGCCAATAGGGCCCCGCCAGCCTCCGCGAAGAGCTCCTCCCTCCTCCTCCCGCGTCTCGGAACGCCCCTTGCCTCCTCGCCCTTGAACCCCCCTGGTCCGTCGCGGTGGGAGGGATGGCAAACAGCTAATACCCTGCGTCCGGTCTCATTTTGTTGCTGTTTCTGATTTTTACTTCCCTACTTCCTAGTCCATGCTAGTTCCCAGCTCCCCTGCGCGCCCGCCCTCTCCACTGCTAGGCCTGACATGGCTACGGGCCCCGCCTACGTACCCGTCATGAACGAGGCGACGGTTCGACGCGCCTCATCCTTCGTGCAGGCGGGGTCGAGGTGGAGGTGTACGAGGACCAGCTGAATGCGATTAGAGAGGCGCCGAAAGGGGAGCTCGACGAGAGCATGATGGTCGCGGGCGTCGTGTACATGTCATGTCGAACATTTTCGGTTTGCCATGTTTCGGTTTACCTATCGCTGACGTTGCCTTAGCTTTCCGTGCAGCCTGATCTGTCATTAGCTGCTGTCCGTCGAGTAGCTCCCCAAGGTGTCGATCGTGACTCCGGCGCGTGCGCGTGAAGAGATGGCCCGTCCCAACCCGGTCGCTTTTGCGAACAACCACCTCGACGGCCTCCTCGGCAAGCAAGTGGTTTTCGTTCTGCTGCGGACACTGTGAGTTCGACACTCTCCCGTCGCCTTGCGTGCTCCGTCTTTAGCTCTGAACCCGTTCTCACGTGCATTGGCTCTGCATGCAGACTGAGTGTGCCTCCGTTCTCCCACTCGAGCCTGTATGTGGTATCGCGCCCCGACGATCTGCTGGCTCCGAGGCACCGTGGCAGTCGAACTCGAATGATGCACTTCGATTCGAAAGACAAGTTTCCCGATATGAACCACCAATCTTCTCTGGCGCGAGAAGCTTTCGTGTGAGTGACAGCTTTGCCACCTTGCTGTCGCGCTGTTGTTCTCGACAATCTTACTCTTGTGTCCGCTGCGTTGCAGGTGGATGAAGAAGCAGCTTCGCGCCGAGTACCCGATGACCCACCAGGCTCTGACCAAGGACGACCAAGAAGTGTTGAACGTGATGGACCTTCGTCTGGAGTTGAACGAGGATTTCGACCATCTGGTAAGCTTTCCTTAGACCACCAGCGTTTTCGTCGAGCATGTGTTTTGTCGCTTACGTATGTTTTGTACCCGTTGCAGACGACGACGACCTTGTCGAGCCCCTATGAAAATGGCGCGGCAGCTCGTGTCGTGCACGGGGTGCACCGGATTCTGTCGAAATGGGACGACTTCATCCTACAGCCTCGAAAGGGCAAACTCGTGCCTCTAGGGAGAACGAACCCTGGCCCGGGTGTGCTTCCGTTGTTCATGGTCAAGCTGTTTTTGAGAAAGATCGTCCAACTGGCGGAGGGAGCAGGTGTGGGAGGGGGTGCCGACCACGAGGGAGGAGGCGAGAAGACGGGACGCGTCGTGATTGAGTACAGCGTTGAGGAGGAGGAGGAGATCGAGGAGGATACATCGAGGCAAGCTCAGCACGGGGCGAGCGGCCCGGGCGGCGATGCGAACCAGGACGAGGACTCGAGCTCGGGATCGAGCTCCGGCTCGAGCTCGAGCGATGAGTCGGTCGAGGACGACGGCGAGGGCGCCGAACATAGAACGGAGCGTACGGGGGAGCACGGAGTGGCGCTCGGGGAGCGGGTGGACGAGCGAGTAGAGCTTATCGAGCAGCAGGCGACAGGGGAAACTAAGGCTGTCGAGGAGCAGGAGGGCGGAGCGGCTGCGCAGGAGGGTGGGGTCGGAGGGCAGCAGCAGGTGGTGAGCGAGGCAGCTGCGCAGGAGGGCGGGGCAGGAGGGCAGCAGCAGGAGGGCGTGGCAGCTGCGCAGGAGGGTGGGGCAGGAGTGCAGCAGCAGGAGTTTAGGGTTGCGGCTGCGCGGGTGGGTGGGTCGGGAGGGCAGGAGCAGGAGGACGGGGAGGCTGCTGAGGAGTATCGTCGAGGAGATGAGCGACAGGCTGCCGTAACAAGGAGTCACCGCACGGCCAGTGGCAGCGGACACGGGGCCCTTCGACCGGGTGGCCTTCGACAGCAGGCCAATCGACAGCGAACGTTGCACCCGGAGGCCAGGTCGTCGAGCTACTGCAGAGGGTCGAGAAGGTCGAGGTGTCGTAGAAGCAGCTCGTCGCCGATGTATTTGCGAAACACACTGAGCAAGCCGGAGTATTCAACAGGCTTGCTGCGGATTTTCGGACGGCGTGGAATACGATTTCGGAGTCGTCGAAGAGCACATTGTCGCAGTGCGCCGAGGCTGTGAAGGGTGTCATGGCGGAGAGGAATCTGTTGGAAGGGGCACGGGCGAAGATCGACGAGATGAGCGGGAAGATCAGCGAGGGGGTGGCAGCCGCCATCACAAAAGCGAGCGAGGACACCGTCGAGAAGCAGCTCAAGCAGGTCGAGGAGCGGCTGGTTGCTGCGGTGCTGAAGGGTTTCGAGAAAGCCATCATGGAGGACATGTTTTGCTCCACCCTCCCACCCGAGACCATGAAGGAGCTGAAGGACATTGTGAGGGAAGGCTACCATGAAGCCGAAGCAGGGAGGTTGGAAGTCCTCCCGGAAGCGATGGCGAGAGGTTTTCAGCGCCCGGCGGGCCCGTCGACGAGGTCGCGTCAGGAGGGTGTGGGAGGGGTTCGCAGCGGGGCTGAGCCTCGAGGTCACGAGCGGTCGGTTCCTCCGTCTTCTTTGGTGGGAGGACATGTCGGCAGCCCGGTTGGATCCCCACCGGCGCGTGGCCGTCATCCCGTCGCCAAGCCTGTCGAGGAAGTCATCGTACTCGACCAGTCGGCCCTCCCGAAGACCTCCGTAGTGGCTCCGATCGATCCACCTGATGCGTTTGCTTTGATGCGAGACATGCTGCAAGGCCTGGGGAAAACGGGTGGGAAAGGAGTGGTCGCGGAGGAAAAAAGTGGTGCCCCGAACGAGCACGTCACCTCGACCGGGAACAGAGCCCTAGGAATGCGAGGTGCCTCTACCCCGTCAGGCGGCGGTGCGGGGAAAGGAGCGGGAGAAGCAAGCGATGGGTTGCTGTCGAAGACTAAAGCGGCATCAGCTGCACACGGCGGTGGTGCTGGCCTTGCTGTCGGGCTTGTGGGAAATTGGGCGTCTTCATCAACCCCTCCAGTTGCTCCTGTCGCCGCTGCTCCGTCCCTAGGCAACGTTTGCCTTAGCGATCCGGGCTCCCCTTCAACGTCGAAGAAGAAGCCGGCTGCGACGAAGTTGTCGAAGCGCGCTGCACACGCGACAGAGAGCCTTGACGTGGTGGAGCTGGCCAGCGTCCCTGGTCAGGCGCCTATCGAGAAGACCTCTATTGTCGTTGCTGCTCGACAGGAAAAGGCGAAGAAGGCCAGGGTCACGGGTCACACCCCACCTCCTCGACCGGACGACCAAGGCAAGACGAGAGGCTGCAAACGTCCCTTCAAAGGACCGGGTTTCGGGTTGCGGAAGGGGAAGCTGGTTTCCGAGCAGACCGTCGGCGGGAGGAAGCGGTTCCTTGGCACTTTTGAAACAGAGAAGGACTAGAAGTTATGTACGGCCGTCTGCTGGCGCGTGTACTTCCCCGACGTTGTCCTTACGGAGTACGAAGGGTACACGGCGCAGGATGAGGACTGGAAGGTCTACCTCGATGCGGCCGCAGAAATGCCAACCGGCGTTTGGAGCGTGGCGCAAGAACAAGGGGAATGTCGTTTCGACGAGTAAGTCCTGTCGAAGTCATGTTGCTAGACTCTGCTGTCAAATTCCTGCTGTTTTGGTGATTTGTCGAACACCTGCTGTTTTGCGGTGAATGTGCTGTCGGTCGAATTCTGGCCTCTTGACTAACGCATTTCTTGCGATGTGCAGTTACCCGTCGCTGCTGGCGACGACAAAAAAGGAAGTGAAAGCTGGAACCGAGAGGGGAATCGCGCTATGCGTGGCGATTGGTAAGGTCGCGACGCTTGGCCTGAAGCACGGGAATCTGATTTACCCGGTCCCGAAGGGCATGGCGGCGACACCGCACATGATGGCCATCGCAGCAACTGTGGCGAGCTTGTGGGCGGCCAGCAGGAAGTTGTCGAGGGAGGATATTAAGAAGGATGCCCTAGCTGCCGCAAACGCGGCGATCTACGCCCCGGAGACTGCAAAGAAGGCTTGTGTGGCTGCCATGTCCGCACTCGTGTCCATACTTTTGCACGTCGGCAAGACGTTCCCGGCGAAGCAGTGGCCCGATCACCAGTATTCGTCGGCTGTCGAAGGTCTCGGCTCGACGGACGCCATACTGCTGCAGATGCTGCGCGTGGCAGCACAGGTCTGTACGCAATGGTGTTGCTGTCGAGCTGCTGCCCGCTTGCTGGAGGACGCGGGCTATGGCAGCCTGGCTATGCCAGAAGAAAAGAGCAAGGCGAAGCAGGACGACGAGGATGCAGCTGAGACGGAAACGGGCGGGCAAGGGGAGTAGTCTAGGCGGGCACTTTGCGTGGGGGTGTTTGCTATTCTCGACAGTTGTGCTTGTTGTTTCCAAAGTTTAATCGTCAGAATGTACATGCTGCATGGATCTTGACTTTCCGTTTGCGATAATGCTCAGAAGGTTCATACAGGCGAGATGGTCGGTCAGTAATGAGAACCTGCCATGCAATCTCTAAAAGAACACCCTACTCTAGTTTTGCCCCTCATCATGATTGCCTGTCGAGCTTGGGCTCTCGCCCCATGTTTTCATGAACTCTTTCCATTTGTCTTTGAACACGTTCTCGGCCCATTTCGTGGTTCGAAGCTCGACGCGAATGAGCTCCCGCGTGATCCTGAGGCGATCTTTGTCCTTCCGGTTGTCTTCTGCTGTCTCGACTTTGCGCTTCTTCGTGAGCTGCTTCCCCGAATCCTCTTTAAGAACGAGCCCTTCAGCCAGCATGTTGATCGAGTGGTTCGTGACTATTGAGTCAAGCTTATCAATGATCATCGACGTAGCCGCGCTACTGTCGTCGACCCTGAACATCTCGACAGCCCTCATGACAACCTCCATCTTCCGCAATTTCGACTCGACAGCTTTTGGGGTCGGTGGCTTTTCTTTTGGCTGGTCCACCGCAATGGGGGGAACGGTGGGAGGAGTCGGAGTGAACTTGCTGAACTTGACGGCAAAACCCCTCCTGTAAGCGTGTCGAAGACTGTGTCCGTTGTTCAGCGGGCTTGGCCCGTCCCAGTACGACCACGCCTGCCGCACGGTCTCGCAATTGCACCACGGCCACACCACTGCGTCGAAGAATGCTTGGTCGAGCTGGCTGCCCTTGCTCTGTTGAGTGGGCGGTGAATTGAGGGGGTTGCTGTGGTGGCGGGGTGGTTTCTTCGGTCGCCGTCTGCGGCACACTCTCGCTCCCCCCCCACATTCGCAGCTGCGGTTGTCGCGGCGGTAATCTTCAGTGCGTCAAACGCTTTCTGCAGTAGCGCGAGTGCTTCTGCCTTTGCCTCCAACTCCGCTTGCATCGCGCCCTTCTCCCGCTCCAATGACTCGACCTTCTGCTCGAGGCCCTTGATCTTGATTTCTTTTTTCCCACCCTCCTCCTTGTGTAACTTGACCTCTGCGCGAAGTTGCGTGATGAGGTGCTTGGTGTTGAGTTGAAAGGATGCGTCCTGCGCACAAGATCACGAGCGGTAGGTAAGTGGGCTGATGCAATCTGTTCGGATTAAGATTTAGAAGGGCCATCTTACCGAAGCTCTCGACAGCGTGGGGTTGGTCCGCATCTCGATGCCGTAATTGTCGAGCAGGTACACGTCAAGCGCCCATTTTTGGAAATCCATGTCCTTGCACAAACCGGACATCTGTGCATAAGGGTGACGCTCGCAGTCGCAAACAGTCACTTCGTCGAAGAGGTGGTCGTCACAATGGACGTAGTACATCGCAAGATCCTCGGCGATGGGCACTCGGGCGGCTTGAAGGGCCTTCAAGAAACTTTTCGCTGCGAAGAACATATGCTCCTTGTCCTACTCGTTGTTCCATTCCATCGCCTGAACAAGAACAAACGTGGTGACATTGAGAGATAGACAGGTAAAACTTGCATTCGATGATCACGCTAAGCGCTCGACGCATCCATACCTCGTCAAGCCACTGCTCCGCCTTTGGAAATATGTGCTCCTCAATAGCCTTCAGGACCTTCGCGGGTACTTCGCTCTTTGATCTTCCAAGGTAATAGTCACCCGGTTCCGTCGTGAAACGCGCTTGCAGCTGGATGGCCCTGCGCGGGATGCCTGTGACGTATGACCTGCACATCTCGTTCATGTCCCATTGACCCAGCTGCGTGATGTTGTCGAGTTCACAGTTTTTGTCGGCGAGGATCTGTGCCGCAGACCGTCGAAAGACATGTGTGACTTTCGACATGATCCACTCCGCACTTTTCATCGCCCAGGTAACCCATTTGGCATGAGTCGCGTACGGCAACTTGGTCTTGTCCTTGTCGAAGAGGGCGAAGAATAGGTGCTTCTTTGACCAATTTTTTGGGTTGTTGAAACCCAAGGGGGGCACGATCTTATCGTTGTTGTAGTGGAGCGGCACAAGGTCGAAAATGAAATGTATCCACATGAACACTGCTCCGAAGCCGCACTGCCGGAAGTCCATGTGTCGAGTCAGGTACAGGTGGCCGAGCTTGTTGTCTTTGATGGTCTTCACAAGAACGTGGATCGACGATTCCCCCTTGCTGTTCGTGATGGGCGGAAGGACGTAAGTGAACATATTGCAGTAGCGGATCTCGCGGATGCTTATCCCCCTGCCCAGCATGTGATGCGCCATCAGGATCATCACCCTCACGGCCAAGGCCCTCCACAGCGTCTGACTGGGGTAACTCATCGATGTCAAACATTATATATATGTTGTGGTTGTTTAGGCTACAGTGGGTTAGCTTATAGGGGGTACACAATTCTAGGGTTAGGTACTTGCACTCATTTCACTGTTAGTTCATTCATTCCTGTTCAGCTTTCTAACATGGTATAGAGCAGGTCCTTCCTAGGACCGAAAATTTTTTAGGGCCCACCACTACCTACCTACCTACCTACCTACCTACCTACTTGCGCCCTAGGGCGCCTCGGCTTTGTCACGCCCCTAGAGGCCCCACTTGTCGGCCCCGCGCTAGCCCCGTTCAGGCCCCGTCGGCCCCGCGCTTGCCCCTTTCAGGCCCCGTCGGCCCCGCGCTAGCCCCGTTCAGGCCCCGTCGGCCCCGTTCAGGCCCCGTCGGCCCCGTTCAGGCCCCGTCGGCCCCGCGCTAGCCCCGTACAGGCCCCTTCGGCCCCGCGCTAGCCCCGTTCAGGCCCCGTCGGCCCCTCGCCCGCTGTCCCTAGAGGCCCCGTCGGCCCCGTTCAGGCCCCGTTGGCCCCGCGCTAGCCCCGTTCAGGCCCCGTAGGCCCCGCGCTAGCCCCGTTCAGGCCCCGATCGGCCCCGCGCTCGCCGACCTCGGGCCCCAAACAGCCCCGCCGACCCAGCGCCCGCCGTCCCTAGAGGCCCCAACCGGCTCCGTGCCCACCGTCCCTAGAGGCCCCGAGTGGCCCGTTCCCGCCGCAGCCCGCGACCGAACAAAGCCGCGCGACCCGAGCCGCGCGCCCCGAGCCGAGCCGCGCGCCCCGAGCCAAGCCGCGCGACCCAGCCAAACCGCGCGACCCAACCAGAACCGAGCCGCGCCGCCCTGCGCTAACAGATCCGTCCTAACTGCCTCTCCTACTGCTACTGCTGCTATTTCTGCTGTTCCTATGGCTAGCCCACAAGTTCTCGTGTTCGATGCTGAGGGCCGCCCTGTGAAGTTTGACACCTGGCTCGATGACCTGCACCTCTACCTACAGCTCACAACCAAGGATGACATCTCACTGTACGATCATGCCCTAGGCCATGTCACTGCTCCTGCTGCTACTGCTGACAGCACTGCTCGCTCACAGTGGCAGACTCGTGATGCTCACGCTCGCTTTGCTATTCGCAACTCCCTGCCGATAGACGAACGCGAGCACTTTGGCCAGCACAAGACTGCACAAGCACTGTACACAGCTGTAGTTGCTCGCTACTCCTCACCTGCCTCTGCTGCACTAGGCCGTCTCTCCATCCCCTACCTGTTTCCCCACCTGGCCTCTTTTCACACAGTCGCTGACCTCATCACACACCTCCATACTAGTGAGGCCCGCTTCCGTGCCGCCATGCCTGCTGAGTTCCTTGCCACGCACCCCCCTCCACTCTGCCTCACTCTCTACCACCTAGTCACCCGCCTCCCTGACACACTGCGTGCTGTCAGGGACCACTTCCTAGCTCGCTGCCCCACTGAGCTCACCATTGCCCTCCTCGAGAAGGAGCTACTTGCAGCCGAGACTAGCATAGTCGCTGTAGGTGCCTCTCATGGCGACCCTCGTACCCCGTTCTTTGAGGGGTGTTCTCCTTCCCCCCTTCTTCCCTCTGTCGCCTCTGCTGCTGCTGTCGACCTTTTTGGTACTGAGAAGGTCGGCGCTGCGTCTGCCTCTAGCGGGCGGCGCAGCGGCAAGGGCAAAGGGGGCAAGGGTGGTGGCGGTGACGGCGGGGGAGGCGGCGGTGGGGGCGGTGGAGGCGGTGGGGGTGGTGGCTCGGCTAGAGGGGCGAGTGGTAGCGGTGGGGGTGGTGGCGGCAGCGGCGGGGGAGGTGGCAAGGGCGGAGGCGGTGGTTGGGGTGGCGGTGGACGAGGCGGCAGCAGAGGTTGGGGTGGTCAAGGAGGTGGCAGCGGTGGTGGTGGCCGTGGAGGCGCTGGCGGTGGCGAGGGCCAGGAGCACACTCCTTCGCCCCAGGAGGTCCGTGAGTGGTACTCTCAGCACGGGGGTGGGGGTGGTCTTAGCTGCACGTACGTCATTCGCACTGGTGACCGTACTGGTCAGCAGTGTGGATGACCGCACGCCACACAGCGCTGCTTCGCTTGTCTCGACGACGCTTGGCGTGTTCAGTTCCCTCAGGCCACTGAGCTGCCCCGCTGGATTGATCTCCTGAAGAAGGGGATTGATATCTATGCTCTACACTTTGATGCTATTCTATCTGCCATGTATGTGATGTCTACTAGTGGAGAGGGTGCAGAGTAGTTGTGTGTGCCGCCCGACCCGGGCATTAGGGCCAGTGCGTCAGCCGCTCCAGGTACTCGCGTGTCGGCTACCCCAGGTGCTGGAGAGGCTGCTGCTCTAGGTGCTTGTGTGTCTGCCCCCCTTGGTACTGAGTCGACTGCAGCACTGCACACCTTCACACTGGACTCAGGTGCTTCTCGCTGTTTCTTTCGTGACCGCACTGCCCTTGAGCCGCTTGCTCGGCCAGTTGCTGTCTCCCTTGCTGACCCCTCTGGGGGTCCGGTCATTGCGGCCTCTTCCACTATCCTTCCCTGTCCTGCGGTCCCATCGGGCACACTGTCAGGTCTCCACCTCCCCTCGTTCTCTACAAACTTGGTGGCAGGATGTGCGCTCCAGGACGGGGGTGTTCACCAGTTCACCCCTGCCTACGAGCGCGTGACACACTGTACGTGTGCTCGTACGGGCCGTCACTTGGCTACCTTCACTCGACATCCGGGGTCGAACCTGTACACACTGATTACTGAGTCCCCTCAGGTTGCTGTGTCTGCGTCTGCGTCCGCTTCAGGTCAGCTGTCGGCCCCCTGCTCGTGTCGCTCTCTGGCACACGAGACTGTCCTCTGGTCACCGCCTTGGCCACCCGTCTGTGCAGCGGCTTCGTGCCATGCACTCCCGGTACCTTGTCTCTGGCCTGCCCAGGGTCCTTCCTCCCCTCCCACCCTCACCTGCTCCTACCTGTCTCCCCTGTGTCGAGGGACGGCAGCGCGCCGCTCCTCACTCCTCCTCGTTTCCCTCGACGACTGCTCCCTTGCAGACGCTCCACATGAACGTGTGGGGCCCAGCCCGCGTCCGTGGTCAGGGTCAGGAGAGGTACTTCCTGATAGTTGTTGACGACTACTCGCGCTACGCCACGGTCTTCCCCTTGCGCACCAAGGGTGAGGTCCCTGATGTCTTGATCCCTTGGATCCGCAGAGCCCGTCTACAGCTCAGCGAGCGTTTTCACTCGGACTTTCGTGTCCTGCGCTTGCACTCTGACAGAGGTGGTGAGTTCTCCTCCGACCTCTTGGCAGCCTACTGTGCTGAGCACGGTATTGAGCAGTCGTTCACGCTTCCGGCCTCTCCACAGCAGAATGGGGTTGCGGAGCGCCGCATTGGCCTGGTCATGGAGGTCGCCCGTACCTCCTTGATCCATGCGGCTGCCCCCCAATTTCTGTGGCCGTTTGCGGTACGGTAAGCTGCGCATCAGCTCAACCTTTGGCCCCGTGTCTCCTTGCCGGAGACCTCGCCCATGCTGCTGTGGACGGGGGAGGTTGGCGATGTGTCGCGTTCTCGGGTCTGGGGATCTCGAGCTTTTGTCCGCGATAAGTGTGCGGACAAGCTCTCCTCCCGTGCTGTTCCCTGCGTCTTCCACGGCTTTGTCCCGGACGCGTCTGGTTGGCAGTTTTACCACGCCACCTCGCGCCGAGTCTTGCCCTCTCAAGACGTCACTTTTGACGAGTCCGTCCCCTACTACCGCCTCTTCCCCTACCGCACTGCCCCGCTCCCCCCCCCCCCCGCCTCTCTTCCTCGCGCCAGGTGCTGCTGTTGTAGACCCCCTCCCCCCTCAGGGTGCCGCTCCCTCAGGTGTGTCTCAGGTAGACCCGGTTGAGCCTGTTGAGGTAGCTGTCGACTCTCGTCCTACTGGGAGTGCTGAGCCTGGGGGTGCTGAGCCTGGGGGTGCTGAGCCTGGGGGTGTGGAGCTTGGGGGTGTGGAGCCTGGGGGTGTGGAGCCTGGGGGTGTTGACCTTGGGGGTGTGGAGCCTGGGGGTGCTGAGCTTGGGGGTACTGAGCTTCGGGGTGCTGAGCCGTAGAGTCCAGAGTCTGGGGGTTCTGGGTCTGGAGGTACTAGGCCTGGGAGTCCTACACCTGGAGGAGACCTCTCCTCGGAGCAGTTGCGTGAGTGGTACTTACAGTACTGCAGCCTGAGGAGAGGTGCTGCTGGAGCCGGACGTGCTGCTGGGACTGGTGCTAGTGCTTCTCCTCCCGTTCGGGAGCTCCCCTCCCGTGAGTGAATCCGTGAGTGGTACGAGCGGCGCTACACTCTTCGGAGTGGTGTGCCTCGTGTTGCGGACCCCGCTGTCGTGGGAGCTGCTGCTGGTGCTAAGGACCCGGGCGCTGGAGCTGCTGCTGGTGCTGAGGACCCAGGTGTTGGAGCTGCTGCTGGTACTGTAGACCCGGGCGTTGGAGCTGCTGCTGGTGCTGAGGACCCGGGCATTGGAGCTGCTGCTATTGCTGCATACCCGGGCGTTGGAGCTGCTGCTGGTGCTGAGGACCCGGGCGCTGGAGCTGCTGCTGGTGCTGCGGACCCGGGCGTTGGAGCTGCTGCTGGTGCTGAGGACCCAGGTGTTCGAGCTGCTGCTGGTGCTGCGGACCCTGGTGCAGGTGTCCCTACTGGCTCTGGTGTCGCTGCACTGTCACGGCCGTACTTCGTTCCGCTCCTTCAGCAGGTTCTTGGTCAGCTCCCTCCTCCTTGTCCTCCTCCCTCCTTAGCGTGTCCTCCGTCTGTCCAGCTGCAGTCGCAGTTGTCGTCTACCTCCTCTCTCCCTGGTCCTGCTCCTTACACTGGTCCGACTAAAGGTCTTACTGAGTGTCGTGAGCCTGAGTCTCGTCCTGCGTCGCTTGAGTCTCGTCCTGAGTCGCCTGTCTGCACTGCTCTCTCTAGTAGTCGTGTCCAGCGTCAGCGTCTTCCTGCTGTCCCATGCACTCACCGGATGGCGCTTTGTTCGTCCACTACTCCACAGCGTGTCCCACTGCCGTCTCCTCCTGCTTCCTCTCTTCCTGCTCTTGCTGACCCTGCGTCCAACTCTCTTCGTGCTGCCAGTCCTACTGTCACGCGTCTCCTGGCTTCTGTTGTCACTGACCCTTCCTTTGAGTTTGCTGCTGCATCTGCCTTAGTTGCTGAGCTTGTTGACTTTGCTGCCACCTGTCGTCTAGACTACGCTGCTAGCCTGGTTGCTGAGTCTGAGTCTGTCTGTCCTCCGTCCGTCGGGGGTGAGTGTGCTCTTGGCACTGACGTCCTTGAGGACAGGCAGGAGGAGTTTGAGTGCTTTGCTGCCGCTTTGCCCCATCTCGTGTCCATGCTTGTTGCCCCTGAGGGAGACCCGAATGCACCAGCCATCCCGACCCCACGCTCTTACGCAGAGGCGATGGCCGGTCCTTACTCCTCTCAGTGGCAGTCGGCCATGGACACAGAGATGGCTTCCTGGAAGTCCACAGGCACCTACGTCGACGAGGTTCCCCCACCTGGGGCGAACATCGTCAGTGGCATGTGGATTTCCAGGGTGAAGCGGCCGCCGGGCTCTCCGCCTGTCTTCAAGGCGCGTAACGTTGCACGAGGCTTCAGTCAGCGAGAGGGAGTTGACTTCTTCCAGACCTTCTCCCTGACCCCGAAGATGACCACTCTTCGGGTTCTGCTGCACGTCGCCGCTCAGCGTGACTACGAGCTCCACTCGCTTGACTTCAGCACTGCTTTCCTACAGGGCAGCCTGCACGAGGAGATCTGGCTGCGCCGTCCACCTGGTTTCACTGGGTCGTTCCCTCCTGGTACCCAATGGAGCCTCCGACGGCCACTCTACGGTCTCCGCCAGGCGCCTCGTGAGTGGCACGACACACTGAGGACTACGCTTGCGGCTCTTGGGTTTGCGCCTTCTACTGCTGACCCGTCGCTGTTTCTACACACCGACACTTCACTGCCGCCGTTCTACGTCCTTGTGTACGTCGACGACTTGGTCTTTGCTACTGCTGACGCAGTGGCACTCGCCCACGTGAAGTCGGAGCTGCAGAAGAGACACACGTGCACAGACGTGGGTAAACTGACAAGCTATCTTGGCTTGCGGATCACCCGGGACAGAGCACGCCGCACCATCACCTTGACTCAGTCACACATGGTGCAGCAGGTCCTTCAGCGCTTTCGCTTCACATACTCCTCGCCTCAGCCCACTCCTCTGCCTACCGGTCACTCGCTCTCAGCTCTGCCTTCGGATGAGTCCGTAGAGTCGACTCCCGAAAGTACTCCTTTGCCCAGTACGGCAGGATGTCTGAAACGAGAATGCGGAACTGCTCCTCCGTGTAAACATCGTCGAGCGAGCCCCGGTATGGATCAACGCACTCCCTGCATTGAGTGGGCAGATACAGCGAGTACTTGGGTGAGAATTTGAGTGAAAAGTTTTAAGAGTCCGGTGTATGGCAGCCTACTTACTCGAACTGAAAGTCGTGCAGCTACCGCAGCTTGACCGCAAGAAGCTGCCGGGCCTCGGTGATGTCGTCCAAGGGTTTCGTTAGTGGCTCGTCGAAGAGTATGGCCTCTAGTCTGCAGAAGCACGTCAGTGCAGTAAGGCGCGCCAGCATCATCGTAGGGGTGCTTTTATTCGCCTTCCTTCCAGCGACTCTGGTCCGGCCAGTATCCAACGATGCCGCCTGCTGGTCGGTTTCAGTCGACATGTATTCGACGTACGCGCGCAAGCGCCATTTCGTTATTTTCGGCCCATGCAGGTGCTCCTCGTTACGCAGCGCCTCCCTCCATCTCGGCCCCATATCGTCGCCAATCTCCCTACCGATCTCGTCCTCGTAGATCACCTGCTCCTCTTTAGGCACTCCGTTGCTTCTCTTGGGTGCCCGAATTTTACAGGCCCAAGCTTTGTAGTGCATTCTTCCAGAGACATAGTTCGGCCGTGTAGAATCCTGGTCAACTCCCAGCAGCGGAACCTCACACCGGAGAATCCTGTGTTCCGGTCGCCAAGTACGGATTGTCTGCGCCCGGTTGGTCGCCAAGAATGTGCGCGGCATCCTCCTCTGATATATTTGCCGCAGCAGGCCGTAGAGGGTCCGGCGGTTTGACATCGTCCGCCTCCTGCTGTTCTCCTGTCCCAACATCATCATCGTCCGTCGCTTCAGGGACGTTCCTGGCTAAGTCATCTCTGCTTGGTCTCGTCGAAGTGCGCCTAGGAGCGGCGGGGGCGGCTCGAGAAGCGGATGTGCCGGCTGGGGGTGGTTGGCGAACCTCAGGCGGAACAACCCTCGCTCTCCTACGTCGCCCACCTGTCGAGGTCGGTGCACCAGCCAAAGGTTCCGTCGAGCGCTGGGCTGTCGACGATGGTGCACGGTGAGCTGGAGCCTCGTGTGTAAAGGGGGCATTTGTTGTCGAGATGGGTTCTACGACAACAGGTATGGATTGACCTGTCGCAGGGAATTCGGTCTGTGCACCACCCACTTCAACAGTGACCGGAATACCCGTCGAACGCTGGTCCGTAACAACCGGCTGTATTACTACCGGTATGGCTCGCGACGTCGAGGTGGGCGCTGCCACCTCCGGTATGGCACGCGTCGTCGAAGGGGGTGCGGAAGAAACCGGCCTGGCTCCAGACGACGAAGGGGGTGGTGTCGAGATCGACTCCAATTCAACAGGTATCCGTCCTACGTCCGCCTGAGGAGAGTAGAACGAGAAATGGATGAAATATGAATGGAAGTGATTCAAATATGCAACCCTAGCAATGTGTACCCCATATGGGCTACCCCACTATAGCCTACACAACATTGTTATTTGACACACCCCCATAGGCAAAGTGGGGGAGAACAAGGGGTCACAAGACCAGTCAAGCAAAGCAAAGCAAAGCTCAAGGTGGATCACAACGTCACCACACAGTCCGAGCACAAGGTCAAGGCCAGAAGGCCGGTTCACATGTAAGAGTACACATAGATATATAAGGCTAAACAAGCAAGAGCAGGTATATATAAATAAGAGTACAAGCAAGGTCAAGAGGTGAGCAAGTGAGGCAAGACAGGTACAAGTCCCAGCTGAGTGCAGAAGCGCTGATGATCACAAGGCGGAAGTGCCTTGGTGAAAACATCAGTAGTGTTGGCCTCAGAGGCCACGTACGCAAGTCGCAACTGTCCACGCTGCTGCAGCTCATGAGAAAGAAAGTAGCGGAGAGCAATGTGCTTCGTTCTGTGCTCCAGACGCTGCTCTCGACACAAGGCCAGCATGGCCTTGTTGTCTACGTACAGGACTGGAGGAGAACGAGGCGGCTCTCCAAGGTCAGTCAGCAGGTAGGTGAGCCAGCGAAGCTCCTGTGCAGCCATGGCCCCTGTGTAGATCTCAGCCTCACAACTGGAGCCGAGAACAGAAGACGAGCGAGTAGCCCGCCACGAAACAGAGCCGGAACCAAGACTGAAGGTGTAACCCTGGGACGACCGCTGAGTAGCCTGGTCGTCAGCCCAAGAAGCGTCCGCGTGCCCAGTGAGGACCACTGGACTCCGCCCTCCAAGCACTAGCCCCATGCCCGACGTACTGCACAAGTAGCGCAACACCCTCTTCGCTGCAGCCATGTGCTCTGGTCGGTGTCTCCCAGGAGCAACATAGCGTGCAAGAATGCTAAGAGGGTATGCAAGGTCAGGTCGTGTGCAGGTCATCAGGTACATGAGGCAGCCAACAAGCTCTGGGTACGGGCCACTCGACTCTACGGACTCATCCGAAGCCAGAGCTGAGAGCGAGTGGCGAGTAGACAGAGGAGTGGCCTGAGGCGAGGAGTACGAGAAGCCGAAGCGCTGAAGGACTTGCTGCACCATGTGTGACTGAGTCAAGGTAATGGTGCGGCGTGCTCTGTCTCGGGTGATCTGCAAGCCAAGGTAGCTGCGCAGTTCACCCAAGTCTGTGCACGTGTGTCTCTTGTGCAGCTCGGACTTCACGTAGGCGAGTCCAGCAGTGTCAGCTGTGGCAAAGACCAAGTCGTCGACGTACACGAGGATGTAGAACGGCGGCAGAGAGGTGTCGGTGCGCAGAAACAACGACGGGTCAGCAGTAGAGGGAGCAAACCCATGAGCCGCAAGCGTAGTCCTCACTGTGTCGTGCCACTCACGCGGTGCCTGGCGGAGACCGTAGACTGGCCGTCGGAGGCTCCACTGGGTGCCAAGAGGGAAAGTCCCAGTGAAGCCAGGTGGACGGCGCAGCCAGATCTCCTCGTGCAGGCTACCCTGCAAGAAAGCAGTGCTGAAGTCAAGAGAGTGAAACTTGTAGTCGCGCTGAGCGGCTATGTGTAGCAGCACCCGAAGAGTGGTCATCTTCGGGGTGGGAGAGAAGGTCTGAAAGTAGTCAACTCCCTGCCGCTGACTGAAGCCACGAGCGACGTACCGCGCCTTGAAGACAGGTGGAGAGCCCGGCGGCCGCTTCACCCTGAAGATCCACATGCCACTGACGATGTTCGCCCCAGGAGGGGGAACCGCATCAACGTAGGTGCCTGTGGACTTCCAGGAAGCCATCTCTGCATCCATAGCTGCCTGCCACTGAGAGGAGTAGGGACCCTCTACGGCCTCCGCGTAAGAGCACGGAGTCGGGATGTCTAGTGCATTCGGGTCTCCCTAAGGGGCAAGTAGTACGGACGCGAGATGAGGTGAAGCAGCTGCCAGACACTGGAACTCCTCCTGCCTGTCCTCAAGGACGTCCGTGCCAAGAGCATACTCACCCCCGACGGACGGAGGACAGACAGACGCAGACTCAGCAACAAGACTAGCAGAGTAGTCTAGACGACAGCGAGCAGCAAAGTCGACGAGCTCAGCAACAAGAGCAGACGTAGTAGTGGACTCAAAAGAGGGGTCAGTAACGACAGTATCAAGGAGACGCGTGACAGTAGGACGGGCAGCACGAAGAGAGTCCGACTCCGGGTCGGCAAGCGCAGGAAGAGAGGACGCAGGAGGAGAAGGCAAAGGGACACGCAGAGGAGCAGTGGACGAACGCAGAGACATCCGATGCGTGCCACGAACAGGAGGAGGACGCTGACGCGAACCGCGACCACTAGTGCAAGCAGCACGAACAGGCGAGGCAGGACGAGACGCAGGCGCACGACGCTCAGCAAGACCTCCAGTAGGACCAGTGTAAGGAGAGGGAGCAGGCTGTCGAGAGGCGGGCTCTAACTAGGACGGAGATTGGACAGGTAGTGGACACTCTACAGGAGGAGAAGGAGCAAGAACCTGCTGAAGGAGCGGAACAAAGTACGGCCGAGGCCGCGCGGCAACTCCAGAAACAGCAGGGACGGCACCAGCACCCTCAGCTGCAGGACCTCCAGCAGCACCAGGAGCACCCGCAGCAGGACCACCGCCGGGACTGACAGCAGTAGTCTCGGCTCCAACACCCTCAGCAGCTCCAGTAGGACGCCTCCAGCGGCGGGCAAACCACTCGCGCAGCTCCTATGGAGAGAGTGGCTCGCGCCGAGACAAAGCACCCGAAGAACCTCCAGGCCCAGCACCTCCAGACGCCACAGGGGGAGGTCAAACAGCCGCAGGCTCCGCATCTCCAGGCTCAGTAGATCCAGACGCAGCACCCCAAGGCTCAGCAGCTCCTGACGTAGCACCCCCAGGCTCAGTACCCCCAGTCGTAGCACCCCCGGGCTGCGCACCCCCAGTCGCAGTACCCCCAGGCTCAGCACCCCCAGACGTAGCACCCCCATGCTCAGCACCCCCAGGCTCAGCACCCTCGCGCGCAACACCCCCAGAGTCAACATCCCCAGGCTCAGCACCCGCAGCAGTACCAGAGTCACCAGCAACCTCGACCGGCTCGACTGCGTCTATCTGAGACACACCTGAAGGGGCAAGACCCTGCTGGGGAAGGGGGTCTACCGGGGGGGGGACCTGGAACAAGGAAGTGCGGTGGCGGGGGGAGGGAAGGAGTGCGGTAGGGGAAGAGGCGGTAGTAGGGGACTGACTCGTCAAACGTGACATCCTGGGAGGATAGAACACCCTGGTGCGTCAGGGGGGAAGCTAAGGAAGACACAGGGAGCAGCACGAGGGGACAGCTTGTCCGCAGACAAGTCGCGGACAAACGCCCGAGATCCCCAGACACGGAACGCAGACGCATCGCTGACCTTCCCCGTCCACAGCAGAGCTAGGGAGGTCTCCGGCCGGGAGACCCTGGGGTGAAGGTTGATCTGATGCGCCGCGTACCGAACCGCAAACGGCCACAGAAAATGGGGGGCAGCCGCATGCATCATGGACGTACGAGCGACGTCCATGACCATGCCAAGGCGGCGCTCAGCAATCCCATTTTTCTGTGGAGAGTCCGGAAGCGTAAAGGTCTGGCGGATGCCTCGCGCACGACAGTAGGCTCGCAGAAGGCCAGAGGAGAACTCTCCGCCTCGGTCAGAGTGCAGACGCAGAACAGGAAAGTCCGAGCCGAAGCTCCTCCTGCGCTGGAGACGAGCTGCGCGGATCCAGTCGATCAACACCTTAGTGACATCACCCTTGCTGCGCAAGGGGAAGACCGTGGTGTAGCGCGAGTAGTCGTCAACCACCAGCAGGAAGTAGCGCTCGTGACCCTGTCCACGGACGCGGGCCGGGCCCCACATGCCATGTGAAGCGTCTGCAATTGAGCCTCTGTCGGGGGAAACTGAGAGGAGTGAGGGGCAGCCCGGAGCCGCCCCTCGACACAAGGGACACAGGAAGGACCAGGCCCCGAAGGAAGGGGAGGGAGGGACTGGGGAAGACCAGAGACGAGGACACGGGAAGCCATGCCCCGAAGACGAGGCAAGGAGGGGTGGCCAAGACGGTGGTGCCATAGGAGAGTCTCGTGAGACAGGAGGCGACACGAGCAGGGAGCAGACTCAGGACCAGACCTGGACGCTGCAGCAAACACCTGACCTGACGCAGCTACCTGACCAGACGCAGGGACAGGAGGAGACTGAGTGGTCAGGGTGTAGAGGCTCGACCCCGGCCGACGCGAAAACGTGGCCAGGTGTCGGCGTGTGCGGGCGTCCGAGCAGTGGGTCACCCGCTGACTCGCAGGAGTAAACTGGTGAACCCCCGCATCCTGCAGGTCAGCACCACTCACCAAGTTCGTCGAGAACAAGGGGAGGTAAAGACCAGACAAGGTGCCCGAGGGGGCAGCCGGACACGGGAGGACAGTGGAGAAGTGAGAGAGGACAGGACCCCCAGAGGGGTCAGCCAGGGAGACTGCAACCGGCCGACCAAGCGGCGTGACTGTGGTGCGGTCTCGAAAGAAGGAGCGAGAAGCCCCCGAGTCAAGTGTGAAGGTGAGGGAGGCCGAAGCCGACGCGGTACCTCAGAGCGCAGCCTCACCAGTACCTGAGGGCGCAGACGCGCTGGCACCTAGAGCAGCAGCCTCACTAGCACCTAGCGCAGCAGTACCAATGCCCGGGTCAGGCGGGAAACACCGGTAACAGTCACCCTCGTCACTAATAGTCACAGCATACATGGCAGCAAGGATAGCATTAAAGTCAAGATCATAGATAGCTACACCAGCCCTAGACAGCTCTCCCCAGCGGGGGATCTCACTAGCCTCGGGGAACTGCTGACGCCAAGCGTCCGTCAGGCGGCCAAAGCAGCGCTGGGTGGGGTGGGCACCCCCACATTGCTCACCCGCGCGGTCGCCGGAGCGAAGGACGTAGGTGCACGTATCAAAACCCCCACCACGCTAACGCTGCGTGTACCACTCACGGAGCTGCTGAGGAGGGGGGATGTGCCGAGAACGCTGCTGCTGCTGCTGCTGCTGGCGCTGACCACCACCAGAGCCGCTCCGCTGCGAGGCACCACCCCGGCCAGCTCCACCTCCTCCGCCACCGCCGCCTCCACCTCCGCCACTACCGCCGCCTCTGCTCCCACCGCTACCGCCGCCGCCGCCTCCGCCTCCGCTGCCGCCACCACCACCACCACCCCCGCCACCACTCCCACCGCCACCCCCACTCCCTCAGCCGCCTCCACCGCCACCTCCACCACCCCCGCTAGCTCCACCCGCGCCCTTGCCCCCCTTGCCCTTGCCAGAGCGGCGTCTCCCGCTAGGGGCAGACGCCGCACGGACCGACTCAAGACCAACTAGGTCGGCCGCAGCAGTAGAGGCGACAGAGGGCAACAGGGGGGAAGGGGAACACCCCTCAAAGATGGGGGTGCGAGGGTCACCACGAGAGGCTCCTACAGCGACTATGCTCTTCTCCGCTTCTAGGAGGGCCTTCTCTAGGAGGTCAACAGTGAGAGTGGTGGGACAGACTGAGAGGAAGTGGTCCCTGACTACGCGAAGGGAGTCAGGGAGGCGGGTGACTATGTAATAGAGAGTGATGTACATGGGGGGGGGTTCTTGGCGCAGAACTCAGCAGGAAGCGCGGCGCGGTAGCGAGTGTCACTAGTGCGGAGGTGCGTAATGAGGTCAGCGACTGTGGGAAAGGCAGCAAGGTAAGGGAACAGGTACGGTAGCATGAGGCGGCTCAGTGCAGCAGTGGCAGGGGAAGAGTAGTGCGCAACGACAGCGTCATACAAGGTTTGAGCACTCTTGTACTGACTAAAGTGCGCGCGCTCAGTGGTAGGCAAGTGGCGACGCACAGCAAGACGTGCAGCAGCATCGCGCGTGGCCCACTGGGAGCGAACAGTGGGGTCTGCATCAGCAGCAGGGGCAGGAGAGGCGCCAGAGGTGAGGTCAAAGAGAGAGAGACCGTCCGCCCTATCGCACTGTAAGAACAGCTGCAGGTCGTCGACCCAGACCTCAAAGTCAATGGCTCGACCCTCAGCGTCAAAAGCGAGGACACTAGGGGTAGCCATGACAACAGTAGACCAGCAGTGCAAGCAGTAGGGGAAGGGCAACGCAGTGACAGAGGGGCTGTGCTCACCGGACAGGGCTTCTCGGGCGGCTCGGCGGTAGGGCGGCTCGGCGGCTCGGCTGCTGGGCGGCCAGGCTGCACGGCTGCTCGGCTGGTGGGCGGCTGGGCGGCTCGACTGCAGTGCGGCTCGGCGGCAGGGCGGCTCGGCGGCGGGGCGGCTCGGCTGCTCTGCTGCTGGGCGGCTCGGTTGTGCTGGTGTAGGGCGGCGCGGCGGTCGGCGGCTCGGCTGGGCGAGGCGGCTCGGGCGGCTCGGGCGGCGCTGCAGGAGTTGAGGGCGGCGGGGCCGCTGAGAAGGGCGGCGGGGCCGCAGTAGACGGGCGGCGAGGCCGCTGAGGAGAGCGGCGGGGCCGCAGGAGAAGGGCGGCAGGGCCGCTGATTAGGGCGGCGGGGCCGCTGAGTAGGGCGGCGGGGCCGCAGGAGCAGGGCGGCGGGGCCGCTGAGTAGGGCGGCGGGGCTGCAGGAGAAGGGCGGCGCAGCCGCTGATTAGGGCGGCGGGGCTGCTGAGTAGGGCGCCGGGGCCGCAGGAGAAGGGCGGCGGAGCCGCTGATTAGGGCGGCGGGGCCGCTGAGTAGGGCGGCGGGGCCGCATGAGCAGGGCGGCGGGGCCGCTGATTAGGGCGGCGGGGCCGCTGTAGAAGGGCGGCGGGGCCGCTGAGTAGGGCGGCGGGGCCGCTGTAGAAGGGTGGCGGGGCCGCTGAGTAGGGCGTCGGGGCCGCTGAGAAGAAGGGCGGCGGGGCCGCTGAATAGGGCGGCGGGGCCGCTGAGCAGAAGGGCGGCGGGGCCGCAATGCGAGCGGCGGGGCCGCGAAGACGGCCGGCGGGGCCGCGAAGAAGGGCGGCGGGGCCGCAATGCGGATGGCGGGGCCGCAATGCGGGCGGCGGGGCCGCACTAACGGGCGGCTGGGGCCGCACTAACGGGCGGCGGGGCCGCACTAATGGGCGGCGGGGCCGCCAAGGGAGGGGGGGGTGGGGGGGGCGCTAGGGCGATAGGGCCGCTAGGGCGTAGGGGCCGCTAGGGCGGCTCGACGAGGTGAGAGCCCGGAGCACGACTCGGGCAGAGCGCACTTCGGGCAGGAAAAAATAAATCTCGATGTGGTGGGCCCTAGGCACAGTTCCCACGGGGACCTGCTCGATACCATGAGGAGAGTGGAACGAGAAATGGATGAACTATGAATGGAAGTGATACAAATATGCAACCCTAGCAATGTGTACCCCTTATGGGCTACCCCACTATAGCCTACACAACATTGTAATTTGACACCGCCTGCCGGGAAGGCGCTGTCGTCGACGGATCGGTCTCCATCAGTGCCCACCGAAAGCTAGCATTTCTCCCTAAATCCTGGCCTGCTGAGAAAACTGTGGTGCTTCTACTATGAATTCAGGTTTATACAGCGACCTTGGGCTGATGTTGCTCCCCGTGGAGACTGAGACATGTCAGCAGTTGACGTGAACGTTTGACTGCGACAGACGTAACCCGTCGCCCATCCGACAGCGACAGTTCGCTCGATCGACGAGGCGACAGGTCGGCCGCAGTTGACGTCTCCGTCGATTGCGACCGTCGGTATTTCGCAACCGTCGACCGTCAGCGCCACTGTGTGGGCGATTCCCTAGCGACTTGCCACCGGGTGTAACACGCGTTGTCGGGGGTGCACGGTGCTCGACGGCGATTGGCCAATGTCCGTCGAGCACTGTTCGACAAATGTCCCCGAAATTGCAATAGTTCGGCTGACATATATATTGGCATAAGAATACGACATTGAACCCGCGAGTTTCGGAGGGTGTTTTGGCCTGGTCAGCCAGGAATTTTCGGGGGCCCGGAGGGATTCCGCGGGTTTTTTGTTTTGCCTCAATTCCATTTGTGCATGTGATGACGTCCCCCGTGTGTATATAATTGGGTAGGTTTTCGCACGAATCGAGCGATCTTGTAACTTGCGACTGGCGAGGGACCACATTTCGCAAGGCCTACCACATTTTGTTTCTCTTCGCTTCACAAGAGCCCAACCGAAAAGAAGTGCACTGTTCTCTCATTGATGTGGCCGTACCGCACCACCCTGTATTACCATACTAAACCAGCTACAACCCATATGAAAAGTAGTAGCATCCATTTCGTTTCAACTCCTCCCCCGCCTAGATGACTTGAAAGTGAGATTGGGATGCATTCAGCGTGAACTCCTGGGTAGTACCCTCCCGTGCAGTCAGGGCGTATCCCTGTGTGGTGGCAGGGCCGCTGTAGATGGCAGCCTGCCACGAACACATAAAACGCCAGGCTGGTGTCACGAAATTTGGCGCGCGAATACAGGTGCGTGATTGGGTAATGTCCCAAAAATGTCACTTCAATGCTACCAAATACGAGTCGCGCGCGCCTCGGTAAGAATGTTGGTGGCATGCGGTTTTCCCGCATGCCACCAACTCTGCCATCTACAGTGGCCCTGCCACCGCCCAGGGATACGCCCTCAGCGCAACATGGGTAGCGCGTGACCTGGGTTCAGCGAATGCTTTTCTTAGGGTGCATTCCTGGTTGGTGGCAGGGCAACTGTTCACATCGAGTTGGTGGCAAGTGTACCCAAAAATTCAGTGGGCCGGAAAATGCGCTTGCCACCAACAGTTGCCCTGCCACCAACTCAGGAATGCACCCTTAGTTTCAGCCCATTAGGGATGGTTAGTTCTTTATGGAAAGGGTATGCTAGAGCTCCGTGACGATTAAGTCAGATACTCCATCTGTTATGCTGCAAAAGCGCATTGCCACCGTCAGATTGTCAACTAAACAAGGCACCTCGTGGGAATGAAGAGAGTTAAAGGTGAGGTAAGAAAGAACATGCCGTAGTAAAGTCTGCTCTTGTTCACCATCATGATTCGGATCGGATCATTTTGATCGGCAACTTCATTAAGATATTGCTGCTTGCTTGTATTATCCAGGACTAGAGCTTCATCGGAAAATCACCATGAAGCAGACAACGGGCTTTCGGATTTTGTCGCTTCCAGACGAGATCCTCACAGTCATATTTCAGTGTCTTTCAAGACGTTCGGATCGGCTCAATCTCGCTCTCACTTGCTCGCGCTTTCACCACCTGATAAAGCAAGCACGACTTTCACTCTTTCTAACCATTCATAGTTCCCCGTTGGAGCTCGTAGAACGATTGACTCGCTTGTTTAACGCCGGGTACACTTGCGTTACAAGTCTGGTCATCTCTGGAGAATCCTTTTCGCTGGATTCAAGAAGTCAGAAATGCTCCATCAATCTAGAAGACATTGCATGTCTTTTGTCGACCATTGCCTCTACTTGTCCCAAATTGGAGAGTTTACGAACATATGGCCTTGACTACTTGGAAGAGAGTGTCTGGAGGAAGCTGGGTGAAGGATGCAGGTGAGTACAAGATTGGCTCTTTTGTTGCTTCACCCTTATCATCCCAATTCCGCCTGTTTAGCTGTTTCCAATCTAGCTACTTTTTCCTGGCTGAAATTATTCATTTGTCCACGCAGGCTTCTGTCAACCTTGGGAGTTTATTTTACATCACCACCTGCCACTTACCCTCCATTTGACATATTTCGCTCATTAGAATCCCTCTCGCTTGACCTTGACGGACTTTCCTCACACATTCCCTCCCTCAGTCTCTGCTCCTCCCTGTCTTCCCTCGCCCTCTGGAACGTCAACGATCTCCAACTCTCCAAACTTGCGTCCTCCTCCCCTCTTCCCTCCTTACGGTCTCTCACTCTCCATAGAGCACTTCTCACGCGCTCTTTATCATATCTCGCTTCCTTTTCCAACCTTTCATCACTTTCCTTTGATTCATGCATGCGGCTGGATGTCGATGATATGCAAGTTATTGCTTGCTCTCTTCACTGCCTCACACAATTGACACTGCAGGAGTGCTTCCTGATTTCAAGCTCAGGTGTTGCAGCAGTTGTTGAGAGCAACCCCAATCTCACAACCCTCTCTTTGCAAGAAGGCTCATGTCTCCTATTCAGTCCATCACGGTTCAAGGCCTTGCTTGCTTGCTGTCGTCAGCTTTCTACACTTAACCTATCTAGAGGACTTGTACTTCATCCCAGTTTGATTGCAGACTGCAGCAGTCTGCAGAGTCTCTCCATCAATAATGGAAGCGGATCTTTAGAAAGCTTGGCTGGTATGCTGCTGCGGGTGGAGAAAGCAAGCACAGATGGAGGGAACAGTATGAGGCAGGAGAAGGCTGGAAATGGGGAAGGTGCAAGGCAGAGGGGAGCGAGATGCAGCAAGGTGGTCAATAAGGCCTTGATATGGGGAAGGAGAGGCCATTTGGTCCGTGTAGCCGCTGCTGCTGCTCGTCAAAACACAGTCTTGGCTTTGAAGCAGTGGCATGAATTGCATGGTGAATGTTCACGTTTTCACGGGTCGCTACGACAGGATCTGCTGGACTCCATTCACGTGTTAGAGAATGGAGGGGTGACAGGTTCAATTGGTGAAGCGCATTCTACAGCTGCTCATTTTAGCATGAAGATCTCTGCATGTAATCTCGTAAAGCAGGTCCGTGCTGAGGCTGTTGCTGCCTTAGAGGGCGAGGAGACAGTAAAGAGAATTATCTCATATGCTGAAGACTCCTCAGCCTTTATTGTGAGGCCTGGAGAAGCAGTGAGAGCAGCGGAATCAATGGCAGTACCAGTGGGAACAGCAGCAGCCGGTTCAGTATTAAGGCAAGGATCAGCAGCTGAAGAGGGACCAGGATGGCCTTTAGTGGATGGAAATGACGCTACTGGTTCGGATCCGGAAGGAAATTTTGAAGCCATCCTCGTGTCTATGAGAGCAATGTCAAGGCAGCTTGAGGCAGTAGACCAAGCTCTTCGCGATCCGGCTCCGGTCCTGGTTCCAGGGCCCACATCTCCTGATTTTGATCTGTCCAGCAGTCTGAGAGTGGAAGCACATGGAATAAGTAACCCAGGTGAAGCTGTAGCAGTTAATTTCGCAGGTCCTCTGCTTCGATCTTTGACCCTAAATGGCTTCCAGTTCACCCCGTCTACAGAACCAGCCTGGCTGCAGGAAGCCTTTCATCAACAGCCCAACTCGTCCTTCCCTGATGCCTCCTCTTCATCCTCCTCAAACACTCCATCAGTCACTTCTTCCCTCAAACTCTACAAGTCAGTCCATTCTATCATATATGCTGCTGCCTTTGAAGGACTACAGAGGCTCTCTCTTGAAGGCTGCTCCGGCCTTGACGAAGACGACTTGGGTGCTCTGCTCAATGCTTGTCAGGGCTTACTCCACCTGACGATGGACAGGAACAAGGACTTTTCTGATGGAGTTATAGCTGGGGTGAAGCTGCCGTTCCTCTCCTCCCTGAGCATGCTGTCATGCAAGAATGTCTCTGCTGCTGGTGTTGACGGGCTTTTGAGAAGCTTCCCCAGGGTGGTGCAGGTGAAGGTGGAACAAGGGAAGGTTACTAAGAGGACTAGCAGGGCGCTCAGTCGTGCGTGTGTGTTTGTTATGAGTGAATGATGGGAGGTGGGGAAAAGTAGTGTGGAGGTCAGACTTTATGGTGTATTTGGTACGAGGTGTACCTGTCTGAACCAGCTGGATCACTGAATTCATTTCCTCTTGGCTGGTTTGCTAGTTTGCTGAATTCATCCCTATGTTTCTGCCTTTCCTCTGTACGGTGCCAGTACTACCAACATTGCTGTTTTTCCTGCCTGTAAGTTTCACTGGCGCAATCATATCGGTCGACAGACAGGAATATGCCAGAGACCTTTACAGAGTACACCTGTATGCAGAAATGTACATTTATGAGTTTATCACACAAACATCCATGCCAACATTGTGTTCCAGCATGCTTGTGTGTTCTTCGCACTTCACAAAGAGCTGGTGTAATAACACTTTATTCCCCTCATCTTATTTACATGCACATGGTACGGTATGTTCTTATTTACCACTTTCTCTAGCCTTTCCCCACCAGCAGCATGCAAAGCTCTCGCTCTCCCATTGATGTACGGTACATGTTCAATAGGAGCAAGGCCTCCGTCTACAGTGCACCCAGAGCAGGCGAGACCATCCAGTGTCAGGCAAGGCCGGATGCAGAGCAGACTCTGGCAGCAGCATGATTGCAGAGCAAGTGGGTAGCTGCAGGGCAGAGACTGTAGTGTGGTTGGAGGGCTGGAATGAAATGGCTGGCGAATGCTCAGCAGCTTGAGAAGATGCACATAAGTGCAGGCAGCAGCACTCTACACTACACCCCAACATACCGTACAAGGTACCAGCGTGGGAACAAAAAAGGGTCACCAGAAATGTCGAGCCCCAGGTGAAGCAACACATCCCAGCACATGTGCAGCCTTTACACTACTCAACAGGAGCGAGTCAATCATGGCTCAGCCTCCAATCCCACGCCGCCACCTGTACTCCGCCACGAGCCTATCCGCCAGCGCAGCGAGGAGCTCCTCATTGGTGGGCGCCAGCTGGCAGACCTCCCCCGCCAGCGAGGGGACGACGTTGCCGTGGGCTTTAAGAGCGTCCTCTGCCACTCGCTGCAGCAGCTGGATGTTCCTCTGTGATGCGTTGTCCATCCTGGTCGAGATGGACGGCAGGGATTGCACCTGACAGCGGGATGGGTGGGTGGATGCGTGTACGTGTGGGTGTGTTGTGGGTGGGAGCAGGGAGAGAGAACGAGAGGAGCGGATACATACATGCGAAGGCAGGGTACTACAAAGAGTGGGAAAACGCCAGGCAGCTGGCACACCTCCCATGTTGATGGGAGCAGCCAACTGGCAGGACATGCGTGCGATTTCCGCATGCACCATGCTGCCCTGTGGGGCACCTCGGATGAGCTTCCCACTCCACTGCTCAATGCTCACTCCATTCACCTCAATGCGTGTGTAGCTGTCTATTGCCCCATCCGCCAGAGAAAGAAGGCACATCTGAGCATGCACAATGTTGCCTCCCCCGTGAGGCGCGTCCAAGGCACTAGCCACAGAGACCCCCCAGGCACGCCCCACTTACCTCACCCCACACTCATGTCAATGCGAGTGTAGTTGTCTATGGCCCCATCTGCCAGAGCCAGCAGGCACATCTGAGCATGCACCATGTTGCCTCCTCCCCACACCATCACATCCACCATCGGCTCTGCCCACCCAATCAGTCCCCACCTGCAAAGAAGGAAAGCAATGACAATGCCAAACACAAGGCATGGGTGCACACAGGAGAGCATGAGTATGAGCGGTATGGTATGTCCCTCAGTGAGAAGTGAATAGGTAGCCGCCCCACACCATCACACCTGGGAATGCAAGGCATGGGTGGATGAACACATGAGGGCGTGAATGGTGCGTGTGTAACAGTGAGGGTAATGCGGGAGTGACTAGGTAGCCGCCCCACACCATCACATCCATCATGGATTCTGCACACCATTCGCAGCCCTCTTCCCTATACCAAGCACCAACCCACACTCACTTCTTCACCTCATCAATAGAGTATCGCCGCATGTGCTCGCCTGCTCCCAGAGACAGCACCACCACATCTCGGAATGTCAGCCGAGCTCGAGACAGAGGCTCCTCACACGACTCACTGCTGCCCGCTGCTTCCCCTCTTTCTCCTTCTCTCTCTGCTCCTCCCTTTCCTTTCTCAGCATCATGAAGAAGCGGGCTCGCACTCAGATCTGCTGCCTCTTGCACGTCTCCAGCCAGCAAACAGCTCGCATCAGCAGACGCTGCACCAGCCATTGCTGCTGCAGGTGAGATCTCTCCTCGCGAATTCCCTGCACTCGTGCCCGCTGCTGCTGTTGCCTGTGAAAGCCAATCTGCATCAGCGGCAGGTGCCGAAGACGAGGCGTGAAGTGCAGAAACAGGTGTTGTGGCTGATGCCTTGATTTCCCCACCTCCCGTTTCCCCATCGTCGTTAGTGTCTGCATTGTTGCTTGGAGCGTTTTTTGCAGCGCTGCTTGTACTGCCGCTCGCACCATTGCTTGCACTGGTGCTTGCCCCGTTGTGTGCACCATTTTCGTTGTTTTCTCCAGGAGGTTTGAAGGTGGACGGGTTGGCAACGATGTGCAGGAACGCTGCTACAGTCTGCAAAATACAGGCCATGCCACACCCCATCAGAACCATCTGTAATGGGTCATAGAAAGGGCATCTTAAGAGACTAGAAAAAAGCATAGAAAGAACAGTAAAGACTGAAAATGAGGATCACAAACGAGAAATTGTTTGAGAAGCTTGAAGCAACATACAATGCGGTAGGGAGAGGATGGGGGAGCGGCAGAGAAGTGGTGAGTGGAGCTGACAGATATGATCACACCGCCATTCCACTATGCCACCATAAACCACCGGCCCACTCACAGGGGTACTAACCACCATGCCCCCAAGCTCACAGGGTTGTTGGCGACCATGCCCCCATCCACGCACACCATCTCCCTCCGCCCATCCACCGATCGAACGAGAGCCGGCATGAAGATGCTGGGAGCTGCTGACGTGGCTCTGCAGGCCTGCATTGGCGGAATGGTTAAGCCAGAGTGCAGTAAGAGAGCCATAAATCGCTGTGCCCCCACCCCACAGTCTCACGCTGGGAGCTGCTGACGTGGCTTTGCATGCCTGGTCGGGCCAAAAGTGCATCAAAACCTTTTAAGGCGACGCTTCAAGACTGTAAAATCGCTGAAGTGCTAGACCAAGATAGCTCTGGCGCATGAATTCATGGAAGCAAGGGAAGAGAAGTATCAGAGGTACTAACAGAACTCGGAAATGAAATGGCACACATAGGGTGAAGCTTAAACGCGGCTGGCTGATGTTTAATAGATTTGGAGCTTAGCTGCAACTCCTTGTGGGCAAATTTCCACCCACAGTTAATCCAGAAGCTTCACTGGGATTCTCAGATTGAATCGTTGGGTAAACATGATAATGAAATGACTACTTTAGTTCACAACTCGCCTGAATAAGGGGGAAGTTGTGGCTCGAGTCGGGCAAAGCCCTCAGGCTGAGAGGAGGAGAAGGGCGAGTCTTTTCACACAGCCCAATTTTCCAATCGGCCCACAGTAATGCATAAGCCTTCACAGCCAAGCTGGATAAGAGGGAAGTTGTGGCTCGGGTCGGTCAAAGCCCTCAGGCTGAGGAAGGAACAAGTACGGCCAGAGCCAATCACACAGCCTAATGACCGATTAGCACCACAAAGGCCCTGTAACGGCAAGAGCTCATAACATGCCAGCATGATAACCCACCTGGATGAGCGGGAAGTCGTGGCTCGAGTCAGAAGAAGCCCTCAGGCTGAGGAAGGAACAAGTACGGCCAGAGCCAATCACACAGCCTAATGACCGATTAGCACCACACAGGCCCTGTAACGGCAAGAGCTCATAACATGCCAGCATGATAACCCACCTGGATGAGCGGGAAGTCGTGGCTCGAGTCAGAAGAAGCCCTCAGGCTGAGGAAGAAGTATGGGCGGAGCCAACTATAGAGCCTAATGAATGACCTGATAGTAGTAGTACCGCACAGGCCACCATCACAGCTCGCCACCCAACTCGCCCTCACAACTCGCCTGGATAAGGGGGAAGTCGTGGCTCGAGTCAGACAACGCCCGCAGGCTGAGGAAGAAGTACGGCCGGGCGGTGCTGATGTCATATGACGTCAGCAGGAGCGGCTTGACGGCCTCTGATAGGCAGAGGTCCGCCGCGCCACAGTGCTGCCTGAGGAAATGACGCAGAAGCTGCTCCAAGACCTCCACCTGATAATGACGGGGGAAGAGCGGGTACACAACGGTGCAGTGAGGTAGCTGAGAAGTGCCACAGAGCTGCCTGAGGAAATGACGCAGAAGCTGCTCCAGGACCTTCACCTGACGAGGGAGGAGGGTGAGAGGGGGCGCAGAGTGGTGAAGTTGGGTGCAATGAAGTAGCTGCGAAGAGCCCCAGTGCTGCCCTGAGAGCGAAGCGGGGAAGAGTGGTACAGTGACAGTGGGTTTAAAGTGGTACTTGGGCCGCCATATGTACCTGAGTGTGGCAGCCCATCGCGGCCAGAATCTCCTCCTGAGGGTGTGCTTGGAGTGCAGCGACCAGAAGGCAGCCACGTCCTACCAGTGCCCTCATGACTGCCCGGTCGGGTACCCCTGTCGCCTTGTGGGATGAGCTTGAGAGTATGCTCACCTTATATTTAGGGCGCCATATGTTCCTCAGTGTGGCAGCCCATCAAGGCCGGAACCGCCTCCTGAAATTCTGCTTGGAGTGCAGCGACCAGATGTCTGCCACGCCCTGATTGCTGGACTCGCTGTTGCCCTGTTGCCCCTGTAGGTCGGTCGGTACCCTTGTCCCCATGTACAAGCACACCCACCTTGTATTTAGGCCGCCATATATTGCGCAGTGTCGCAGCCCATCGCGGCCAGAACCGCCGCCAGAAGATGTGCTTGGAGTGAAGGGTCCAAAAGTCTGCCACGTCCTGAGCCCTGATGGCTGGCCGCCCCGTCGCCCTGTGTGGGGCTGTGAGCATGAGGGCAAGCAGACCGCCGCCACTGGTGCCTGGGGGGATTGAAAACAGGCGAAGAGAGAAGGAGATTGCACAGATTGTTAGTTAGCCTTACTCTGAGCCGTGATGGCTGGCCGCCCCGTCGCCCTGTGTGGGGCTGTGAGCATGAGCGCAAGCAGACCGCCGCCACTGGTGCCTGGGGGAATCGAGGGAGGAGGGCGAGATGGGAGATAACGGAAAGAGAGCAGGGAATGACATTGCACACCTCCTTTCCTTGGTCCTGAGCCCTGATGGCCGCCCGGCCCGTTGCCCCGTGAGGGGCAGTGAGCATGAGCGCAAGCAGACCCCCACCACTGGTGCCTGGAGGAAACGAGGAAGCAAGGAGAGACATTAGGAATGAGAGCGAGAATAAGGAAGGAACTTGCACACCCTGTTATCCGTGTCCTGAGCCCTGATGGCCGGCTGCCCCGTTGCCCTGTGAGGTGCTGCGAGCATGAGAGCGAGCAGACCCCCACTACTGGTGCCTGGAGGGGATGGAGGAAGCAGGCTGAGATGGGAGAGAAGGGACGGACCTTGCACAGCTCCTTTTATTTGTTTTGAGCCCTCATGGCCGGCCGCCCCGCCCCACCCCACCCCACCCCACCCCACCCCGCTGCCCTGTGGGGCGCTGTGATGTGAGCATGAGGGCGAGCAGACCACCACGGCCAGTGCCTGGAGAGACCAAGGGAGGAAGGAATCAGGGAGAGACGGGAGAGAAGGGAGAAATTTGCACAGAGATTTAGTGCAAAGGTTCGGCCGGGGAGACAGAGCAGGGCAGCTGACTCGACTCTCCAGCAAAGAGGTCGAAGAAATCCGCCAGTCGCACATCCAGGTCCCCGCATCGCTCCTGCAACATGGCCTCCAGAGGAACGCTTATCTGCCTGGGAAGGGAAATCAGCCTAAGGGAGAGAAAGCAAGCCGGGTGGCTCACCAGCAAAGAGGTCGAAGAAGTCTGCCAGTCGCACGTGGGGATCGCCGCATCTCTCCTGCAGCATGGCCTCCAGGCGAACACAGATCTGCGTGGGGATGGCGTCCCTCACTCCCCCTCCGTCCACACTCAGCACTGCCAGCAGCCGGGGAGGTCTGGAGGGGAGCGGCTCCGCCGTACCACCTCTCGGTGCTGAGGAAGCATGACCAGCAGGATCTCGTGCTGCCATGTCAGCATCACCAGCACCGCTGCTTGCTGCCACGTCAGCATCAGCAGCACCGCTGGCACCAGCAGCATCGGCACCAACACCCCCTCCTCCGCCCCTGTCCCCTCCCTTTCCCTCTTCCCCTGCAGGACAACCAGGACTAGCCACAGCTTCGCACCTTCCTGGAAGCTCCGGGTACATCTGCATGAGAACGTCACTGTTTGAAATCAAGTTCCCTTGTAAACCCTCCTCCAACCTCTCTCCCACCCCCGATCCCTCTCCCAATCCCTCTCCCACTTCCTCCGCCGCTCTCTCTCCCCCAACCACCTGCTGCAGATCTCTCCCCTGTGAATCCCCCCCCTCCTCAGGAGGAGTCTCAAGGCTCTCTCGCTCACCCACCCGTTTCAAGCCCCCCACAACCACGCCATGCCCCAAGCCTCCTGCTCCGATTCGGCCCAAACCAGGTGCCCCAGTCGGGCCAGAGCTATTTGGGTCGGCATACTCTTGTCTGCTTCTGCCAGACTCAAGCTGAGTGCTGCTGTCCTGTTCCTCTGGTGATTCAGATACTTCAGGTGATTCTTCAGGTAACCCTCTCCCTCTTCCTTGCTTCTTTCCTTTGCCCCCCCGTAACAGCCATAAGCACCCCTTACCACGCCTCCCCACTCCGTGTTCTACTTTATTCTTCTCCTCTTTCGTCATCCGCTCGTTTCCCGTGCTGATCTGGCTGGTAGAGGAATCTGGATCCTTTTTTTTCGAAGCCCAGAAGCCAGTGAATCTGTGCCACGTGGAGCCTATCCCTCCTCTCATTTGCTTCACTGCCAGCTCACATGCCACACACTCCTCCTCACACACCACCACCCCCTCCTCCCTCACTCCCCCACGCACTATCTCTCTCACCCCCTCACGCACTACCTCACTCGCTCCCTCACTCTCTCCTCCACTCACACTCCCCTCCGAGTTTTCCCAAACCTCTTCCTCGCACACCACCTCGTCTTCTCTCTCTATCTCCCTCACTCCCCCCCTCCTCCTCTCCTGCGTCCCTTCCCACTCCCCTATATCCTCACATACCACCACCTCTTCCCCCGTATCCTCTCTCTCACTCCCACCCCTACACTCCCCTCCTTCCTCCTCATCCTCGCTAAGAGGTTCGAAAACAAGACCACCAGGGGAACGAAACGAAACCTCCTCGAAATTCTCTAAACCCTCCATCTTGGAGGCTCGTTCTGACAAATATCCACCGTCCGATCCTGTTGCCATACCGCCTCCCTGTGAATCAGCGCAGCACCTCCCTTACTTGCTGGGAATATGAGTTAAGAAGAACGCGCAATTCCTGCTCGGATCTTTCTCCCACCGCCCCACAACCGCCGGGAAAGGTGTACGCTGGATATAACCTCGATATTGTCAATCTCGTTGATGTACAAGGATCGCTGGGACGCACTGTAGTACGCTGGTGCCAGTTCACGATCATTACGGTAAATTTGCAGCGGTTTAGCCGAACCCGCCAAACATACTGCACGCGCATCGGACGGTCCAGATTGTTCTTCTTCCATCGCAACAACCGCACTTGTGATTGGGATATCTCGAAGCAGCAACATGCCACTTAGCGAACGTTTACCAGGAAGCTCCAATATTGTGACTCTAACGAAATCTCAGTTTATTAGCAGCTTGGCCGTAAGCTTCAAATCTGCTCCGCGGTTGCCAGCTGGTTGTGCTAGTGTGACGCAAGAATGACGTAGGTGTAACGTGAGATTAAGCCTAAAAGCTGCATGAGCGACAACTGTGACGTGGCTGGTAGCGTCGCCAACTAGTAAAGCGTGTCGTGGCGTGGCGATGACACGAAAGCATTCGTTGCTCCGTCGGATCATCATGCAGTGAGAGTAGCGCCCGGCGCAGGGCTGGCAAGTGAGCGAGCTGTTATTTTACTAAAAGCGAAGCACGTCTGTCTCTCATTCTGTAAAACGATGCATGCTTTGGAGAATTCAGATTCAGCTGTGGTAAGAAATTCCTCTTCTGATATCTGAATCTACGCATGTCGCATTGCATTTATGCCCCACTGCACAGTTCCGGCTGCTGATGGAACCGATCCGAAACGAGCAGAACAATCAAATACACTGTTGTGTTTTGTCCCTTCCCTGACATCTGTGAGGTGTATGGTAAGTGCTTCGCTTCGAGCGGTCGCGCTAAGGAGTTCGCACAGGGTAGCTTCAATAAAAAGGAAATAAATTATTATTATCTGCCATTTTACAGCCATATGATTAAAAAAACCCAACTAAGTTGCTTCTTCTTCGTCATCCTCCACACCAAACACCGATGCAAGTTTCTTTGGTGGAGCTGCAGCTTTCGACTTCCCAAAAAAACCCTGAAAAGCACAACCGTGATCACACGATATTTAGTATGCTAACCATTGGCAAGATGCAATGGCATGTTTTTCCAAATGGCAGCGTTAGTACCTTCTTTGCGGCCCCTGGTTTGGTCTTCATTGAGATGCCAAATTTGAGGGCAGAGCGATCAGCCGGAATAGCTGAAGTTGCTGCAGCTGGACGGGGTGCTGCTGACACAGCTGATGCCCCCCCTGCTTCTACAGCTGCCGCTGCTGGCGCCACTCCTGTCGGCTGCTGCTGCTGTTGCTGCTTCTGGGCCTCCACACTGCAAGGATCGATAAAGAAATTTAATTTATTTAAGAAAGCAGACAGTGTAGCAAAAGCTACTTCAAAGGCATTCCAATCGCCATGGTGCCAATATTCACTCTGAAAAAATATCCGGTGCAGCATCAAAGTACTTGAGCAAAAGTCGGGAGTCACAGCTTGGGATAGCGCGCCAGGCCCTCTCCTCCTCCCTCAAATCCTCTTCTCTCAGCGGCCTTTTCATCGACTCAACAAACAGGCAAGACATCTAAGTACCTGAGCGAAGAGACAGAGAACAACAACAACAACAACGGGCTCACAGCTTGGCGTAGCACGCCAGCTCTCTCTCCTCACTCACCACTCTTGAGATGACTCTAAATTAGGTGCGGCACCAAATGCCCCGCACACGAAAAGAGAAATGGGACTCACAGCTTGGCATATCATGCCAAGCTCCGTGTCCTCCCTCATCGACTCTTGAGTGGAGGCACGGCACGTAAGGCCCAGAGCAAGAGAAGAAGAGTGGGCTCACAGCTTTGCCCCGTCAGCTCCGTCTCCTCCCTCAGCTGTTCCTCCCCTCAGCGGCGTTTGAGTCGACTCAAGTAACAGGCACAAAGAGAAAGAGAGAGAATCATACAGGAACTCACAGCTTGGCGTATCAGGCCAACTCCTTCTCCCTCAGCTGCTCCCCCTTTAGGGTCATTTGAGTCGAGTCGACAACCAGGCAAGGCACATCTAAGGGGGCCTGAGCAAAAGAAGAAAGAACGACTCACAGCTTGGCGTATCGAGCCAGCTCCTTCTCCTCCCTCAGCTGCTCCCTCCGCTGCCTCTCGTCCCTCACGCCCTGCTGCTGCATCTTCTTGGTCTCTTGGAAGCGCTGTGAGGAGGAATGAATGAATGTGATGCAATGGAGAATGGAGAATGGGGATGGTTACATTGGAGAACGGCAAACTGCACAGGAAATATGGTTAGCTGCTTAAAAAGACACCAGACAACAAAAAGAGAACAGAGGAAAGGTATTTCAACATCATGGTATGTTGTGATGGGACGGGAAGTGGCACCAGACACCATTGGTCAGCTGGATTTAGAAGCACACTTAGTTTCAACGAATATGAACGTGTCAACTGCGACACCCCTCAGCACAGCTCACCTTCCTGTGGTTGTGGTCGTAGCTGCTGAGGTGCATCTCCATCTCGCTCGCCAGCTTGTACTGCTTGTTGCACAGCTCGCACAGAAACACCCTCTGAATCTCCTTCACATCCGCTCGAATCTTTTCCACCCTCTCCGCCACCTCCTGGTTATGCCCACCGATGCATAGCATGTGTGTTGTACCCGCACGAGTCACACAGCGTGTGTGACGCACATGCGCCGCAACGTGTGCCGCAACATGCGCCACCGTGCATTACACACACCATGTCACGGCGACACAGTTGCACAGATCCCCCAGGCGTTGCCACGAGCGGGATGGGGGCACCCGTGGGAGGCGTTCAGCGGAGCCGTTGCGTTGCAACATCACCAGCAGCAGTTGATTGTTGGGTTGAAACGGATAAGGGCCCATTGGGGAGGGACAGGCGCCCATTGAGGGGCCGAGGAGGAGGAGGAGCAGGAGGAGGAGGAAGCAAACGGGAAGAAGTGCAGGCAGGCAGAGTAAACAGGAGAGGAGACGGAAGGGAGAGGGGAGGGGAGGGGAGAAGAGGGTAATAACAGCCAGCGGGGCGAGCGATCCACAGGGCACTCCTCCTACTGTCCTTGGCGATGGACACAGGCTTTAAGCCGTAGGAGCAGCAGTGCAGCGGACGGTGCGTGCGCAGTGCAGGATGAAAGAGGTGCTAGGAAGCGTGCAACTCCAAGCAAAGACATGAAAGAGTGGAGGGGTGCTGCAGCCTGTGCTGTTGCTTTGCCTGGTGGCTGGGGTGGAAGGGTTGTTGGGGACGTGGAGGAGGGATAACAGGGGAGGAAGAAGAGCGAGGAAGGTTCACAATTGGAGAGCCTGTCGGTGAGGAGTGAGCATACAGAAGTGTGCATGCCTTTTTTAGAAGAAAATTATTCACACCCACCCCCGTCACCACTCTCTTCTTCTCTACCTCCTCCATTCTCCTCCACTCCACATACACTCCACCTCCAGCTTTCTAAGAAACAATACTCACCTCTCCTAACCCCTCTCAGCCCAGCCTGCTTTCCCCTCACCTCTCTCTTCTTCGCCACCTCCTCTGTCTCCTCCACTTCTATCTCCAGCTTCTTTCGCTGCACGTTCTCCTCTGCCGTGTACCACTCCTCCTCCTCCTGCTTCCCCAGCCCAAGTCGTGCATCTCGCATCTCTGTTCGCACCGGGTCCACTATGCCTGGGGGAGGGGGAAAGAGAGGTAGAGGGGTAGTGGGCGGGGGAAGAGGGGTAGCGGGAAGGGAGACTAGTCTTTCTCTGCACGTTCTCCTCTGCCGTATACCGCTCCTCCTCCTCCTGCTTGCCCAATCCCAGCCGTGCATCCCTCATTTCCGTTCTCACTGGGTCTACTATGTCTGTAAAGGGGAAGAAAGAGTGGGAAGGGGAAGGGGGGAAGAGCGGGAGTAGGTGAGCAAGGCGAGAAAAAGAAGGTTGGGAGTTGGTTGGTTGGGAAGGGGGGAAGAGGGGAAGTGAATAATCCCCTTTCCCTGCACGTTCTCCTTCGCTGTGTACCACTCCTCCTCCTGCTTGCCCAGCCCCAGCCGTGCGTCCCTCATCTCTGTGGGAACCGGGTCTACTATGCCTGGGATGGCGGGAGAAGGGGGAAACGGGACGGGTGGGAGGGGGTGAGGCGGTAGGGGTGGGAGGGGGTGGTAGGGTTGGGGGTTTGAGGTGGGGCGGGAGGGGGGTGGAGGCAGGAAACGGGGAGCAGGAAAGGGAGGGAAGAGGAGAAGAGGGGAAGAGGGACAGGGCACATATCTTCCTCCGCTGCACATTATCCTCTGCTGTGTACCACTCCTCCTCCTCCTGCTTGCCCAGCCCCAGCTGTGCGTCCCTCATCTCCATGCGAACCAAGTCCACGATGCCTGTAAAATTGGAAGAAAGAGGGGGCAGGGAAAGGGGGGAAGAGCAGGGCGGGTGTAGGGTGGGGATGGCGAGAAAAAGAAGGTTGGGAGTTGGTTGGTGGGGAGGGGGGGAAGAGGGGAAGAGAGGAGGAAGGACTAATTCCCTTTCTCTGCACGTTCTCCTCTGCCGTATACCACTCCTCCTCCTCCTGCTTCCCCAGCCCCAGCCGTGCATCCCCCATCTCCATGCGAACCGGGTCCCTCCTCTCACTTCCACCCCTCTCACCTTGCTCATTCCGCCCCAGTCCCTTCCCCCGCCATCCCATCTTCAGCAGCAGCTGGAACCCCTCGTTGCTGCACGCGATGTGCTTTCCCTCTTCCCTCTCCCCTTGCCCCCCGTCATGCCTGCCCTCACCTTGCTCATTCCGCCCCAGTCCCTTCCCCCGCCATCCCATCTTCAGCAGCAGCTGGAACCCCTCGTTGCTGCACGCGATGTGCTTTCCCTCTTCCCTCTCCCCTTGCCCCCCGTCATGCCTGCCCTCACCTTGCTCGTTCCGCCCCAGTCCCTTCCCCCGCCATCCCATCTTCAACAGCAGCTGGAACCCCACGTTGCTGCACGCGATGGGCTTATCCAACGACGCCATCTCCAGCCCCTCGCGGTCCAGGTTCTCCGTGATCCGATGGTCGATCGGCAGCCGGAACTCATCTCCATCGTCCAGAGACTGCCACGTGGCGAACGGAGAGTGGGCGCGGGGGGGGGGGGGGGGGGAAGACGGGGGAAAGGGCTGTTGACTAAAGGGGAGGAAGTCGGAGTGAGAAGAGTGATAGGGAAGGGGAGGAGGGGAGGAAGAATTGAAGGGGGAGAAGAGGATGAGTAGAGACACGCGGAGAAGTGGAGGGATGATGAGAAGAAGAGTGGCAAGGAGGAAGGATGAGGGAGAGAGGTGAGAAGGAGGGATGAGGTGCGTCTGCGACTTGTCGTTGTTCACGGACTCGATTATGCAACAGGTAATGCCGGTGACTGCTCCTTGACTTTTGAGTCGACTTTGAAATCACCTCGAGACGAGGTGCATCTGCGACTCGCCGATTTTCACGGACTCGGTTATGCCACAGCAGTGCCGTTGACTGCTTCTTGATGTTACTCCAACGAACCTAGATGGTTGAGAAATTATTATTATTATTATTATTATTTATTATTATTATTATTATTCAATCGTCTCTTCCCTTTCCTAATGTCCAGACGAAATGTATTCCGTTACCTGCATTTAAATCGCTTGCAAACCGCGAGTAGCTGCAAAAGTAGCCCGCGCGTAAGATGAATTCGAGACGAATATATTCTCACTAATGGCTTCAGGCACGGGATGCGGGGGGGCGTCAGAAGGCTAAAACAAGACAACGTCCTGCGGTCTGCAGATTTCTGGTGAATTCAGGAATTCAGGATTTCAGGTGACAAGTTCTTCTCCCAAGTTACCGTTGGGTGAAAATCCTGACTAAAGCCTTTCTCTCCATTTGGCTTGTTTGCTTGGCTGGACGTACTTGGTTTGGATCGCTCCTATCGACTGATTGGCTAACGAAGAAAGGCGATTTGGCGATTTTACAGGTCACGAGAGGTTCGAAGTCTAACCTCTGACAAACTTTGCTCCATCACTTCAAACCTGGGATGTAACCAGCTTTGATGTGGTTGCCACGTCTTACGAAAAAAATCGATTTCTGCGAAACATGCGAAACACATGTTATGAAGCGAAACTATTTTTGTGAGATCGCCAAAGCCTGCGCGATGTGATTCGTGATTCGTGAACTACACAAGTTTTCGAGCTTTCACCACGATGCCGCCAACAAACTAGGGTTCGGCTTGAACAAGCTTCAAGGTTGGCGTTCTTAGCTTCTAAGAATCTCGAATCGCGATCCGATCAGCCGCTAAGCTCCTTAGGTTATTGTCACAAACTAACGAATAGTTTTTAGGCAGTGTTAGGCACTTCGGCAGCACGTTACCGAATCTTACGGCGATAGTTGACGCTTTTCAGCAACAAGCTACTTCTACCATCTCGACTGCTGGGATTGCATACTGCATAGTCCTTTACCGGAACCTCACGCCAATAGACTACGGCAACGGACGCCATACTACTACTCCTAAACGGCAACTGAACGGCAAATAAACGGTACCCCGCTTAGTTGCAATCCATTTCAGCGTGAGACGAAAACGGCGAGCTTTTGCGAGGTGACCTTTCAGTCGACTTACAATATATCGCCGTACCAGCAGTAGGCTGTCAAATTCAGTAGAGGCAGTAGGCGATGGCGCGGCAGGTGTCGCGCGATCGGCGCGCGTCAGACAAGGAGGAGAAGCAGAGCACGTCGGCTTCAGGAGGGTCCGATTCGAAGCGGCGGCAAAGAGCGGACGCCAGGCGGCGGTATGAGGCGGAGACCCCTCCCCTGGGGAAGATCGCGGTGACTTTCCTCCTCACGGCTCTAGTCGCGGCTCTGTGCGCGGTCGTCGTGTATTACACGCAGGATCGCATGGTGAATGCTGGTGAGTCGCCGTGAGAGTTTCAATCTGAGACGTCTTAAAAGCGCTGTGCGCGGTGGTGGTGTATTACACATAGGTTTGCATGGTACGCTGGTGATTCGCCGTTCACGGTCCTAGTTGCGGCGCTGTGCACAGTCGTCCTGTATTACAAACAGGACCGCATGGTGAATGCTGGTGAGTCGCCCTTCTCCTTGACGAGGTGACTTTTGAGTGGACTCAAAGGTCAGATCGTGGTGGTTTTCCTCCTCGCGTCTCTGGTCGCAGTGGTATGCGCGGTTGTCGTGTTTTACACGCAAGACCGCATGGTCAGCGCTGGTCAGTCACCGTGTTCTCGCATGGTCGACGCTGGTCAGTCGCCGTGTTCTCGCATGGTCAATGCTGGTGAGTCGCCGTGTTCTCGTATGGTCGACGCTGGTCAGTCACCGTGTTCTCGCATGGTCAACGCTGGTGAGTCGTCGTGTTCTCGCATGGTCAACGCTGGTGAGTCGCCGTGTTCTCGCATGGTCAACGCTGGTGAGTCGTCATGTTCTCGCATGGTCAACGCTGGTGAGTCGCCGTGTTCTCGCATGGTCAACGCTGGTGAGTCGCCGTGTTCTCGCATGGTCAACGCTGGTGAGTCGCCGTGTTCTCGCATGGTCAACGCTGGTGAGTCGCCGTGTTCTCGCATGGTCAACGCTGGTCAGTCGCCGTGTTCTCGCATGGTCATGGCTGGTCAGTCACCGTGTTCTCGTATGGTCAATGCATGCTCGTCTGGTCAATGCCGCCGTGCTCGCCAACTCCTTTCTCCCTTCTGACGAGCCTTGCTTCTCTCCGATGCGGCTGCAATGCATGGTGAATGCTGGAAAGAATTGTCTGATTCTTGTATCGTCCATTTGACCCTAATGCCCCTGGGATTTATGGTGAGGGCAGGTGTGTGGTGAGGGCAGGTGGGTGGTGAGGGAAGGAGATTATCGTTATGGAATGCTGTGGTGAGCATGATGTTGTGATATTGTGATGTTGTGACTGAATATCTTGGTGAAATTTCATCTGCCATACTATGATGGACTATTGTGCGACACAATCTTGTGGTTGTGAAGGGAGAAGATGGAGAGGAGGAGGAAGAGGGAGGGTGGGAGGAGATATTGTCATTAGGAAGGGAGTGAGGAAGACAGAAGAGAGGAGGAAGCAAACACAGTGTTGCTCTCGAGACCAGAGATGGAGGAAGAGAGGAATGGAGAGCGGATGAGGATAGGATTTCGGAATGAGGGAGGAGCTATGAGTTTGGAGCGCGGTGTAATGTGGCGAGGCGGAAGAAAAATATAATGATGGTTGTTGTAGCAGGCTAGAGCGGTGAAGAACGAGTGAACTATGGGGCTTAGGGTGGAGGTTTTGATGGGAATTCTTCAGTTTAGGAGGAAGAACAAAGTATTGCTTTTTTTTTTTGTATTGTTTGCTGCTGCTTTATCCCTTGTTCTTGACCGATTTCTGCTCTTCCCTTCCCTCCCGCGTTCCAGTTGCCTTACAAGGTTACAAACTTCATATGCTGTACAACAACTACACTGTAGCAGCCAAGAAACAGATCAATATGATCCTTGGTCTCCCCATGCCAAAAGAGTGAACAGCAAGCTGCTGTGCCACATCATCTCTGCCATCACATTATCTCTGCCGTCGCATCATCTCTGCCGTTGCATCATCTCTGCCGTTGCATCAACTCTGTCGTCGCATCATCTCTGTCATCGCATCATCTCTGCCGTCGCATCTTCTCTGCCGTCGCATCATCTCTGCCGTCGCATCATCTCTGCCGTCGCATCATCTCTGCCGTCGCATCATCTCTGCCGTCGCATCATCTCTGTCGTCGCATCTGTTGGGCTGAGAAAAGCCCTTAGGATCTTTGCAGGACTAAACTCTGAGTAGGAACAATGTAGTAGCGGAAGCGTTTAATGATAAGTCTGTGAACCACCTTGCGCTAGTATGTGAGGATAAAGTAGATTGATTAAAAAACAACGAGATACAATCTTTTATAAGAGTGCAGGGGAATGTGAAGGGTTATAGTATAGCTAATAACTGTTTTGCTTTTGCTGTTGTGGTTCGATATAGTGACGACTCGGGCAACTGCTCAATAACGAGTCAGTTGTTTGTCCTTGCTGTCGCGCTGTACTTGTCAGGTCAAAGGTCGCTGACCTTTGACTTTCGCGTAACCTCCAGCAGTTGTTCAACCTCCGAGGGTTGACTCGCCGATGCTTCGCTGTGTTTCGCTTCGTTTATGACTTAGTGCTTCGACACGACAGAGGCGCTTAAGTTACTTGTTTCCAACACTCCCCTTCGCTTCTGGAGTGTCGCTGCTGGTGACGTGGCTCTGTCCAGTCAGCAGCATGCAGTACTCGAACTTATGCTTTCCGAGCTTCTTGGTCAAGTAGTCTGCTGCCATCTCAGACGTGGGACAGTATGACAGCTCAAGTCCCCTTTTCAATCTCGTCCTTCACGAAGAAATATCGTAGAGCGATATGCTTCGTCCTGTTCGCGAATCCATTCTTGTTGCTGACTGGTTGTCGCAGAAGAGGGAGAAGCTTGGTAACTGGGCCAGCTTCGCTTCTTCCAGGAGTTCGCGAAGGTACAGTCCTTCCTTGGTGGCTGAGCAGAGTGCGATATATTATGCTTCAGCTGAGGAGAGAGCGATCAACTCCTGCTTGCTCGACTGCCACGAGATGGGTCCGATAGGTTCGAAGCGATAGATGTAGCCGGTGCGCGAGCGTCAATTGTCGGAATCGCCGACGTGATCGGCGTCGACGTAGCCGATTAACTTAGGTGTCGAGGTTCCGTTCTTGTGATAGGTCAGGCCGATCGTCGGAGTGCTAACGAGATAGTGAAGAGCGCGGTCGACCTCCGCCATATGTTCTGCTTCGGACCTTTTGAGGTAGGTGGCGAGCTGACTTGTAGAGTACGATAAGTCCAGACGGCAGGTGACGGCCGCGAAGAGGAGGCGTCCCAACTTTCTCTGGTAGTCGCGTATGCCGGCGGGCTTGAGCGGGGCGGATCCTTCCTTGAGATTTCCTGCGGTGTAGCGGTATGGCGTAGAGATGGAGATCGGGGTGAGTCTGAAGCGTTTGGCGATAGTGTCGATGTATTTCGCGGCGCTGAGGTGGATCGCGTTTTCTTCTTCTTGAATATTGAGGCCGAGATACTGCGTGAGGGTGACGAGACCGTGAGCGTGAGGTCTTGTTACAGCTCCCCTTCGAACCAGGTAGTGACGCCGTTGGTCGAGCCGATGTAGAGCAGGTCGTCTACATAGACGATAAGTAGAATGTAGTCGTTGCCCTTTGTGAGTCGGTACATGCCCTGGTCGTGTGGTAGCTGACAGAATCCGATGCGGATGAGTCTAGCGTGCAGGTACTGCTGCCACAGTCTCGGTGCCTGTTTGATGCCGTACAGGGACTTCAGTAGCTGGCAGACTTGGTTAGGTTCTCCGTTTGAGCCGTGTGGTAGTTCGACGAAGATCTCTGCGTCAACAGGTGCGTAGAGAAAGGCATTAGCGACGTCGATTTGCCGCAGTTTCTTCTTCTTCATGGCGGCGATTGCGAGGAGAATTCGGAGTGAAGTGTGTCGGCTGAGCGGGGCGAACGTCTCGGTGAAATCGCGTCCATGCTCTTGGTCGAAGCCACGTACGACCCAACGCGCCTTGAATTCATCAATAGTGCCGTCTGCCTTTGTATTCACATGGAAGACCCATTTACGGGTGAGTATTTTCTTGTTTTGTGCCACGCTGATGGGAACAACTTTCCAAGTGTTGCGTTCCTCCAGTGCTTTCAGCTCCTTGTCCATGGCTTTGCGCCATTTCTCCCTATATTCCCACCCCAGAGCCTGCTGAACTGTGGCAGGCTCCTTAGGAAGCGCTGCGCCGTGAACCGCGGTGACGAGGCCGAGTATTTGAAGACCACTCTATGTGCAGCGGGGGAGTGTTGTGTCCTCGGGATAAGCTGCTTCGTCACCTGCTTCTGGGTCAGGTATGAAGTTGGGCCCTATGCGTTATGCTTTGTTGGTGTTGAGTCTTGCAGGTGTAACGTAACCGTTGTCGGCGAAGTGGTAAAATACTTCGGCGTTGGCGCTTTCGCGAGAATTTTCGTCATCCATTGGGACGTCGACGGAGCAGTAAAAGAGAGGTCCGGCTTCCTCCGAGGCTTCATCCACGTTCTGCTCGTCCCAGTCAGCTTCGTGTGCTGCCGAGGCGAAGGCTCGGTCACCACAGAAGCCACCTGTGGGGTCCCGATCTTCTTCCAGGTTGGCAAGGTACGTCGGAAGGGTGAGTCGTCGTAGAAAATGACATCACGTGCTGCTACTGTTTCCTTTGAATGGACGCAAAAATCTTCCGCGCATTGTAATTTCTTTCGATGCCCAGGTGTAGCCCCCACAATGCGCGTTGGGAGAATCGGCCGGCTCGTCCAGCTGGGGGTCGGTACTGTACCATGCATCCAAAAACTCTTAACATTTTTGTGCTGCCCTGTTTTCCTATCCACAGCAGGTGCGATGATGCGTTGTTCGGGAGCGATGATGACGAGAGCAAGTTGTGCAGCATGACAGCGTAGTCCATTGATTCGGGCCATTGGTGGTTGGGTAGCCGCATGCCTCGTAGCAGCTTGCGCATGGTGTCCTGGAGAGTCCTGTTCATCCTTTCTGCTACGCCTTGCTGTTGGTGAGCGTAGGGAAGGGAGACGAGTCGCTTGATCCCTCTTTCCGCCAAGTACTGCTTGAACCTCTGTGAGGTGTATTCTCCTCCTCCGTCTGACTGGAAGCTCTTTAGTTTTACGCCAGATTCTCGTTCTGCTACTGGGAGCCAGGCGACGAAAGCCTCGAAAGCCATGTATTTGCTCGGAAGATTGAGGTGCCAAACGTAACTTGTGGCGGCATCGATGAATGTGATGGTGTAGCTGTATGTTCCTTGTCCAGGTTCGCGGTTGTACAGGATGTCGCTGTACACTTTCTCGAGTGGTGCGTAAGCTGGTGCGCTAGGGTTGTGGTGAGAAGCGAATGGCCGATGTGGTAAGTCGGATTCGGGGCAGGTAAAGCACGTTCCGCGAGCTCGTCGAAGTTCGCTTCCGTCGGTTAGGAGCAGTGAGTCTTTGTCGAGCACGCCTGCTCTGATTGTGTTGTTCAACACCGTGTTGCTTGGATGTCCCATTCGTGCGTGCCAGATATCTTTGCCAGCTCGATGTCCGGGTGAGCGACGGCACAAGTCGGAGTTGGAGTAGAAGCTTGCGGTGAAGTTTGCGCTTCGATGTACTTCTCGTGGTGTTGGGTTCAGTTGCTGCACAGGAGTCGGTGGAGTGTCTGTGAGAATTAGAACGAGAATGAAGAAGAGGGAAGGAGTTTCACTAGCAGCAGTTGGGATACATATAGCAAACCCTAACAGGGTTGTACTCGCTATACAGCACCCCACTACAGGCTAGATAATTATAACATTCTGACACACTCCCATAGCCAAAGTGGGGTGTAATCAGCACAATGAGCAAGCAGGTATAGAGCAGGAGTTCACAATAGTGAGCAAAGCTAGAGTCATTCACAAAGGGCAAGTGAGGAGGAGGAGGCGAGACTGTAAGAGGAGAGGAGATAGGAGGCGACGGCTGAAGCTGCAGACACACGGGCAACAGGAGTCACACTGGCACAGCGGCTACCGGAACAACGCTCCGGACTACTGGAGTAACTGGCTCCGCGGCTAAGACTAGCGGCAGACGAGCAACAGACCCACGGGCGACTGGCACAGCTTGCTACGACTGGGCTACAGAAGCAACGCCCCGGACTACTGGTGCTGCTGAAGACACGACGACAATCTCCGTTCAACCAACCTCTTCCAGCTGCCCCACACCTCTGGACACACACCCCCTGCTCAAACCCTAGCTCCACTCCCATAGCACCCCCCTTACACCCTAAACCGCAGGCTCACACACATCCACCTCCCTCAAAACCCTAGCTCCACTCCCACAGCACCCCCCTTAAACCCTAAACCCCAGGCTCCCACACATCCACCCCCCTCAGCGACAGCTGCAGCAGTGGGAGACGAAGGAGGAGGAGCAGGGGAGACCACACACCCGTCACCCCCTACTCGCCACCCCCAGACCCTAGCACAGGGCAGGGCGGGACGGCGGGTAGGGAGGTTAGGGGGGGGGGAGGGGGGGGGGGGGGGGGGCGACGCGCGGTCTCCCAGGGCGCCAAAACAGGCGGCAGAAGGGGCGATGCTCGCCCCCCTCCCCCAGGTCGCGGCCTCCGAAGGAGCCGCGACGGGCGACGGGAAAAGGGGGAGGGGGGGGGGGGGGGGGGGGGGGGGGGGGGGGGGCGGTGCACGTGCCCCCGGTGCGCCGCGGCTGGCGACGGGGCATGGCCGGGGCGGGGCCGGGGCAGGGTCGAGGAGGGGCCAAAAGGGGCGGCGACGGGGCCGCAAGTGGCGGCGACGGGGCTGCTGGAGGCGGCGACAGGGCCAATAGGGGCGGCGACGGGGCCGCTAGGGTCGGCGACGGGGCCGATGGCGGCGACGGGGCCGCTAGGGTTGGCGACGGGGCCGCTGGAGGCGACGACGGGGCCGCTGGCGGCGGCGACGAGGCCGATAGGAGCGGCGACGGGGCCGCTAGGGTCGGCGACGGGGCCGCTGGCGGCGTCGACGGGGCCGATAGGGGCGGCGACGGGGCCGCGAAGGGGCTGCGAGGGGCCTGGAAGGGCGGCGACGGGCCGCGAAAGGGGCGGCGACGGGGCCGCAAAGGGGCCGCGAGGGGCTTGGAAGGGCGGCAACGGGGCCGCGAAGGGGCCGCGAGGGGCCTGGAAGGGCGGCAACGGGGCCGCTAAGAGTAGCGCGAGGGGCACGCCACGGGGCGTGCCGAACACAGAGTAGTAGCGGAAGCAGTTGAGTGGGCCCACAGGCCAGGACCGTAGATGCTCTGATACCATGTGAGAATTAGAACGAGAATGAAGAAGAGGGAAGGAGTTTCACTAGCAGCAGTTAAGATACATATAGCAAACCCTAACAGGGTTGTACTCGCTATAGAGCACCCCACTACAGGCTAGATAATTATAACATTCTGACAGTGTCGTCGTGGATTGGGGCCAGTATAATTGAAGGTGTCAAACTTATATCATATAGCTTGTCTAGGCTATAGTGGGGTAGACACTATGTGGTACAGTTTCCTAGGGTTTCCTACTTGTACGCAACCTTGTGCTAGTTCATTCATTCCTCATTTCTTCACATGGTATAGAGCAGGTTCCCTAGTGGGAACTCTTCCTTGGGCCCACCACTGATTTTTTTTTTTCTGATCGGAGCGTCACTCGCTCCTGCCCGAGGCGCACCTTGTTCACCGCCCTTCCAGGCCCCTCGCGGCCCCTAGCGGCCTCATCGCCGCCCCTACGCGGCCCCGTCGCCGCCCCTAGCGGCCCCGTCGCCACCCCTAGCGGCCCCGTCGCCACCTCTCTCCCTACGCGGCCCCGTCGCCGCCCCTACGCGGCCCCGTCGCCGCCCCTAGCGGCCCCGTCGCCGCCTCTCTACCTACGCGGCCCCGTCGCCACCCCTACGCGGCCCTGTCGCCGCCCCTAGCGGCCCCGTCGCCGCCCCTAGCGGCCCCGTCGCCGCTCCCCTTCCTACGTGGCCCCGTCGCCGCCACTACGCGGCCCCGTCGCCGCCCCTACGCGGCCCCGTCGCCGCCCCTAGCGGCCCCGTCGCCGCTCCCCTCCCTACGCGGCCCCGTCGCCGCCACTGCGCGGCTTCGTCGCCGCCCCTACGCGGCTTCGTCGCTGCCCCTACGCGGCCCCGTAGCCGCCCCTAGCGGCCCCGTCGCCGCTCCCTTCCCTACGCGACCCATCGCCGCCCCTAGCGGCCCCGTCGCCGCTCCCCTCCCTACGCGGACCCGTCGCCGTCCCTAGCGGCCCCATCCCCGCCTGTACCGAGCCGCCCAGCAGCTGAGCCGCCCCACAGCCGAGCCGCCCAACAACCGAGCCGCCGAGCCGCCCAGCAACCGAGCCGCCAAGCCGCTCGACAGCCGAGCCGCCAAGCCGCCCAGCAGCCGAGCCGCCGAGCCGCCGAGCAGCCGAGCCACCAAGCCGCCCTGCCGTTGAGCCGCTACTGTTCCTACCGACACGCCACGGCCCTACTTACTCGGACTGGTGAGATCACTCCCTGCTAGGCCACTACAGTCATGGCTACCCCCAGTGTCCTTTCCTTTGATGCTGAGGGTCGTGATGTTGACTTTGAGGTCTGGGTCGATGACCTCCACCTGTTCCTACAGTGCGATAGGGCAAACGGACTCTCCCTGTTCGATCTCACCTCTGGTGCCTCTCCTGCCCCGCCTACTACTGGAGACAGCACTGTTCGCTCCCAGTGGGCCACACGCGATGCTGCTGCCCGTCTTGCTGTGCGTCGCCACTTACAGACCACTAAGCGTGCGCACTTTACCCAGTACAAGAGTGCTAAGACCTTGTACGACGCTGTAGTTGCACGCTACTCTTCCCCTGCCACTGCTGCGCTGAGCCGCCTCATGCTACCGTACCTCTTCCCTGACCTTGCTGCCTTTCCCACAGTCGCTTACCTCATTACGCACCTCCGCACTAGTGACATTTGGTACCGCGCTGCGCTTCCTGCTGAGTTCTGTGCCAAGAACCCGCCCCCCATGTACATCACCCTCTACTACATAGTCACCCGGCTCCCTGACTCCCTTCGCTTAGTCAGGGACCACTTCCTCTCAGTTTGCCCTACCACACTCACCGTTGACCTCCTCGAGGAGCGCCTCCTAGCAGCAGAGAAGAGCATAGTCGCTGTAGGAGCCTCTCGTGGTGACCCTCGCACCCCCGTCTTTGAGGGGTGTTCCCCTTCCCCCCTCTTGCCCTCTGTTGCTTCTGCTGCTGCGGCCGACCTCGTTGGTTTCGAGTCGGTCGGCGCTGCGTCTACCCCTAGCGGGAGACGCCGCACCGGCAAGGGCAAGGGGGGCAAGGGCGATGGAGGGGCTGGCGGGGGCGGTGGAGGTGGTGGTGGAGGCAATGGAGGGGGTGGGGGTGGTGGTGGGAGTGGTGGCGGGGGTGGAGGTGTCGGTGGCAGCAGTGGAGGCGAAGGAGGCGGCGGCGGTGGCGGAGGGAGCGGAGGCGGCGGAGGTGGCGGAGGCGGTGGAGGTGGCGGAGGCGGCGGCGACAGCAGTGGAGCTGGTCGCGGCTCTACGCAGAGGAGTGGGGCCGGTGGTGGTCCCCGCCAACAGCAGCAGCGCAGTCGTGAGACCCTGTCCCCTCAGCAGCTTCGTGAGTGGTACGCTGCGCGTCAGCGCGGTGGGGGTACTGGTCCCTGCACCTACGTCCTCCGTACCGGCGACCGCGCTGGTGAGCAGTGCGGGGGCTCACACTCCACCCAGCGCTGCTTCGGCCGCCTGACGGACGCGTGGCGTCACCAGTTCCCTGACGCCACTGAGATCCCTCGCTTGGGAGAGCTATTTAGGGCCGGGGTTGGTATCTTTGATCTTGATTATGATGCTATTCCTGCTGCCATGTATGTTGTGTCTGATAGTGTTGAGGGTGACTATTACCTGTGTGTTCCGCCTGACCCGAGCATTGAGGCTGCTGCTCTAGGTGCTAGTGAGGCTGCTGCTCTAGGTGCTAGTGCGTCTGCTGCCCCAGGTGCTGGTGAGTCTGCTCTCTCAGGTACTACATCGGCTCATGCCTTACACACATTCACCCTTGACTCGGGTGCTTCCCGCTCCTTCTTTCGAGACCGCACCACGCTTACGCCACTTAGTCGGCCGGTTGCAGTCTCCCTGGCGAACCCCTCTAGGGGTCCTGTCCTTGCTAGCTTCTCCACTGTCTTAACGTGCCCGGCAGCCCCCTCTGGCACCCTGTTAGGTCTCTACCTCCCCTCGTTCTCTACAAACTTCGTGAGTGGAGCTAATCTACAAGATAGGGGGGTTGACCAGTTCACTCCTGCGAGTCAGCGGGTGACCCACTGCACATGTGCTCGGACAGGGCGACACTAGGCCACGTTCACCCATCGGCCGGGTCGAGCCTGTACACACTTACTACTGAGTCTCCTCCAGCTGCAGAGTCTGGTCAGGTAGCTGCGTCGAGTCAAGTGTTTGCTGCAGCATCCAGGCATGGCCTCCCATGTCCTTGTCTTTGGTCTTCCCCGGTCTCTCCCTCCCCTACCTCCGGGGCCTGCCCCTACCTGCGTCCCCTGCATCAAGGGGCGACAGCGCGCCGCCCCTCACTCCTCCGAGTTTCCTCCGACAGAGGCTCCGCTGCAGACTCTTCAAATGGACGTGTGGGGCCCCGCCCGCGTCCGTGGCCAGGGGCACGAGCGTTACTTCCTGTTGGTGGTTGACGACTACTCGCGTTACACCACAGTCTTCCCCTTGCGCAGCAAGGGTGACGTCACTGAGGTGTTGATCGACTGGATCCGCGCAGCTCGTCTCCAGCTCAGAGAGAGTTTCGGCTCAGACTTTCCTGTTCTGCGTCTACACTCTGTCTGCAGACAAGCTGTCCCCCCGTGCTGTTCCCTGCGTCTTCCGTGGCTTCCCCCCTGACGCGCCTAGGTGGCAGTTTTACCACCCCACCTCGCGCCGTGTTCTGTCCTCCCAGGACGTCACCTTTGACGAGTCGGTGCCTTACTACCGTCTCTTCCCCTACCGCACTTCGCCCCTCCCCCCGCCGCCGCTCTTCCTTGTGCCAAGTCCTCCCCCGGTAGACCCCCTCCCCCCTCAGGGTCCAGCCCTGCAGGTGTGTCCCAGGTAGATGCAGTCGAGCCTCTCGAGGTAGCTGTTGACTCTGGTGCTGCTAGAGGTGCTGAACCTGCGGGTGCCGGGTCTGGAGGTGCTGAGCCTGAGGGTGCGGAGCCTGGGGGTGCTGAGTCCAGGGGTGCGGAGCCTGGGGGTGCTGAGCCTGGGGGTGCTGAGTCTGGGGGTGCTGAGCCTGGGGGTGCTGAGTCTGGCGGTGCTGAGCCTAGGGGTGCTGAGCCTGGGGGTGCAGAGCGGGGGGGTGCTGGGTCTACTCGTGTGGCCTCTCGCGGTGCTTTGTCGAGGCGGGAGCCACTCTCTCCGCAGGAGCTGCACGAGTGGTTTGCCCGGCGCTAGAGCCGTGCTGCGGGAGCTGGAGGTACTACTGTTGCTGCTGGTCCCGGAGGTACTCAAACTGGTGGTGCTGGAGCTGCTGGGACAAGGGGTGCTGCTGGGGCTGCTAGAGTTGGTCCTACAAGAGGTACTGCTGGAGCTGCTGGCGGTACTAGAGCTGCCGGTCCTGCGGTCCCAGGCATACACCAGATGGCACTGTGTCCTTCCACTGCTCCTCTGCGTGTCCCATTGCCGTCTCCTCCAGAGTCCTCTCTTCCTGTTATTGCTGACCCAGAGTCTGACTCTCTCCGTGCTGCCAGTCCTACTGTCACACGTCTCCTGGCCACTGTTGTCACTGACCCTTCCTTTGAGTCCACTGCTGCGTCGGCACTAGTTCTGAGCTTGTCGAATTTGCTGCTCGCTGTCGTCTAGACTACGCTGCTAGTCTTGTCGCTGAGTCTGAGTCTGTCTGTCCTCCGTCCGTCGGGGGTGAGTGTGCTCTTAGCACGGACGTCCTTGAGGACAGGCAGGAGGAGTTCCAATGTTTTGCTGCTGCTTTGCCTCATCTCGTGTCCATGCTGATTGCCCCTGAGGGAGACCCGGATGCACCAGACATCCTGACTCCTCGATCGTACGATGAGGTTATTGAGGGTCCCTACTTCTGACAGTGGCAGTCAGCCATGGACGCAGAGATGGCTTCCTGGAAGTCCACAAGCACCTACGTCGACGAGGTTCCCCCACCTGGGGCGAACATCGTCAGTGGCATGTGGATTTTCAAGGTGAAGCGGCCGCCGGGTTCTCCGCCTGTCTTCAAGGCGCGTTACGTGGCTCGAGGCTTCAGTCAGCGGCAGGGAGTTGACTACTTTCAGACCTTCTCTCCCACCCCGAAGATGACCACTCTTCGGGTGCTGCTGCACATAGCCGCTCAGCGCGACTACGAGCTCCACTCTCTTGACTTCAGCACAGCTTTCCTGCAGGGCAGCCTCACAAAGAGATCTGGTTGCGCTGCCCACCTGGCTTCACTGGGTCGTTTCCTCCTGGTACTGAGTGGAGCCTCCGACGGCCAGTTTACTGTCTCTGTCAGGTGCCCCGTGAGTGGCACGACACACTGAGGACTACACTTGCGGCTCTTGGGTTTGCTCCTTCTACAGCCGACCCGTCGCTGTTTCTACGCACCGACACCTCTTTGCCGCTGTTCTACATCCTCGTGTACGTCCACAACTTGGACTTTGCTACTGCTGACACAGCTGGACTCGCCCACGTGGCCCGTACCCAGAGCTTGTTGGCTGCCTCATGTACCTGATGACCTGCACACGACCTGACCTTGCATACCCTCTTAGCATCTTGGCACGCTATGTTGCTCCTGGGAGACACCGACCAGAGCACATGGCTGCAGCGAAGAGGGTGTTGCGCTACTTGTGCAGTACGTCGGGCATAGGGCTAGTGCTTGGAGGGCGACGTCGAGTGGTCCTCACAGGTCACGTAGCCGCTTCTTGGGCTGACAACCAGGCTATGCAACGATCGTCACAGGGTTACACCTTCAGCCTTGGCTCCGACTCTGTTTCATGGCGGTCTACCCGCTCGTCTTTTGTTCTCGGCTCGAGCTGTGAGGCTGAGATCTACGCGGGGGCCATGGCTGCACAGGAGCTACGCTGGCTCACCTACCTGCTGACTGACCTAGGAGAGCCGCCTCGTTCTCCTCCAGTTCTGTACGTAGACAACAAGGCCATGCTGGCCTTGTGTCGGGAGCACAGACTGGAGCACAGAACGAAGCACATTGCTCTCCGCTACTTCCTTGCTCGTGAGCTGCAGCAGCGTGGTCAGCTGCGCCTTGCTTACGTGGCCTCTCAGGCCAACACTGCTGATATCTTTACCAAGGCACTTCTGCCTGGTCAACATCAGCGCTTCTGTACTATGCTAGGTCTTGTGCCTACTTGGCCTCACTTGCTCACTTCTTGACCTTACTTGTACTGTGATCTTTCTATACTTGCACTTGCCTGTTTACGTTTATATATGATCTTGCATGTGAACTGGCCTTGTGGCCTTGCTCTTGTGCTCGGATTGTGTGGTGATGTTGTGATCCACCCTGAGCTTGCTTTGCTTTGCTTGACTGGTCTTGTGACCTCTTGTTCTCCCCCACTTTGCCTATGGGGGTGTGTCAAACTTATATCATATAGCTTGTCTAGGCTATAGTGGGGTAGACACTATGGGGTACAGTTTCCTAGGGTTTCCTACTTGTACCCAACCTTGTGCTAGTTCATTCATTCCTTATTTCTTCACAGAAGGACCCGCGATTGGTGCCGATGCTGTCTCTGCTGCTGCCGATGTTGTCTCTGCTGCTGTCGATTGAATTGTTGCTAATGCTCTTGCTAGTTCTGCCTCAGGAATGGTGTGCGAGTACCAGAATTCTTCGGGGCTGAAGTCAGGATCAAGATCCGGTGGGTGCGTCCAGGAGGTGAAGGTGACGATCCCGTCGCTGTCGGCGGTGCCTAGATCTGGAACGAAGTCGAGAACAAATATGTTGTTCTTCAGGACGGCCTTGCCGATGTAGAGGCCTCCTCTCCCGTGGTACAGCTTGAACTCTTGTGTTGTGTTGTTTGCTTCGAGGTGGATGCCTTTCGCCATCAGCTGACTGACGCTCCGTAAGTTCTAGCCGAGTCCCTCCGCAATTAACACCTTTGACATCTGTAGTATGATATTTGTCTCTCATGACTGAAGTTGCACTACGCCTTGTCGTCGTGTGTGCAGGTTCTGGTTGTTAGCAACGGTGATGACGACTTCGCGTTGAAGTTGGTGTTCGCGTTGAACGAAGCGACCTTAAGAGCACATATGCTGTCCGCAGCAACTGTCCAATAACCAGGTATCTTTCCCGGACGGCTCGCTTTGATCAATGGCTGCATACGTCGGGTTCGGTTGAAGTGACTCGCGGCGAGGAGTGCTGTTGTCGAGTTGCTCTTCCGGTGAGTAGTGCGGTGGTGACTCAGTGATGCAGGATTCAGTCAGTCTTGCCATGCAACTGACGATGTTTCTTGTTCCTTGTGCAGATTGCGTTGACGATTTCGCTGAGGACTGCAGTTGACTCGTGGGGTGCGCTTGTGTGGACGCCACTTGACTACTTGAAGGACGAAGTTGGCATTGCGGCGGCGTTGACTGTTGTCGATTCGGGCAGTGTGTGCGAGGGTGCCCTGAAGTCTTGCAGAGATGACAGAATGGAGGTACGGGTTTTGATTGATGCCGATTGTTGTTGTTGTTGTGGCGCCGTTGAGTGTGGAACGCAAATTCAGGTACAGACGTTTTCCTCTTGTGCCGCTCCTCTTGCAGGTCCATATCTTGCTGCTCAGCGTGAATTTTGACGCATAGTGCTGCTTCGGAAATCTTCCCGTGAGCTCGGAGTATGGCGCGAGTGGAGTGCCTATGAGGACCAAGACCGCCAATGACGACTGTGACGAAGGCGTCTTCTGAATTCGACCCTCCGCAACGAAGGGGTTTGTCGCGCAATTCACGACAGCGACTGATATATGCCATCCCTTTTTCACCTAGCTTCATTTCCACTGTTGTCAGTTGTGCCATTAACCAACTCTAATTGACGCTGTCTATTGCCTCATACAGGTTCTTCAGGTGGTTGTACGCGAGCTCGGTGGAGTTCCCGTATCCTCAGTAAGACCGAATGTTCCGCTGCTAGTTCGGTGTGACGTTGTGCAGTAGGATAGTATACGCCATCATGGATTGATATGTATACTGCTGCTTGTCGTACTGCGTCCCGTGCATTGGATATGGCAGGGACCCGTAGAAGAAGCCAAGAATCTGCGCGCCTTCCATGATCAGCTCGAATTCGAATGACCAGGTAAAGAATTCCTTTCCGTCGAACGGTCTTGATGTCTGCAGTTTTAAGACGTGCGCAAACTGCGACTGGACTTGAAGTGCATCTAATGATTTTTCTTGCTCAGGTGAAGGCTGTTGGCGTGGCATGAAGCTGACCGAACTGCGCTGAGGTTCGTATGGGGCGAAGGTAGGTTGTTGCTGATTTCCTCGCGCGTATGATGAACCGTCGAGGCTCATCTGTGTCACATTGTTGTTGTTGCTGTTGTTTGACTGCGCAGGTGCCCCTTTGCTGGTGTTGTTCGTAGAAGGACATGAAGGAGAAGAATTTCTCCATCATGTCTGTGTCAAAACCCGCAGCTTGATTCGCGGGAGTTTCGGTAGACCCAGCTGCCGGTCTTGTTGCTGTGCCCTCCTCTGTCTGTAGGCCAGAGGCAGGAGGTAGAGTAGGAGTAGTACCGGGAGAGCCGCTAGAGGAGCTTCTCTCCTTCTGCGTTGCCATGCCTTGTGATGTTGTAGTTGAATTTGTCCTGATAGCTCTCATACCATGTTGGGCTGAGAAAAGCCCTTAGGATCTTTGCAGGACTAAGCTCTGAGTAGGAACAATGTAATAGCGGAAGCGTTTAATGATAAGTCTGTGAACCACCTTGCGCTAGTATGTGAGGATAAAGTAGATTGATTAAAAAACAATGAGATACAATATTTTATAAGAGTGCAGGGGAATATGAAGGGTTATAGCTAATAACTTTTTTGGTGTTGCTGTTGTGGTTCGATACAGTGACGACTCGGGCAACTGCTCAGTAACGAGTCTGTTGTTTGTCCTTGCTGTCGCGCTGTACTTGTCAGGTCAAAGGTCACTGACCTTTGACTTTCGTGTAACCTCCAGCAGTTGTTCAACCTCCGAGGGTTGACTCGCCGATGCTTCGCTGTGTTTCGCTTCGTTTATGACTTAGTGCTTCGACACAACAGAGGCGCTTAAGTTACTTGTTTCCAACAGCATCATCTCTGCTGTCGCATCATCTCTGCCGTGGCATCATCTCTGCCGCCGCATCATCTCTGCCGCCGCATCATCTCTGCAGCCGCATCATCTCTGCCGCCGCATCATCTCTGCCGTCGCATCATCTCTGCCTTCGCATCATCTCTGCCTTCGCATCATCTATGCCGTCGCATCACACCACCGTATTCCGCATCCTTCCTGCCAGCGCTTGCGTGTTATCCGCCCCTTCTTCAACATCTGATGCTCCTGCTGACCTGCCTTCTGCCTCAGCGGTGCTAACAGTGATGTGGCAAAAAGTTCATGATTTATTAAACGGTTTCAGATACCAGACACTATAAAGATACTCATTGTTCCATGCTTGTACCGTCTTGTTTTGAAATGACTTATTGCAAAGCATTGATCATGATTGGTGTAAAGCTCATCTGCTGCTGGGCGCTGCTATCTCAATTTTCTGCTCCCATCTCAATCAACGGCCGACTACAAGACATTCAGGCGATTTCCAACAAGCACACCAAAGGCAAAAATGCTGCTGATTTCATTAAAAAAGAACAACGCAATGTTCCCGTCCACCTCAGCCCACCCAGCATTTCTAAGATATTCTCAAATTATTTCCCATTCCTCATTTCAAATCCTCATTTGGCCCGGCCTAGTCGCACTTGGACCTGCACTTCTTGGCCTTGTGCTTGCACTTCTTGTAGTCGTCGGTGCACTCCTCGTGCTCCTCCTTGTCGTCCTTGTACTTGCGCTTGCACTTGCTGTAGTCCGTGTTGCACTTCTTGTTCGTCTTCTCGCACTTCTGCTTGCAGCTGTGCAGCATGCGGTGCGCCTGGGGAGACCACAGGAAACGCCTGCTTCCGCCGAACAGCTTGCTCAGGAAACCTGCTGAAACACAAAGACAACGAAAAGCCTGTCAACACAGAAAGAATGAATAGCAGCCTTGTTCACCAATAATTTGAATAGGAGAGTGAGCAGACATTTCGGCATGCGACGGGGGACATTATCTTGCTAGGGGCTGTCGGAGCTAAACACACCAGGCTCCGACGCGGCAGAAATTTCAGTGGGGTCTTCAGCGTCGGCGTCGAAAGCGGCATCGTCTTCCGCGACGATCTCATCCGCGCGGCAGAGCGGCGCGAGCGCGAGGGACACAACCAGAGAGAGCGCGAGCCAGATGAGAAGCTTGGAACGCCCCATGGCTGGGTGAGAGAAGGCTCGGAGCGCAGTTGATAGAAAGTAGAGAAGCTTTGGAATAGCTTGTTTAGAACTGGATGAATTCGGGGATGGGGGGCGCACCTTTTGTACCAAATTTTGGTTGAGGCAATGCAATGCTTGCTCTGGTCTGCACCGGGACGGGTCAGCTCGGCAAGGCGGCTGCAAGGCAGTTCGGGGCGGGGAGGTTTTGGTGCGAGGTCTCCTAAGCTGATGAATTTTCACTAAGAGGTCGGCGTTTGGAATGACGTGGCAAAGAATTGCAGGTGATTCAATGGATTTAGATAGGTGTGATTTCTGTGTAGGTGGGGATTGGTTGGTATTGGAGGCATATTCCAGGTGGCATAGTGCCAATCTTGTTTACGAAAGTGTTTACGCTTTTTGTGCTCGAAACGGGCTCGCGAAACGTTACTCCCAATTTAGGAAGGAACCTGTAAATGGTGAGGCTGTTAACCAACAGGCGGCCAACTCAGCGCGGCCCGCGATCCTGATTCTTCATCGAGGTCGAAGCGCGCACCAATGGGAATCGCTTATGCGAGCGGGCTGCGCCCGGAACATCAACAAGGGTCAAGAATGGGAAGCAGTAGTACACCATAATATTCTTTATAATGGGAAGTACACACTTCCAAGAGGAGAAAAAAGCATAACTTCTTGCTCACTAACTGATGTGCTTTAATCGTGTAGATCTTAAGACGTGCAGGCGAAAAATGCTTCGCGCACTAGCATTCGCTCCTCCGTGAAGAAAAGATATATACCCTCCATTCCATCTGCGCATAAAATCCAGTTTTTCCGGTTACACGCAATGCATGTTTTTACGAGAAATGTGACTTACCATTGTTTTTGACAGCTTGTAGTGTTAAAACAAAAACATTATACCTTTAAAGATGTCTGTGTAGCGCGTCTCAGCGCCTTGGATCAGATGTGGCGCCTGACACACACTGACAGCCTCCCTCAACCCCAGGTTCTCGCTAGGAAACACAGATTCCATCTGTCGCACTACTTCCCCCAGTCCTGTGACAGATCGTCGTCACGTCATTCACGACATCGTGGAGTGCAGTTCTAACCCCATAACGGCATCAGGGATTGTATCAACCTGTTCACAGCGCGAATGCTCATAACATGTCAGATCCGAGAGTACCAGCGCAAGTAAGTCTAGCTATCCACTTCTAGCTAGATACCTTTCGTTCGGACGTGAAGGCTGAGACCACTCATACTGTCACTGCATCCTCTTTCCTCTCGTTTCGTTACCTTTGATAGTTCTTAGCAGGCATTTTCTAGGTTGAAGCATAAGGGTCCTGCAACGACAGATTGGCACGAGATCCTACCCAGCATGGCGTCAGCCGTCGTAGACGAAAAGCTGCTTCGGTTCGGTCAGGCCCTCGAGTCTGTCATCGATGCGGAGATTGAGAAGATAGAAACGGACGACATTCAGCAACTAAGAGAGCGACGGCTCAAGGAGCTCAAGCAACAGGCACAGAAGAAGCAGGAGTGGCTAGCAGCCGGACACGGACACTATAAAGAGCTTTCCTCAGAAAAGGAGTTCTTCAGTGAAGTCAAAACCTCGGACCACGTCGTCTGTCACTTCTTCCGAAGCAGCCGGCCATGTCAGGTACGTTTCCACAGTGTGTGGTCGAAAGGTGGTGATTTGTTGCAGATCCCTCTCAATTTTTCTCGTTTTCCCTTGTCGAATCTTCTTGAATCGACTCAATTTTTTTCTCATCTTCTCCACAGATCATGGACAAGCACCTTGAAATCTTGGCGAGAGAGCATTTAGAAGCCAAGTTCCTCAAGATCAACGCGGAAAAGAGCCCGTACCTCGCCGAGAAACTGCGTATATTCATGCTTCCGACGCTGGCCTTGGTTCACGAAGGCAAAGTCACAGGATACGTTGTAAGTCAAATAAGGTTTTCGTTTTTGTAAGGTTTTCAATCACAATATCGGTTGCATTAGGTCATAACGTGTTATGCATTTGCTATACACAGGTTGGATTTGACGAGCTTGGCGGATCTGAAGATTTTCCCACAGAAGTTCTCGAGACTCGGCTAGTCCTTGGTGGAGCTCTTTCCGAGGAGAAGCTGTCTGGCCGTCGGCACTCCAAGCAGACAGCCGCTACCGTGAGACGAGGCGGTGATGCCGGCAGCGATGACGATGATTTCTAAAATGTTTCTTTGCGGCCCCTAATGTGCTTCAGAAGCTAAATTAGCCAATGCTAGTTCCTTTAATGTATAAAAAACGTCAGGTGGTAGGCCAAGCGTTGTGTACATTAGTCACCTTACTCTTTGGCTTTCTTTAATTGCACAAGGCCTGTGAATTAAACAGAAGAGCTAAATTTACTGTAACTGCAGGAAGAAACCAAGGCAATCAGGTATTACAGGTGGAAGAAATGCACTACTAACTGCTACCTAGACATGAGATGTAAGTGACGTAAAGCAAATATTGAGTCGCATAACCCCAGCATAACCAAGTAACCCCTGGCCATGTTCAAGAATGTGGTTGGGTGTGCGACTCCCACTGGTTCATCCCTCCAGGCGGTGCTACAGTAGCATCGGGTGCAGCATAAGGTATGGTCGGCAGCACCGGGAACAACCCCTCCTGCTCCTGCCCGTAGCTGTACTGCTGAGCTGGCGGTTGATAATGATGATGTACGGGTGCTGATGCGCTGTACGGGTTATGATGCGCTGGGTACGGTTGATTATAGTACTCATTACTGTAGGTGTAGGTTTGATGTTGGTGGTAGTCTGGTTGTGGGGGCACTTGCTGCTGGTAATCCACAGGGGCGAACTGCTGAGGAGGCTGCATCTGCTGCTGTTGTTGCTGCTGATATCCACTGTAGCTCCCTAGTATGCCTCTAGGATCAGAAACGGATGGCTGGGATGCACTTGTGTAGAAACGAGTGAACGGATTAGATGCTCCCTGCTGCTGCTGCTGCTGCTGCTGCTGCTCTTGCTGCTGGTGCTGCTGCTGCTCTTGCTGCTGGTGCTGCTGCTGCTCTATCTGCTGCTGCTGCTGCTCTTGCTGCTGCTGTTGCTGCGGCTGCTGCTGGTGCTGGCTTGTGAGAGGAGGAGAGCGGAAACCGGAGGATGATTGAACGGCCGAGGGAGATTGAAGGCCTGAGGGCGATTGCAGCCGAGACGGTGTTTGAGCACTGGAGGGAGGGGACTGTAACGGAGCTGCTCTTAGAGAGGCAGGTGGACGGGCAGACGGCCGAGAATGAGAGTGCCGCTTGTGCTGGGACCCGCTCTGCCCTGCTGCTCCTGCTCCTGCTCCTGCTCCTGCTGTGGCTCTTCCCCTGGCCAAATGAGCAGCAGTAGCAACAGCAGTAGCAGAAGTACGGAGGGAGGGAGTCACCCATTGCACGTCCGGTGGGGGAGGCGAGGCAAAATCGCCGCTCATCACTCCCCCGCCCCCTCCCCTTCCCCCTCCCCCTCCCTCTCCCCCTCCCCCTCCCCCTCCCCCGTCCCATCCCCCTCGCACTCCCCCTCCTCTCCCTCCCGCTGGTCCTGCTTGCGCTGCGGATGCACCCCCAGTGCGCCCCTCCCCCACCCCTTCTGATGCCAACCCCAGGTTCAACTGAAATCCAGCACTCTCTGTCCTGCCTCTCCCTCCCTCCCCCCTCCCACCATCTCTCCCTCCCTCTGCTGCTACTGCTGCTGCTTCAGTCCCAAACCCCCTTCCAAACTCCCCGGCTCCTCCTCCTCCTCCACCTCCTCCTGCTCCTCCAGCCCCGGCGCCATCTGCCTCCAGGAGAAAATCTGTGATGAAATCAAGAGTGGGGGTGTTGACCCTCGAAGGCCCACTACCAGCACCAGCAGCACCAGCACCAGCACCAGCACCAGCACCAGCGCCAGAACCAGCAGCAGCAGCACCAGCAGCAGCAGCAGCGCCATACGTGTGTGCTCTCTCAACTGCACCATAGGAGCGGTCGAATGTGCTCGTTGGCTCTGCCCTCCGGTCATCCCTCCACACATCCAGCAATGCGTTCACATCTGTTCGCTGCCCCTGCTGCTGCCTCTGCCCCTGCCCCTGCTCCCGCTCCTGCTGCTGCTGCTGCTGTTGACCAAAGCTGTTCAGTGCTGCTCTTTCCATAGCAGCATTGGCTGCTGGCACGTCCTCCTCCCCCTCACTATCACTCAAATTGATCGGATTATCCTCCCCTCCCGCATTCCCAAAATAGTTCGCCCCACTCCCTCCACACACTCCCGCGCCTACCCCCGCACCCCCACTGCCCCCCACTCCCCTCCCCCCGACTCCACTTCCCCCCACTCCTCCCCCTCTGCCCTGATTCGCTTCCCTCCCGCGCCCACTGTTCCGATTGCCAAGAGACGACCTGTCTTCATGCCCTGACTCTGCCGTCTGTGCTGCTCCCACACTCGATTCCCCCCTTGCATCCACCGCTGCCCCGTTCCTCCCTGCTACAGCCGCTCCTGCAACAGCTGCTCCTCCTGCTGCGCCCATGCCTGCTTGCACTGCTCCAGATGCCCCAGGCCATCCTGCTAGCGCTGCTGCTGCTGATAAGTCTCCATTGCTGAGGGTGTTAAATCCCTGTTGCTCTCTTGTACCCCCTCTCGTTGTGTTCCCGCCAAACCCAAGAGACAAACCAACATCTTCTCCTGCCAGTGTAGGTCCGTTTCCTCCCCCTCCTCCTCCTGCTCTAACTGTGTCTGCTCCTGTTTCTACTCCTCTTCCTATTGGCCATCTCGTGCGCTGTCTCTTGGGAGTGTGCACGCCAATGGGAGCAGGAAGGGTACCAGCAGCACCAGCATTAGCACCAGCACCCCCATCAGTACCATCACCAAGCAACTCAATTACCACTGGCTGCTGCTGCTGCAGGAAAGGCAACTGCTGCTGCTGATAATACTGCTGCTGCTGAAACTGCCCCGACTGCTGTTGCTGCTGCAGAGCCTGCCTGCAGTCAACCTCACTCCCTCCCGCCTCATCCTTCCCCATCCACCGTCCCCTCTTCGCCCGGGACTCACCAGACAACAAATCCCACGCCCCTCCTGCGCCCGACCTTGTCCCGCTCGTCACATCATCAGCCGTATCCCCCTGCCCCTCCACCATCCCATTCCCATTCTCCCCCACTCCCAACCCCACTTCGCCCCCCACTCCTATCTCCCTCTTCACCTGACCTGCAGGCAGGCGCACGTCTCGCCAGGGGAGGTCGGCGGCAGCAGCGGCAGGAGTTGACTTGGCTGACTTGCCTGCTTTGGTAGTTTCCATGCAAGTGTAAAACAAAGAAACGAGAGTCGATATGAGAAGAGATGCACTTAAATAGAAAGAAAAAGAAGAAAGAAGGAAAGAAAAAACTGCTGCAGCGGCGGCGGCAGCAGCAGACGTTGACTTGCTTGACTTGTCTGACTGATGGCAGGTGAAAAGAGTACGTCCACATACGGTTGAAAAAGGGTTATAATTGTTCCAGAGCGGTCTAATTAAAACAAAAGATGGTTGGGTAGGTTTCTCTGCGAATACGTGCATTGTTTGACCCGCCCTTACCTGCTTTGGAGGCGCCATGCAGCGACTCTAGTTTGGGCCGCCACGTGCCATCCGCCCTCAGTTGAATGTCTGTCACGTCACTGTCATACTGAGCCATCTAGGGAGGATAAGGGAAGGGTGGGGAGTTAGCAGGGAAACGTGTAAAGTGGGATTGCACTTCAAAACATGCCGTGAGCCCTGAGTTGAATGTAGGTGAGTTACTGTCATACTGAGCCATCTGGGGGGACGGAGGGGAGAAGGAGGTGTGTGGAAGAGGGGAGTGGAGGTGAGGCGGGTAAGAGCTCTTTGAGGCGCCACATGTCATCCGCCCTGAGTACAATGTCAGTGACGTCACTGTCATAGTGGGCCATGTGGGGGGGGAGTGGAGGCGGGAAAGGGGGACAGGGGGGAGGGGCAGAGTAGGCCGGGTAGCACTCAGCAATGTGGCGTCCGCCCTGAGTTGAATGACTTTTAAGTGGGGGTGAAGTTGAATGTCAGTGACGTCACTGTTGTGTGGGGCCACCTGGGGATGAAGGGGAGAGGGGGAAGGGGAAGGGTGGGAGAGGGGAGGGAGAAATGGGAAGGGGATGACAATTTGTACATCGTTTCTTGGGAGGAGGTGGGGGCATGTTTGTACGCCTGTTTCCCTTGCAAACATACCCACAGAGAGGAGATGAGCGAGAAAGGCACCTCTTTATTGAGAAGAAGAGCGGGCGGGTGGGAGGGGGGGGGGGGGGGAGGGGGAAAGGGAGGGCGGACATTTCTCTTGGTAGACACGGTGGAAGACGGGGTAGATGATGAGCAAGTGGGCTGGGACACGCGAGGATGTTGGGAGGGGGAACGGACCTCTTTTGTCAGGAAGGGGTGGGAAGGGCGACACAGCTGTCACGGTGGAGGAAGGGGTCTATGACGAGTTAGTCGAGCGCGTAGAGCTAGGGTGGGCCCTATTGAGGTATGCACGTGTCGAAGCAGTTATCAAGTGAGAAACGCCGTAGGCTGGGCGAATTAAGGAAAGACTCTGGAAGCTTCAATACTAATGGACAATCACAGAATACCAACCACTCGAGCTTCTCCAGCCGTCCAATCGTCACTGACACGTGGCAACTGATGTATGTGGCAGCAAGTGATGTACAAGGTGTATAGGTGTTTGCTTGAAGGAAACGCACCTCTCTTAATTTTCGCATTTGCTCTTAGTACCATCCGCATGGGTAAGTAACGATTTACTCTTAGTACCATCCATATAGAAAGTAACGCACTTACTCTTGAGACCATCCACATGGGCAAATTACGCACCTACTCGTTGTACCATCCATATGGGTAAGTAATGCACTTACTCTTCGTACCATCTATAGGGAAATTACGCACTTATTCATATTACCATCCACATGAGTAAATTGCGCACATACTCTTACTACCATCCACATGGTTAAGCAACACACTTGCTTTTAGTACCATCCACATAGATAAGTAACTTACTTTCTCGTAGTACCATCCACATAGGTAAATTACGCACCTACTCTTAATACCATTCACATGGGTAAGCAACACACTTACTCTTAGTACCATCCACATGGGTAAGTCATGCACTTAATCTGAGTACCATCCACATGGATAAGTAATGAACGTACTCTTATTACCAACCACATGGGTAAGAAATGCACTTACTCTTAGTACCATTCATACGAGTAAGTAATGCACTTACTTTTACTACCATTCACATGGGTAAGCAACACACTTAATCTTACTACCATCTACATGGGTAAGTAACAAACGTACTCATAGTACCATCTACATAGGTAAATTACGCATTTACTCTTTCTACCATCCACATGGGTAAGCAACTCACTTACTCTTAGAACCATCCGCATGGGTAAACGACGTACATACCATTAGTACCATCCACATAAGTAACGCCCTTACTCTTAGTACCATCCATATGGGTTAGTAACGCACACATTTTTAATACCCGCTACATGGGTTGTAATGCCCCCATGGGTAAATTACGCACCAATTGTTAGTACCATCCACATGAGTAAACTACAGACTTACTCTTAGTGCCATTCACATGGGTAAGTTATGCATTTACTTCTAGTATCATCCACATGAGTAAAGAACGCAGTTACGCTTACTACAATCCACATGGGTAAGTAACACGCTTACTATTAGTACCATCCACATGTGTAAATTATGCACTTACGCTTAGTACCATCCACATGAGTAAATTACGCATCTACTCGTAGTACCATCCATATGAGTAAGTAACGCACTTATTCTTTGTACATCTACATGAGTAAAATTACACACATACTCTCACTACCATCCACATAAGTAAACAACACACTTACTTTTGGTACCATCCACATGGGTAAGTTACGCGTTATTCTTAATACCATCTACGTGGAGAAATTACGCACTTACTCTTACTACCCATGCATGTGGCACGGCAGCAACTGATGTACGTAGTGTATAGGTGTTTGATTCAGGGAACACACCTCCCAAAGACGATTGAACGGCTGAAGAAGCTCGAGTGGTTGGTGATATGTGATTGTCCAAAGGTATCGAAGCTTGCAGAGTCGTTTCTTAATCTGCACTACTTACTGCGTTGCTCATTTGGTAACTGATTCGAGTCGTGATCTCTTCCATATAACTCTGGAAAAGTTTTCTCTGTACAATATCTTAGCCTTAGTAATCTGCGAAATCTAGGGATGAGCAAAGGGCGAACACGAACATGTTCGTCTTCGCCCGTTGTCGAACACCCTCTTTTGCCGAACCGAACACTGTTCGGTTCGGCGAACAGTTTAGGAAAAAACAGGTGTTCGCTGTTCGCCTGTGGAGGCGTGTTCGGGCGAACCTCGAACACTGTTCGTGTTCGTCGCGGGCAAATTTCAGCAGCGGCCCGAACACGAACGTGTTCGGGCGAACATCGAACACTGTTCGGCGAACGATTTGAGCTAAAAAACAAAACCTGTTCGGTTCGCCTCGAACACGTTCGAGGCGAACCGAACAGGTGTTCGCCACCTTGCTCATCCCTAGCGAAATCTTCGCAGTCTCACTGCTTCGTTCCAAGACTCTCGACTAAGTGGCTGGAAGTGAGGTATTGTGAAGTATCTCACTTCCAGCCACTCTAATCAAGAAAAGTCTTGGAACGAATCAAGGGTGCAAAGATTTCGCAGACTGCTAAGACTAGGATATTCTAGTGAGAAAAATGTTCCCAAGGTATATGGAAGAAATGACGACTTGAAGCAGTTACCAAGTGAGCAACGCAGTAAACTGGGCAGATTGAGAAACGACTCTAGAAACTTCGATACCTTTGGACAATCACATATCACCAACCACTCGAGCTTCTTCAGCCGTCCAATCTTCCCTGGCACATGGCACGGCAACAAGTGATGTATGTGGCAGCAGGTGATGTACGTGGCTGCAATTGGTGTACGTGGCAACAACTGGTGTGCGTGGCAGCAACTGGTGTGCGTGGCAGCAACTGGTGTGCGTGGCAGCAACTGATGTGTGTGGCAGCAACTGGTGTAGGCAGCAGCAACTGGTGTGGGTGGCAGCAACTGATGTGGGTGGCAGCAACTGGTGTGGGCGGCAGCAACTAATGTGCGTAGCAGCAACTGATGTGCGTGGCAGCAACTGATGTGCGTGGCAGCAACTGATGTGTGTGGCAGCAACTGATGTGCGTGGCAGCAACTGATGTGCATGTTAGCAACTGATGTGCACGTCAGCAACTGATGCACATGGTGTATAGGTGCTTGAGGGAACGCACCTCCCAAAGACGATTAAATTTGCCGAAGAAGCTGGAGTGTTTAGTGATCTGTGATTCTCCAAAGGTAACGAAGCTTCCATCAACTACTTTTGGACAATAGCAGATCACCAACTACTCGAGCTTCTTCAGCCATCCAATCGTCTCTGGCACGTGGCACGGCAGCAACTAATGTACTTGGCAGCAAGTGATGTACGTGGTGTAAAGATGTTTGCTTAAAGGGAACACACCTCCTCACAGACTCGGTGGAAGAAGGGATCGATGATGAGCGAGTCGAGCGCGTAGAGCTTCATGCACACGGGGCACTGCCACTGGGGGGAGCAGAGGAGGGAAGGGGCGGGGGGACAAAGGGCGCAGGGCGGAGGGGAGGAGTGGAGTGAGCTACGATTGAGGGTCGATGGGGTCAATGATGAGTGAGTCGCACAATTGAATCGCATTGACACTTGCCGTTCGAAAAAATCACACCTGCGCACCTCAACTCTCAACAACCTTGCGAACGCGTTGGTTAATCTCAATGAATGTGTGCAGGTCAAAGCACCCCACGTGCGCACACTAACCTCCCCTCCCCACGTGCTAACATAGTACCAGCACACCCGCGTACACATCCATCAACATGCCTTCCTAGCGCGTTGGTTGATCTCAATGAATGTGTGCAGGTCGAAGCACCCCATGTGCGCACACTCCCTGAATCGCCCTGCCTCTCGAATGCGCGAGCCACTCATCTGGGAAGAGGGGGAGGATGGTGTGAGAGCAGTCGACTCCGAAATCAAGTGGGGAAGAGGGGGAGGAGGATGTGAGAATAGGCAGTCATCTGAAGTAGCAAGGGAGGGAGGGAAGATGTAATGTAACTTCAGCCAGTTGGGATGGGAGGACGGTCTAGCCTTGCTGCAAAGCTACTCGTCCATGGAAGAGCAGGATGGGTTGTGTGTGTGTGTGTGTTTGCACAAGCACACTCACAGGGCAGCGCAGGTTGAGCGTCACATGATCCTGCATCACAATCAGGTCGCTGCTGCTGCTGCTATCCGAAGACACTGCTGGCTTCGCCCCACCCCCACCCCCACCCCCACCCCCCACCCCCACCCCCACCCCCACCCCCACCACCCCCACCCCCCCCACCACCGCCTGCACCGCCTGCCCCTCCTTTCCCACTACCCCCACCCCCTCCTCCTCCCACACAGCGCTTCACTCGAGCGAGGGCGGATTCAAGTGACTCCCCCACGTCCAGAGGCGGAATCATGGCCATCACCTGGCACGGGGGGTGAGGGGGAGAGGGTGCAGGAGATGTTGCTTGGATGTGTTGAAGCAGGGCGCTCCACTTGAGCGAGGGCGGATTGGAGTGACTCCCCACGTCCAGAGGACGAATCATGGCCATCACCTGGTGGTATGGGGGTGAGGAGGGTGAAGGGGAAAAGGTGAGGCACTGCTTCAGACGTGCTGAAGCAGATAACTGATTCGAGCGAGAAGGGACTCGAGTAACTCCCCCACGTCCACAGGAGGAATGGCCATCACCTGGTGGTATGGCGGGTGAGGGATGATGAGGGGACGGGGGAAGAGGGATCAAGGGAAGGGACGAGTGGAGTGAAGATGGCGTGTGGGTGCTGAATTAACGCGCTTCACTCGAGCAAGGGCGGGCTCGAGTGACTCCCCTCCCCCACGCCCACAGGAAGAAACACTGCCATTGCCATACAGGGGCAAGGGATGGGTCACAGCTGTTGATAACAACCCACGCCCCTGCATCTTTAAACGTGCCACCGCACTGCACATCACCGGACATCACCGCATTTCACCGCATGCATGCACCTCAGCGAAGAATCGCGTGCAGATGATGTGCACGCTCATGCAAGAAATGGGCCACTGCTGTTGAGAACAACCCATCACCGCACACCACCGCATTTCACCCCACGCACCTCGTCAAACGATCGTTTGCGGATGATGCGCACACCGATGCAGAAGGGGCGCTTATCAATTGCAGCCATGGCGACGTGGTTGTCCCCCGCATGGCATGCCTCCGCTATCTGGAAGGGCGTGGGGGTAGGGGGAGGGAAGCAGGGGGGGAAAGAAAGGGCAGGGGAAGGAAAGGTTAAAGCTGGAAGCAAGGGGCCCTTATCAACGGCAGCCATGGCCACATGGTTGTCCCCCGCATGGCATGCCTCCGCTATTTGGGGAGGAGAAAGGGCAGGGGAGAGAAGGGGTAAAAGAGCGGATAGGATAAGGGCACCTGTTGGGGAGGAGAAAGGGCAGGGGAGAGAAGGGGTAGGAGAGCCAGGCGGGATAAGGGCACGTGTTGTCAATGGCGGGAGGGAGAGGGAGAGCAGAGCAGCGAGAGAGAGAGAGAGCGCGTGTTGTCAATGGCGGCCAGAGCCTCATCCCTGTCCCCCGCATGGCATGCCTCCGCTATCTTTGAAGGAGAGGCAGAACAGAGGCAGCATGAGTGCAGCAAGGTAGCATGAGCAAAGGACGTACCAGACCTAACATGTGTGGAACAGAAGCAGCATGAGCAGGCAAGGAAGGCAGAGCAGTTAGGCATTTTTGGAACGTCAGGCAAGGCAAGGCAGCAGCGAGTGAGGGCATACTGAGGGTCCGTCATCGCGGCCGTTTGCTCCCAGCAGCTGCTGCCCAGGCCGGTTGGTGACTCGTACACTGCGACCTGCGCGTGGTTAGAGGAGAGGTTAGGGGAGAGGAGGGGAGGGGGCAGAAGGGACAGCACGAGAGAAGGAGAGGAAGTCAGAGCGCCGTTGTAGCACCTGTTGGTGACCCATACACTGCAACCAGCGAGCGAGGGGAGGAGAGGGGAGGGGAGAGGGGGGGGAGGAGAGAGGAGGCGAATGGAAGGGAAGGGTGGGGAGGGAGAGGGAGAGAGCACAAGGGACAGCACAAGAGAAGGAGAGGAAGTCAGAGCACCGTCGTCATGCCCGCGGGCTCCCGTTGTCACGTCCCACCCACCCACCCTCCCTCCCCATCCACCCACCCACCCACCTACGCACACACCCACACCATGCCTCCAACCCGTGCATACCGGCCACCCATCCGCACATGCACGTACACACACAGGCTCAAGCCAGAAGTATCTCACTGTTGATTTGCAGCTGTGGGTATGCAGGCCAGTGCATGCGGTTGGCGGTTTTGTCGTCGCGCAATACACACAGACACGCACACACACACGCATGCACGCACACACACAGGCTCAAGCCAGAGGTATCTCACTGTTTATTTGCAGTTGTGGATATGCAGGCCAGTGCATGCGGTTGGCGGTCTTGTCGTTTAACAGCACACACCACACCTGGTGACAAGGCATCCGACAGAGTGAGGGTTCATTTATTTATTCATGAAGGGTTCATCCACATATACATTCATTCGTAACATTTGCATGACACCAAAGCGGGGCACGTGAAAGAATAAAAGTAATCTGGTCTGGGCATTCACAACAAAACAGAACGAAGGAGAAGAGGAACAAACGCAAACATCACTGGGCAATAATGAAATCGAAGAGCAGCAACTTTCAAACTACTGGGAAGGGCAGGGAAAGGCAGTGGAAGAGAGAGCATTTGCAGAAGTGTCTCCAGCGATTGGGCTCACCTGCAGGTAGGGATGAGCAATATGACGAACTCCTGTTCGGTTCGCCTCGAACGTGTTCGAGGCGAACCGAACAGGATTTTTTTTTGGCCTAAATTGTTCGGGGCGAACGTGTTCGGTGTTTCGCCCGAACACGTTCGCCGTTCGCCCGGCTCAGCTCGCCGAGGCGTGTCGAACACGAACGTGTTCGTGTTCGACACGGGCCTTCGACAAACACCAATGTGTTCGTCGACAAATAGGCCCGCGACCAATTTTTTAGGTCGCGGGCCTTGGTGTTTGGGCTCAGATCTGGCCTTTCGCAGTTAGTAAAGTGCAGATCTAGCATTTTGCCATTGCTTAAGTGCGGATCGAGCATTTCGCCGTTGTTTAAGTGCGGATCGAGCATTTCGCCGTTGCTTAAGTGCGGATCGAGCATTTCACCGTTGCTTAAGTGCGGATCTAGCATTTCGCCGTTGCTTAAGTGCGGATCGAGCATTTCGCCGTTGCTTAAGTGCAGATCTAGCATTTCGCCGTTGCTTAAGTGCGGATCTAGCATTTCGCCCGCTGCTTAAGTGCGGATCTAGCATTTCGCCGTTGCACGCTGGCACTAGATGGATGAAACAGGGCGGGACTGGCTTGGGAGGTGGGGGGAGAGAATGTGCGACGATTTGAATTTTACTCTATATTGAATTTCCCCCTGGGCGAACACGAACATGTTCGCCTGTTGCAGCAATTCGTTCGCTCCTAGGGCGAACGGCGAACACCTATTTTCACTCAAGTCGTTCGCCGAACCGAACACTGTTCGGTTCGGCAGAAGGCCATGTTCGTCAGGGGGCGAACACGAACATGTTTGAGTTCGCCCCTGCTCATGCCTACCTGCAGGTAGTGGTGCGGGCATCTGAGCGTTAAGAGGTCGTGCGGGGTGAGCGTGAAATTGTGCTCCAGTTGCTGCAGCACTTGAAGCATGGTGTACCTGCATGCACCCTTCTGGTTTCAGCTGCTAATCTGACTCACCTGTGCGGCCTTCTCACCTGCAGGTAGTGGTGTGGGCGTCTGAGGAGAGAGAGGTCGTGTGGGGTGAGCGTGAAGTTGTGCTCCAGTCGCTGCAGCACCTGGTTGCTGCGGGGGAGCAGGCGAGATTGCAGAAGAGGGGCAGGAGTGAATGTGAGAGTGAAATTGTGCTCTAAAAGCTGCTGCGGGGATCATGTGAGTGAGATTGCAGTACCGGGGCAGGAGTGAATGTGAGAGAGCACATGAAGGTGAGGGTGAGAGTGAGAGAGAAGGTGCAGGGTGGGCGTCTGAGCAGAGAGAAGTTGTGTGGGGTGAGGGTGAAATTATGCTCCAAACGCTGCAGCACCTGGTTGCTGTGGGGGAGAAGGCGAGATTGAGGAGCATGGGAACGAGGGGAGGGGAGGAGGTGAAGTGAACATGAGAGTGAATATGTGCTCTAGATGCCGCAGCAACTGGTCAAGATGGGCGGGAAGAAGCTGAAATTGAGGAAGGGGGAAAGCGCGGGGAGGGAGGAGTGAACATGAGAGTGAATGTGTGCTCTAGGCGCTGCAGCAAATGGTTGCCGTCGGGAGAAGGTGAAATTGAAGAATGAGGAGGAGGGGAGTGAGGGATAGGGGAAGGGACGAAGGGAATAAACATGAGAGTGAATGTGTGCTTCAGATGCTGCAGCACCTGATTGTGGGGCATGGAGAAAAGGAGCCAGAAGGGAGGTGTGGAAAGAGGAAGGGAGGCAAGCAAGAAGGGCCTGGCCACAATATGACATGATTTGATACCACTGCTTTCTCCTCCCGATGTTTCTCGCAACAGTGGTAACACCGTATCACGGGTTTAGCCTTATGGCTGTCTTGAAACTCAGACTATCTCATCAATGTTCAACCTCGAACCTCACAATACCTCACGTAGTGTATCAGCTTTGTAAGACACTCACTTCCAAGCACCTTCAGCACACTTACTTGTCCCCGGGCAGGCGAATGAGTGCAGTTGGTGGCATTGGATTAGCCACAGGGACAGAAAATCTGATATCGGGCAGACCAGAAGCACAAAGAGGAAAAAAACAACAACAAAAGGGAGTGGGTGGGGAAAGGAAGACAAAGAAAAAAAATATGGGGGAAGATGGACAGCGGGACCGCCCTGTCTTCTCTTAGGATAGGCACATACATGCACATGACATACATGCACATGGCCTGGCAGTCAAACGGCGGGAAACTTGCGTGCGTGCGTGCGTGTGTGTGTGCGCCCTATAGACATGGGATGGCATGGCAGGCAGGCATGAGAGCAACTTCTAAGACAACATATGGCACTGCAACCACGTAATAAGGGCAGGGCAACCACGTGGCAGAGGACAAGGGATATGTGACCACTTACAAGGCTCCATCCTCTGCAGTAGTTTAGCTAAAAAGTCACCACACTTATATGTCCCCCTTCCCTGACACTTAGCAGCCTACTGAACGCCATCCTGATGTGTTTTCTAACCCACGACTCAGATAAGATTTGCACTTACGGAACTCCTCTGGCCATGCAGCAGAGCTGGCAGTAGGTGGTGTTCCGGAGGGGAGTGGTGGTGAGGCTGTGACCCTTGACAAATCTGAAGGTCATCATGAGATATTTGTAACCCACACCACACTTACGGATCTCCTCGGGCCATGCGGCAGAGCTCGCAGTAGTGGTGTTCCGGGAGGCGGATCAGGCTGGGGCGCTGCTGAGGAATCCCCTGTGAGAGGCGGGTTTTTCTGGCAGAATGACGCATTTCACATGCTGCCACACACCACAGCCATGGCCCTCGCACTGGAAACGGCAGGGGGTCGATGGATGAGCGAAAGCAAGAATGCATTGGCAGTAAGAAGTGTAGGGGGTTTCTCTGGCAAAATCACGCATTTCACATGCTGCCACACGCCACAGCCATGGCCCTCGCACTGGGTGAGGAAGACGGGGGGAATGGGCATGAGGGAATGGGAAGCAAGAGGGGTTAAGGAAGGGGCATGATGAGCGTGAGAAGCAGGTTCTCTGGCAGAATGGCGGATTTCACATGCTGCCACACGCCACAGCCCTAACCCTCGCACTTGGTTAGGAGGAAGGAGGGAAGTGATGTGATATGGTAAGGAGGAAGGGGAGAAATGGGGTGGGGAGAGGGGGAGGGGGTAAAGGGAGGTCAGAGAGGGTTCTCTGGGAGAATCACAACACTTCACATGCTGCCACACAGCACAGCCCTGGCACTCGCACTGGAAGGGTGGGAAGTGGTGGGGGAAAGGAAAGGTAAAGGGCAAGAGGGGACAGAGGCGTTATAGACATGAACACACCACCTACCTCCACTTTTGAATGTTTATATACAGGCGCGTCCACCACACAGAACATCCTCAGTCTACCCACCTGGATCATAGTCTTCCTGTTTG